>JACVBY030000525.1:0-600000 GCA_017589505.3 Metroxylon sagu
TCTTTTAGTCCATTAATTGTACTGCAATTCCAATTTTATCTTGCCGCTTAATGACCATATAATTATTTTGAAACCACAATATAAAATATGGAAATTAAAAATTTAGAGATAGATCCATTTGTAGTTCATTGATTATTCTAGAAATTAAATTACATATTTTTGCGTATATGTGAGAAAATAAAATTTGATAGCCGATCACTCATTACCTTCTAAATTATATTATGATCATGCCATGAATAATGAAAAGTGCAAGAGCATAAAGATATTGGGTAAGAACCTGAGAGGTTGTGGCCTTAAAAAGGATTGGATTGAAACTTAATTTTTGATAAAAATATTAAAAAAATATAAAAACTGAACTCATCATATTAAGATTTAAATTAGATTATTCTTCAGTTCAAAAGTTATAGCAGGCTTCATATTTCATTCCCATATGCAATATAAAAGATGCCTCAAAAAAATCTACACGTAAAGCCAAGCACAACAAGCAACCAAAAGATGTCGAAACTAATGGATACCTATTAGAACTTTCTGCTATTCCTTCTGTTTTCTAATTTTATTTTATTTTTTAAAAAAAATGTAACAAAACTGAACAAATATGCACAATGAAGCCATTTTATTTTTTAAATTATTTCTAAAACCTTACAACTTTTGCTAACAAATATTTATTGCTTAAAAACAAAATTGAAAATTAGAAGCAAAGAAAAGAAGTTCCCAACAAAGCTATCTACAACATCAATCTCCAATTGTCTTATTTGTTGTAGAACAAAGGTACGAAAACAACAACGGTACCAAACAGGCTCCAAACTACGGAAGGCAACCATGGAAAACTGGGCCTACGAAAAGATGGAAACAAATAGTGTACCGTATAATGACCTCCGTTAGGGATGAACGTCTCATTTATGCCCTTGAAATTACAATAAGCCGATTTAAGGAATGTAATCTTCAAAGATGGTTTCACCGTTTCCACACACTGGTACAGCTGACACGCTCCTTAAACTCATGTAGCTGATAAATGCAATTGAAAGGCCAGTTTAACTATCCCACAATTGTTTAAAAGGAGAGGAGAAACCATTTTACTAAAATAAAAAAGTGAACAAAAGAAAACATTAATAAGACAATTAAAAGTAAAAAATGAACAATGAATAAGTGAAAAGGCAAATAGCAAGACAACACAAGAAGAGTAACAGTTATTTTTGTGGCAATAAATATAATATTTTGATACACAACTTTTGAGTTCAACTATCCCCATTTGCCATAAAATCAACAGATAAAAAGTTTGTACCAAGAATGGCACCAATTGAAAATTTTCCAAGAATGTCTGTTTTCAGCATTGATAGGACTGAATGCATCATCTTTGTTGTCATTGCAATTTGGAATGTGCATATTTGATGTAACAATTGATTAAGCAGAGGCAGCGATTGGTACTAGGCCATTGTGTCTCAGCAAAGGCTCTGGTGAAGGTTCACGCCCCCGGAATTCAACAAAAACCTGGCACCGATATAACAAAAAGAAAAGACTTAGAATATGAAATTTATAAATGGCAATTGCATCAACATCAAACCAGAGAAACCCTTGTAACAATTTCTAGGCACGAATGAAACAATGTGAGAACAAGGGACCTAGACCAGTAAGGGCTTGGCCCAGCCATCTTCATGAAGTTCTTTGATGTGCAAGCTGACATAAAAGTTTGAGGGCTTGTATGACAGGCACAAAAATGCATCAGGGCACCAGTATTAAATGCAGGAATTTGTAGGCATCAATACTAGTACGGTGCAATATAAAAATCAATGGAAGAGGTAATTGAGGCTCCAATGCCTGAGATTTGAACCAAGAAAGGATAGTTATGAAACCAGTTCCAGATATGGATGTGCCACATTATTAGGTGGGTGAAAGGTTGAATCCACCCACATATGGGACTACGAAGGCCTACATACAGCAGGGCGGGGCTTTTATACTTTTGGCCCCTCACATGGGAAATAATGGGCCCAAATTTCCTACTATTCTTAGAAAAGAGTAACCAATACTAGGAGGATAAACTTGCTACTCTATTTGTCTCACCTCTAGCGGTGCTTTTCCACCCCCGAGTGCAAGAATGGTTTCTCGAAACCTGTGACCAGTTTCTCTGATAGCCTGCCACAAGAAAGATCATACATCAACTTTCATGGTAGTTAACTTCAAGAACAATATGGTCAGCTGCTGGTCCAATCTACCAATGGATCACTTGCAACTAATTTTAAAAACAAGAACATGTGCACCCAACAAACACACGCATGCGTGCACGCACGCCCACACGCGCGCGCACACACACACAGAGAGAGAGAGAGAGAGAGAGAGAGAGAGAGAGAGGTAACATCTGTTAGGCTCAGCATCATGAACTGTTACTACCATTTGTGAGGAATACAACAGGGATAAGAAAAAGAAAAGGTGCAACTTGCGGATACACAACCCACAAAATTTTCTGTGGGAACTTTGTGACTTTCTGTAGTTTAGGTAATTTTTATTTGAATTTTAATGTAATCTTCGGATTGGTTTGCTTCGCTACATTTCTGTAGATTTTGAAGGCCTATTCATGTCTAGGAGTCCTCTTTTAGGTATAGCTTCGATAAGGACTTTCCATCTCGGGTTCAAGATGAATCAGACTTTTGCAATTTTTGAAAGTACACATTTTCTTTTATTATATAAAGATCTAAACTTGTACAAGGTAGAAATAAGGAAAAAAAACAGAAAGGCTGGTGGTGACTGCTTTACTCTATCAGATTTGATGGCAAATATCAGAATTTGCTTCTCTTTTTATTCCTCTTGTGGTGTAACTCTGTTGAACAAGCATTAGGTCTACAGCCCCTTCTCTCTTCCATTTTAGGTTTTGAAATCCCAATAGAACATAAAATTTCATATTTCTTTAGGTTCACTCCAGCTTCAACTGTCTAATTTACACTCCAATCCCAACTTCCTCGTACAATTTTAATTAAAAGACAGGTCTGCTCCAAATATCCAGTACTTCTTTCCATTTTAGCCCTAATTCCATTCACATGATGCCAACCAAATTATTTCCATCAAGAACCTAAAACAGAATCTGAAAATTCATATCTGACCTTTGGTCACACTTCACATCAATGTGGACATATTGATCTAAGTTTAGAAGAGCTTCTTTATGGTTGCAAGACTCTTTCATGACTAAAATATCAAAGTCTCAGTTCTTAGGTGTTGCACTTCCATCAAATCAAAAGAGGCATCAAACCAAGAGGACACAGATATGATTGATAGGAAAAAGGAAAGAAGCAGCTTCTGCTTGAATAGCTATCATCCTACTGCCATCAAATCTTCTTAAAACCTTCCATAATCTCTAGAATGTTTATGCTTGAAGATATGGTGCTTGAATATCTACCACTGCAATGTTATCTTTGTTGATGATTTGCATAAACCAGATCATGCATATAGTAAATTTGCATGCATAGCAGTAGCGGCCTCCTAGATCACGTGCACATAGAACAAATTATCAATTTCTGTGCCCCTCTAGTTAGTTGTCCTTTACCTTCGAAGACACAATTTGATCAACTAGACTTTTTAAACCATCATCAGTGCATGTGTAATGTGTTAATAAAAGTATTTCTAGGGCGACCATTCATGAAACATTCACAGCATCAAACAGAAAAACAGTGATTTGTTCATCAACTCAGCGCACGCATAATGTTGGATTGGCAATTTGACCTTCCATGAATCAGTATTAAAGAAATTTTGATTCGTCAAGTGAAAATGTCAGAGACCTAACAGTGAACCTTTTAATTCCTTCACAGTTCCCTTGAGGGGCTGTTTGGAGTGCAAGGAGTTATATTTACTAAGGTAAGCCTTTATTCTTGAGAATCAAAGATCGACACCCCTCCTCCTTTTAATCTTTTATATCCAAAATTGAGGGCAAATAAGATTTCCAAGAATAATTTTGCTGCATTTCTAACGTCCAAATTTCAAATGCCAACCACTTTACTCAGGAATCTGCATGAAAATGTTCACTCCAAATAGCCTCTAAAAGGCATCACATTTTGCCTTATACGTAAGTACATAAACCCACTGAAAGGTTTCTATAAAACAGATAATCAGAAATAATTTGGTTCAAATTGTTCTATATTTATTTCTATTCCATTTGTGATCTTAAAAGAAGCTTTTGGTACTAAAGTCATAGTTTACCTTCATTACATCAGGTCTTATTCTCTTTTTTTTAACTATGGTATCTTTTTCCTTTCTCTAAGTCCCTTATTTTCATCATTAAGTTATGGTGAACGTTATACAATCATTTAAAGTTCCATCTAACCTAACACCATACTTTCTTACCCAGTTTTGCTTGATTAGAAGTTTGTCTTCTTTTTTTCATTGATGTCCTTTCAAGAAATTTAGTATTTAACATTTTTGAGATTCTGGATTTTTCTTATGCGGTAGGTTACTATTAATTTAATGCTCAGTTGCTAGTTTGTGTTAGTCTGTATGTCTTAGACAAGATAAACTGTGGTCATACCTTATCACTGTCCAACCCAGCATCTTCAAATGCAGAAAAAGCATCCGCTGCCAACACCTCAGCCCACTGCATGGCAAATATTTATAAAATTGAGCCCCAGAAGGTATCTAGCGCACTATATAATAGCATTGACATCAGAAAGGGGGAGTCCAAGGATCTATTAGAATGATGGGGTTTTTTGCATGTAAATCCTTATAGATATCTGAAAATGCACGTATATCCTTGCCAAATTTCTATTTACATATATACACTTATAAATAGCTGATATTGCGTATATATCCTTACCATTTTATTACTCGTGAATTATACATGCATATCCTTAAGAATTATTACTTTTACTTGTGTACCTTTATAAATATCTGAAATTGTGCATATACCCTCAGGGATTTTTACTATTTATGTATATAAATTTAACTAAATAAGGATAGATGTGGCCAAAAGGAAAAAAAATTTATAAGTTTATACATGTAAATGGTAAATTTGTGAGGGTATACACTCAAAAAGAAATAATTTATAAGGATATACAAGCAAATAGTAAATTTAAGAGGCTACACAAAATTTTAAATATTTATAAAGGTACATGTAGAAAAACTAATTTATAAAGATATACACACAAATAAAAAATTTGCAAGGATATACACGCAATTTCCTTGTTTGTAAGAATATACATGCAAAAAAACCCTAAAATGATTTACCTTGTAACTATAGTATCCAGCAGCATATCCACCTATAAGAAGAAAAGTAGCAGCATTGTGAGAGTTGAAACAAGAACATATATAAAACATGAATCTAAGAAATGTACAACAGAACCATGTCTCTAAACCTGCAAATATATGGCTAAAACTGCAAAGAAATCTGTCTTCTGGAAGAGGAAGGATAACTTGCGTCCTTTGTCCAACTCTTTGATCAACATCATATATAGATTCAGGTCCATCTGGAATATACTTTGTATGCAGTTCCAAATCTATGCTAGCAAATCTTATCTGTAGAAAAAAAGTTTAACTTAGATTAATTGGAGAAAAGATGACAATAATTATATAACCATGCATGTGTTAGAGAAAAGAAGAGGTCAAGTATCAGTTTTCATCATAAAAATCCATCCAAAATAAACTACCCAACAGAGGCATAATACTGGTATAACAGATTCGTAACATGGACTGCCTGCATACTATCAAAAATGGGTGAGGCTGCATTATTGTAATAAACAAGCAAACTTCATGGAAAATGGTTTTTAAAATCTGTCCCAGAAAACAAGGCCTTATTTGGTCTTCAAAAGAGATTAAAAATCTTCCTTAAAGCTGCAAGGTTATGATTTGGATAAAGTATCAGTTTCCAAGATGTCTGGAAAATTTTATAGAACGTAGCATGATCATGCATAGATTGTTTTGGCAACTTTACAAGCATGAGCAGCGCACCCATGTTCCAGAAGGTTACAACATACTTACTCAAAAAGTTGGTCACAAAGAGTCATACAACTGAAGAAAAGCTAAGAAAACAATCACCCAATACAGATGGTTGCCCTTTTAATCATCATGAGGAATCCAGAGGTCCTAATTGCTGAACATGTTTGCACTCAAAAGGCTGTTTACTAGGGCCAGGTGATACCCTTTTAGATTAGCATTTGTTGACAAAGTAATTGTTTTATACCGTGTTCCAGAAATCTTTTATGGGAGGACCATTAATGAAACCACAATCCCTAATGTGGACAAATCCATGCTCCTGCTCGCCCTCTGATTACCAAGATCACTTTGAAATGCTTAAGTAAAATTCATAACCTAACAACACTGACCTGACGAAGACTCAGAGAGCCAGCACGATATGTTTTTGCAGCAAGAAACTTCAAATAAACTTCTTCTGGAAGGGATTCACCAGTTTCATAATGTTTTGCAATGCTCATTAGAGTATCCCTGCCACGTCCATAACACCATCAGAAGGTTAAATGCCTTTTTTTTGAGTGGATGTGTTGTTGATTTTCTTGCGAACCAATCCATGCAACATAACCTTAAATAAATTACAAATTTTTTCATTCATATGCATGATTATATGATGATGATGCACATCTATATCATTGCTAAGAGTCATAAGAATCATCAAGTGCACCAACTTAAAGAGAAGTTCCAGATAACCGGTTGAAGTTATGAGAGTACAGCATATATAATGTGATGTCTTAAATATTTTCTGCTTCCCTTCCATTTCAAACAATTTGTGCAGCACACAAGCAACTAAGTCCTGGACATGAGGGAAACTCATAAATGAAAGGAAAAAGCAATATGTGCTTGTGTGTGTATTGAAAAACAAGTAAAACAAGAATGATGTCTACATGCTGAACGTTATGAATAAATACATATGCATGTCTATTTATAAAATTTGCTCCTCACAGAAATATTTTTAATGAAAATGTGTTAGTTCTCAAAGCAGCCAAAACAAAATGAAAAACTAAAAATATATGGATCTTTCAACTAATCTCATTCCACACTACTTCAGATTAAAGTCTTAAATTTTCCGGTTTCCATCTAAAACTGAATTAATCTATATGGATCTTTCAATTAATCTCATTCCACACTATTTTAGGAAAAAGTCTAAGTTTTCCTGCTTCCATCCGAAAATGAATTAGCCCACATCAACGTCATTCCACCATGCTCCACGCAGATACTTGAGGTTCCATTAAGTTCCATTTTAAATGAACAAACAAACCCATCAAGTTTCATCTAAGACCAATTTCAGTAGCACTCATACTAGTTTGCATCGGTTATACCAAATGGTATAAGTAAGGTACTGGTGCTGATTTGCCCCTTCATCCCTCTCCATACCAATACACGGTGCATCACCTCATTAACGCTATACTAGCACCAAGAGGTATACCATGCCAAGATAGTTCTGTAACATACTAGTCTGCTTTGCACTGCTAAGTTACCAGTATCGGTACTGGTACCAATACCTTAAACCTTGCACATATTAGTTTAGGCTTTGCTGTGTTCACATATATATGGTTGGGAGGAGGTAAAGAATATTTTACAATATGTGAAAAACTTGCAACACATGCATATGCATTTGTTAGCTTCTGTCATCTCACCCACACGGAGCACACTCAAGTGTGGTGGAGGAAGAGAATTTTTATAATCAAAGAAAAATTTAAAACTTTGCTGCTAGCAAACTGTGTATAGCTTGCCACTACCAAATATGCCATACATAAGGCACTTACTCCTGCCACACTTAACACAAGTAACTTACCCCTACTGAACTATGCATATGGAACAAGCTATTCAGCTTCACACATACAACAATGTAAACAACCTAAACGTAAAACCCTTGCTTCGGATGGTACAACTCCTTGCGGCAAGGGGCAGGGTTCAATTCCAAAGGATGTCGGGCCTCACTTCGACTCCCAGTTATACCAAGCGCCCATTCCATAAGCAGTGGCTTGGCCACCTTGGGGCCTATGCAGGGCATGTTGGTAGAGGGTAGTGGGTGGGGAATAGCCTCTTGTAATATCAGGAAAAAAGAAAAAAGAACTACCAGATTAACTACTCGCATAAGGTCATTATCTAGAATGATGCATATGATTGTTTTGCTCAAGAATTTACAGAAATACTTGTTTAGCACTGTTACCTCTGATAGCACCAGTTTTCCATGAACTGTGAAGGTAATTCAACAGCATCCCATTCTATTCCTCGAATCCCAGCAACTAGCCCTTCATCTTGTTTGGTGAGCATGTGTTGAAGTGCATGACCAAACTCATGGAACACGGTTTCAACCTACATCAATGAACCAATTGACATAATATTTGGCACTTCAGACAAGCATGTTCCAATTAGGACAGACATCTGCTGTAAAAGCTTGACTGATAAACTAAACAGATATCTTTTTTCCTTCTAACCCAGCAAAATATTAGAAACAGAGTACCTTGCAATTTCTCTGATGCATGATAGAAACACTTCTTGTGATTTTCTTGTTCCAATTTAACATAAAAACTGGCAATCAGCGTTGAGTATAACAATTACCTCACGGAACGTCATTAAGCTGGGCTTGTCACCTATTGGTGGTGTTTGATTGCACACCATGTGGGCAACAGGCAACCTAACAGGAGCTCCCTCACATGCAAGTACATGACTACGAGCTACCACCTCGTCCATCCAAGCTCCATCACGTTTTTCAGAAGGCCTAGAATAAGGATCAAAATAGAAGTAGGCGATTGGATTGTTTGAAGAATCTTTTAAACAGTAAAATCTGACATCATTATTCCACACCTGGAACAAAAAAGAAACGTGAATCATGAAGAAACAATAAGTACTATGGTTTGCAGCTTTGCATAACTGCAGAGAAAAGAAGAGAAGAACTTACTGGAGCCAATCCATCAGCTGGTTCTATGCTGATGTCAAAAAGTTTATTGGCAAGACTAAAAAGGCCTTCCATAACTCTCGGCAGTGAGAAATATGGCCGCAACTCCTCCTGCAGAAGAAAGCCACTGATCAACCTTTGCACATGAAGGTTCTCAGGATGCATCTTTGTATTGCAATTACTCTCACACGCAGTGCACATACAAGATTAAACAACAATTTCAGTCTTGAACATACCATATCTTAAGGAAGATTTTCCCCCCTCTTTTCTTACTGGCACACAAATTCAATACAATTGTCACCACATGGTTTCTTATGCCACAGAATGGGATCTTTAAAATAATACAAAGTCATTTTACGGTCAAGTCATATAAAGTCATGGTCCTATATAAAACCTTTTGGGAAATGAAATAACACGATGCAGAACCAGAAGACAGTTCAAAAAGGTAGATGATGTTTAAAAATAAGGCAATAGTAAAACAAACATAGCATATCATGCGGCCAGGCAAATGAGAGAAGAGACCAACCTCATTGATATCATATTTAGACTCCCGAAGCCTTTCACTCCAGAAGTTAATATCCCAATGATTCAGTTCATTAGCTTCTGCAGCATCCACGCTTCTAGCAAATGTCTTAAGATCTTCCATATCTGTATGAATCAAGGGAACAATTAGGGTCTATGTGGTTGCTCATATCCTGTCAAAGTCATAGAAGAGCAGTTTGGAGAACTGTCATACAAGACATTGAAGTTTAAAATTCAACCATCGACATCTTTTTCAACTATAAATCATGAGCACAAGATTGCAGTTCTAGTAACTTCTATTTGGATGTATCTTGCAACACTGAGGTTGACCAAGTTTCATAAAACCAGTATTGAGACCCAGGCACATTATCGATTTGGTATGATATAAGTTGGTATACACCATATTAAGATACGATGTCATTCTTTCTTCACTCTTAATCACTCGAAAATAAGTGGTATAGGTCGGTACCAGGTGCTTCAGGTGGTATAGGTCAATTCATACCGAATCGAAATTTAGTACTGCACCGATATGGCTGGTACAACAGACCTTGAGGTTGACTCAAGTCAAGTCAGATCTGTATGTGCCTGGTTTGGTTGTCAGGATCTATCTTGCAACATTGAGGTTGACTTAGGTCAAGTCAGATTTTTTCGTGCCAGGTTTGGTTATCAAGTGTCTATTATGACAAGGGAAGGTCTGATCCAATCAGGTTTTGTCAAAGTCAGGACTCCTGGTCTGGTCAGCTTTGATGGGGGAATTCTGGCCAGGTTGGATCCTTTCAGGTCAGGTTCAATCGAGCTGCTTAAGATCAGGTTGGGTCATGCTCAGTTGAGTTATGTTTGTTGGGTTAGATCAAGTAGAGATGGGATCATGTCAGGTTGGGCTTGATCCAGATGGATTAGGTTAGGTTTCATCATTTATGCCATCTAGGTCTTGTCATATTGGCTCGATTTAGAACAATGGGTCTACTTAACAGAATACAAAGCGAGTTGGTTCAGCTCAGGTTGGGTTTGGGCAGATCCGATCCATCGGGCCAAGTCAGGGTCAGGTAATTACCTTACTTTTGTTTACCCACTCCCAAGAACTTGATTTTGCATCTACAAATGCCAAAATCAAAAGAGTGAAGTGGAGGGGCTTCAAAAATGCATTTCACCACTTCTGTAAACGAACAAATATTCATTAAATCCCACGTCTTCTAAGAATTTTTTTCTTAAGATTCTTTTTGCTTTCAAAATGATAAGATTAAATGCTCAAATTATATGAAAGACAAATTCTAAATAAAAACAACATTCACGAAGCACAAATGGAATAGGATTTGACCAATCTAAAAAGGTAAGCTTCATCCTGTCCATATGGATAGAACAAGATCTTTTTCAACAATTACCATGCATAAATGAGCTCTACTGTACAAGTACATACATACCCACACATACACATACATATATGTATATGTATCCCAAGGCATTACTATGCTTTCATTTCAAGTGACAAATCAGAATAACAAAAATTACAAAAAGCATGCCCTTTAGCAATGCATAATAGACGAGGGGAAAAAATAGCAAGCTATAAAATCTGAGCAATGCTTCCATGGATGTGAGAAAGAATAAGAAACACAGACAAGCACACATCTGCGTGCGCGAACATAGATGACTTTGCCAAATACCACTCTCTTAGATGAGCAATCTAATTGGAGAACATTACATATTCGATAATAACTGCTTTTACAAATCAATAATTTTTTTGAACAGCCGATCAATTCCTGCAGAGACTATTAGGTAAACTAAGAAATAATTAAGTAAATCACAAAACAATAAAGCGCTAGCTTGATTCACACATGCTGCCTGCACCCTCCCCCCCCCCCCAGAAAAAAAAAAAAAAGGGAAATCAAAAGTGGGTGGAAAAATCAGGAGAGCAGAGAATGTAAAGGCAAAGTACACTACATTCTTAAAAATGTACTGCAATCCTTTGGTTTCTCTGTAAATTTGTTATGCAGGTCAGCAACAAAAAAAAAGTGCAAGAAATAAGATACAACATATTACCTTGAATGGCATGATCCCAAGAAGCACTACGTAACTTTTCAAGAAGCTCTTCTGCTCTATCAATGGTAGCCATTTTCATTGCCATGCTTACCTTTAAAAAGAAGCGACACTTCAGTCAAAGGGAAAAAGGCACAAAAAATGTAAAACACATCATACCTCAGCGTAGTTACTATAGCCAAGAAGCTTGGCCTTCTCCAACCTCAGCTTCAGAATTTTACCAATAATTGGAGTGTTATCAAGATCCCCACTGGAGGCTCGAGAAACGAAAGCACGATAAACTTCTTCCCGCAAAGATCGGTTCTTTGCATGTAGCATAACAGGAAGATAACTTGGGCCATCTAATGTTATCATCCAAGGCCCACTTTCAGCAGAAGCATTTTCATGACCCTGATCATATTATTATTAAAAAAATATAAAAAACCACATGCAAACATGTTTATAGACCACAACAATAGAAAGAAAGGTCAAAATTGTGAGGCAACAGATACAATTTCATAAATTTAGCATTCCAAAGAAACATACCTTTGATGCAGCCGTTTGTGCTGCCAGAGCAAGAGCTGTGGCAGGCAATCCTTCAATTTCCTTCTTATCTGTAATCAATTTCTCAAATTTCTTGGTAGCATCCAAGACATTTTCACTAAATTTTTGTGATAATTTTTCAAGTTCCTGCAACTCATTTCAAGAAAATAGCTCAAAAAAAATGCAATCCATGGAAAATAAATAAATAAAGGAGCCATCAGCAAGTCAGGCTATAAATAAATAAATAAAGGAGCCATCAACTATTGCAGATTCCATGATTACCTGATAAATAAGCTAATTAACAATTGCTCACTTATTCACAAATTACTAAAAAGTTAATTCAAGAACACTTGCAAATTACAAGTTGATGTTGAAATGTAGTCAACAATGGTATTTTTGTTATTGATTGTTATTCTTGCTTCCTTGTTGATTGTTTCATGTAAATGTGTATAAAAATATTGCATTTTTTTCCTAATTTTCATTTATCCCAATTCTTTCCTAAGTTCTGGAAAATTTTCTACATTTATCTATACCTATATATTAACAGAATCATTTCCAAAAACATCAACTGATTGCTCAGATGATATCACCCATTGACACTTGGGCAAAAGGACATAAATTCGATTCCAGTTGGAGTCAACAGCCCCAAGGGTGGGATGGGGGTATAGGGTAAAAAAGGTGGGGATTAGGCCCTCCTCATCAAAACCCCAAAAATAAAAAGGTTTCCAAAAGCCAACACTGTCACAGTCATTAGCAAGTCTAAATTATTGAGCTTGTGCTAAAACAGAGCTTGGCTTATCCAGATTTAAATCTTGGGTCCTGAATTTGTCATCCCAGCTTCATGAGTGAATTCCAATATTTCTCGGGCTTTTTAATCATTTTTTCAATGTATTGAAAGATAGGGGACAATGTGGGGAAGTGTTACTTTTCTCATATACATTAATTTGGATCCAGATATTTTTTCTTATCCATAAGTTGTTTATAAAAGAAGTAGATTAATTTCAGCTCATTCAACTAATTCAGAGCCAGATACTTTCATTAATAATTTATTTCTAAAAGAAGTGGATCTGTTTCAGCTCATTCTTTTGAGACACTGAATTTAAACTCATGCCATTCAATGGTATTGAACTGGCCAAGCCTACAAAAAAACAAAAAGAGCAGAATGATGAAATAACAAGAGCAAACAAGTGGTCATGTATCTAAATCTTGTAGAATTTTCTTGAAGACTTTCAATTAATTGGCACACAGGGAAAGGTAGATGAGCATGAGGACATCAAGACAACTATAGTGTAAATCTAAAAATAAAAACAAGAAAATGCCACTTATTGGAATATTGAACCGTACTTGTTCAATTACATTAAACTTCTCTCTTTGTTCACCTTCAAGAGCAACACCATTAAGAACAGCTTCCTTAATTTGAGCTGCAAAAGGAAAGGAATTGCTTGAGACAATAAGGAGACATCCAACATGGAAAATATAAAATTTTAATTTACATAAAAATGCTTAGTCATTCATGTAAATAAAAACAATAAAATCAATAAGCCATGAAGAAATAATACTGATCTATTTTAAAGGCAGATAAAATAACTCCCTTTATGCAAATGCTTCATCCACCATTCAGAACCAAGCTGGCTTTATTTCACCTACAACAATACATTGTGATCTTCTCTTTCTCATTATCAGTCAGAAGAGGCCACGGTTTAATATGATTCATGCACCTTTCTCTGTGCATGCCAGCATTGTATATTGTAGTGACAAAGGGTTGCTTTGCTTATGAAAATGATAAAGAAATATCAACCCTCACAAATTAACTTGAAAAAATCAGGGTTAATACCTCTTTTAGGGGTAAATGAACTAGGTGGCATGCCACAATAAAGAAAAGTTTTGAGGGCACTGACTCTGATTGTCACAATTGTTTGTGAGGGTCAATGTTTATTTAGTATTTCTCTTGCACTATATAAATATTTAAGAAGGCATCATGTCCAATAAAATAATAAGATGATCAGAAATTAGAAAAACAAAAAGAATAAAAAGTACGCAACACTTTACATCCATATCATTAGGACAGGTGGGACATTTTTGCCATGAATAAGAAAATTATTCATAAAAAAACTGATATGTCAGTGTAAAAGATTACCAATCTATTTAACTATGAAAAGAATGGTTATATTTGTTTCAATTATTCTTCTTAATAGTGAATTGTATTTCTTTAGTTTCCATTTTCTTTCTATCTAGAAATGCTTGACACCCAATTTTCAAACTTTTGCTTGCTAAAAACTTGATAGAAAGAGAAGTCCTGAAAAATAAAGATAATTATTATCTCATTTTTGAAATTGTGCAAGCCATGGGACAATAAATGATGCTAAGAGAACAAGTTTTCTGATGCTAGATGGAATCGCTACCAAAAAAAAAAAGACAGTAGCTCTTTTATCCCACAAAAATAAGCCTCAAAATAGGCAAGTTATATTTGCTCAATCTATTTTACATATAAGACGAAATAGAGTGGCCAAGAATACAATACTTACATTCTACTATGCGCTTACGGGCATCGGTCAGGGTTTCCCAGGATGAAGAATTCTGAATAGCCTTGAATGCCTCATAAACGGGCTTACTTTGTCCCAACCTTAGCTGGAATTTGACCTTCTCGGGCTGTTATAAACACGTTACACAATGAGAAGATATGCAACACAATGAAAACAATAATAAAATGATAAATAGACACCTGCAAGTAAATCTAAAACGTTACATTTTGATTAAGCTACATGATTTATATCACCACATTTCTGGCAAATAAGGTTGGAGCATTATACATATACCTTGACGCAAAGCACTTCTAAGTGACCAATTATGATGATTCCGATGTTACTTACGCTTCACAGGTTTTGAACGGAGGAGAAAGAGCATGTCAGCTTGTGATTTTTTTGAAACCATAAAGGGAGAATTAAAAACTTTGAAAATAAAATCTGAATAAACAAAAATTACAAAAAAAAAAAAAAGCAAACTTTCTCTAACAACGGTAAGAAATATAAGCATAACGATTATATAAATGATGAAGAAGAAGTAGAAGAACTTCAATAAAGATCAACTCAAGCCCGGATACCATTCACTGATCACACATTTAGCCCTTTGAAAATAGATATTGCACTCCGAATAAGGAGTTCCATCCCAATCTATATAAAAGAGCAACCACGAAATTATTACATAACGGACGCAAACTTTGCACTCCGAATAGGGAGTTCCATCCCAATCTATATAAAAGAGAAACCACGAAATTATTACAGAAAAATAAAGAACGGACGCAAACCTGGACTTCTTCGATGGCGGAACGAAGCTCGGCCGAATCCTTAACAGCCTTGAGATGGTTCACGACCCCCCAGACCACCTGCAACCTATCTACGATCCTCTCCAAAGGCTCCACCAGCTTCGGCCACGTCGGATCCACCGTCCTCTCCAGTTCCACCAGATCGCCCTCCTGCACCCAAAAACATCATCATCCAAAACACCCCGAAAACCCTAAATCCCGATCAAGAAAGCAAGAAAACGAAACATACGAGTCTCCTCAACAGCTCGCGTATCCCCGGCCGGACGTGCTTCGTTTCGATGACATCGAAGGGGGGGAAGACGAAGTCTTGGAGGAGGGGGTTGGAATCGAGGCTGTCGGCGGCCGCCATGGGGGCGAGTGGGGCGGGGCAGAAGGCCGCGGCGGAGCTGGTGATCGATTTGGGGAGGCGGTGGAGGCAAAGGGAGAAGGAGGAGGACCAGAGAGGACAGGGGAAAGATTTGGGGCGATAGGGCTTGGGAGAGACGGAGAAGAGGAGGGGGGAGGAGCGAAGGGGGAGAGAGCGAGTGACGGAGGCACACATCGCCGTGAGCATGTTGAGGGATATAATTATAGCGAGGGCGGGTCGGAGGCGAGCTCGGGCTTGAGACTGCCGGCCCATTCTCCCATTCCCCTTTGTCGACGCGCTCTCGCCGTCATAAGGGTGCGGACAACCTTGATATTTCTCGTGGTAACGTCGAGGTCTTGACGTGCGCTGCTGCTGCGGCTAATCAAGAGGATTTGTTGATATTTGGGTGTTTCTGACCGTCTGATCTGACGGGTTGTTGGTGAAACTTGGATTTAAAATTATGTGCGACCCTTTGATAGAATCGCACGGAGTGATGCTAACGACGCTACACAAGTACACAAGTCGTGCAATTTTGACACTGTTTTCCTTTCCTATTTTAATGAGTAATTTTGAGAATGTTTTGAAATAAAAAAAATACCGTTTAATATTGAGCTTAAGTGTGGTCCTAACAATATATATATATATATATATATATATATATATAATAAAAAAATATTTTATTAAATATAAGATAAAATAAAATAGATAATAAATAGAATGATTTTATAATAGTAGTCAAAAGAATAACAAAGAGAAAATAAAGTAATAATCGGATAGGATAAAAATAAAAACATTATTTTGATAGGATAGATAATTTCCTTCAACAAAATTAGCTATACTATCTGATAAAATTTTATCATATCTATATAAAAATAAATATAGAAAAGAATTAAAAAAAATTCTACCTCTCTGCTAACTAATTAATGTACCTTTTAGGTGTTCAACTTATAAACCCAATGGATCAACCTTACCTTGGTTTTCAATGCCTGATGCATGTTGGGATTAAGCCCATGCTCAGTATTGGATCTTAACTTATGCTTAATTAAATATTTTTTGACATAATTATCTTGATCGATCATATACTATTTTTTTATTAGATATATTATGGCATATTTTATGTTATCATGCAAGCCTATTTCTTCGATTCATACCTTTCTTCTTCATCCATGGCATTGATAATGCTAATGCCATCACTTGCATTATTCTAACAATTTGAATGATAGTTAGCCATCTTACTTCCTTCTTAGATGTAATTGTATTAAATCAAAGTCAATTGATCATCAAATTTATTGATGTAATTGTATATCATGATGGCCATTGCTTTCATCACCTCATCAATCATAATACCATTATCATTCCTTTTGACTAAATGACTATGCCAAGTCATCGGCCATTTCAAAATTGGTTTAGATGATAATTTCTAAGTTGAATTTTTTTATGAATAATTTTATAAGGGAAGTAGGAAGAGAAGGAAAGAGAGATCAAGTTAATACACACATACTAACACATCAAGTTAATACACACACACATATATAAAGTCATATCTCAAAGAAGGATTCATTTTAATTTCTTAAATGTAAAACCCTAAAATTTCTCACCATAAAACCCAAAATCCTGAAACCCTAAGCCCTAAACCCTAAAATTTTAAACAATAAAATCCAAAAATCCAAAACTTTAAATCCCCAAACCCTAAAATCTAAAACCCTAAACCTCATAAACCTTTAAACCCTTAAACCCTAAACCTCTAAAAATCCTAAACCTCTAAGAACCCTTAACCCTAAGAATCGTTAAAACCTTAAGACCTTAAAAGCCCTTAAAACCTTAAAAACCCTAAAACCATAAAACCTAAAACCCCTAAACCTAAAATCCTTAAACCTAACCCTCAAGCCCTAAACACCCTTAAACCTAAAACCCCTAGACCCTAAACCTCTAAAACCCTAAACCCTAAAATCCTAAACCCTAAATGCTAAAACCCAAATCCTAAACCTCTAAAACCCTTCATCCTAAAACCTTAAACCCTAAACTTTAAACCCTGAACCCCTAGCCCTAAAACCCTACACCTTAAATCCTAAAACCTAAAGCCCTAAACCATAAAATGCTAAATTATAAAACCCTAAACCTTAAACCCTTAAACCTTGAAACCCAAACCCCCTAAAAACCCTAAACCCTTTAAAAACCTTTAAACCCTAACACACTTAAACCCTAAACCCATAAACCATAAAATTATAAATCCTAAAACCCTAGAACCCTAAACCCTAAACCCTAATCCCCAAACCCTAAAACCTCTTAAACCTTAAACCCTATAACCACTTAAACCCCTAACCATAAAACCTAAAACCCCTAAAACCTAAAACATAAAACCCTAAACCCTTAAACCCCTAAACCTAAGAACCATAAATCGTTAAACTCTAAGTCTTCAAACCACTAAACCCCTTAAACCCTAAACCTTAAACCCTTAAAAACCCTAAACTACTAAAACCATAAATCCAAAAACCTTAAGACCCTGAACCCCAAACCCTAAAACCTGAACCCCTAAATCTTAAACCCTTAAAACTCTAACCGCTAAAACCCTTAACCCCTAACCCAAAAACCATAAACCCTAAACCTTAAATTCTAAAACCACTCAAACCCTAAACCCTTAAACCTCTAAACCCTAAAACCTAAACTCAAAACCTTAAACCTTAAACCCTTAACCTCTAAAACCTGAACACTAAAACTCTAAATCCTTAAACCTTGAACCCCTAAAACCTTGAACTCAAAAACTTAAACCCCTAAAACCTGAACCCTAAACCCTGAACCCCTAAAATCTTGAACCCTTAAACCCTAAACCCTATACCAGAACCCCAAACCCTAAACTCCTAAACTCTAAACCCTAAAACCAAAACCCAAAATCCTAAAAACCCTAAACCCTATAATCCTAAACCACTAACCCTAAAATCCTAAGCCCTAAATCCTAAAACACTAAACCTTAACCTTAACACCCTAAACCCCTAACCCCTCAATCCTAAACTCCTAAGCACCTAAAATCTTAAACTCCTAAGATTTTATATCATTAATTATGATTGACTGAAATATAAATTATGAATGACATTAACTTATGAATTATAGAATATTATGCAATCAAATATTATATTATAAATTATGGAATACTATGCTATGAAACATCATGACATGGACTTTAATACTAGATTATGCCACTCAATGGTAAACTAATACATTATTGATATGTTACCATGATTATCAAAGCTGATTTAATACATCAGAATTGTAAGAATTATATGATATTGATTTAAGATAACTATGATTCCAATGCCCCATTACTCCCCCCATTAGGGATTAAGGTTTAGGATTTAAGGCTTAGGGTTTTAGGGTTTTAGAATTTGATAGCATAATATTCCGTAATTCATAATTTATATTTCAATCAAGTATAACTAATGATACAAAATCTATAAGAGGAAAATCCTAAACCTAGAATATAGGAATGGATGTGCTCCTAGTTGTTAATAAGGGGGATGGATAGATAAGAAAAGATTTCACAAAAATATAGGAATGGAAGAAACCATCGAAGTGTGTTAAGTTGGATCAATGATGCGCACAATCCAAGCCTAATCCATATAAGAGATCATGTAAAATATGAAACCTAAATCCAATCCAATTTCCTTCATATTGGATTTTGGATTAAGTATAACATTAATTTTTTTGATCAGATTAGGTCCAAAACAAATCCAAACTCAAATCAAAATAAATAATATAAATTAATTATTTAATTATATTATAAATATATTGATAACCATACATAGTTTTAATTAATAACAACTTAGTGAATAACGATATTGTGAAAAAAAAAAAAATTATATCCAAGGAGGGTTTTAAAGTGTGTATATTGATTTTGATATTGGATTGACTTTGATTTTAGTTTGAACGGGAAATCCAGTGATGTAAATCCAATTACCCACATATAATTTTGGCAATCTAGCCTCTACTTTAACATCACCAATGATAACTCTTTTTTGTTTTATTGGTATGCCAATGAGCAGTTTTAATAATGTCTTGTGAACTACCTTAGCTAATAAGTTGTCTTCTAGATACAAATGTGAGACAAAGACGAGAGCTACATATTTTTTGCTTATTAGGAAAGAGCCCTAAAAAATTATTATTGAGCAGCACTGATGATATTAAAGATGATCCATAGTTGCAATTAGAAGGAAAAAGAAATGGATTGATGGAAAAAGCTATTTGTAAGTATGTAGTAGCGATATCATTTTCAAGGATAGATTTGGCTGAGCTACATCTCATATGAGAGGAACATAGATGAAGACAATAGGATGAAAATAATAGGTTGGAAAAAATAAATAAATAAAGTAATTGTTTTATTAACTTCTTAAGAAAATGAAAAGAAAGGAGACTCACCGACACCATAATTACCTATCTAGATTCATGTACTGAAAAAATATCTTCCAAATTCATGTACTTTAATCGGACAAAGAAATGCAATTACGTATGATAGCCAGCCCGAGTTCACAATCAATCACTATGGAATTTATTTGCAAATGAAATGCATCTAGAATGAAATTCATTTATGAAATGTTTTATTTTCCTAAATTATCCCTATTTAGCAATTAGTTGGAAATTATGATTTGACAATTGTTATGTTACTTATATTCTCAAATCACATTTAATTATATTAATTATAATTTAATATAATATAATTATAATTAGTAACAATAATAATTATTTAAATTACTATAATATAATAATTATAAAATAATAATAATAAATTATTAATCCATAATATTATGATTATTAAAATAATAATATATTATTGAATATGATATAAAATTATTATATTATTAATATAAATTATTAATAAATAATATAAATAGATAATATGATTATATTAATATTAATGCTATTATATAATTATTATTAATAGTAGTATAATATTATAATATCATAATATATAATACTATTATGAATATATTATAATTAAAATAATACAAATTATATATTATAATAACATTATAATAGTTATTAATGCAATAATAATTTGTCATAATAATAATATCATAAATTACATTATTTTTTGTCAAAAAATTTTGACCACTAATGAGGACAGTTTTGTCTAAAAATTTTATTTTTTTATTTTATAAAATTTATTTCTAAATTCTATTTTGATTGAATTTGCAACAAAAAGAAGGAATTCGTTATGCTTTTGACTATAGTAAATTATGTTTTTTCAAATGAATTTCACTAAAATTAAGCAATCCATTTGTTCCAAATGGGGTGCAGGACACTAGAAGACACCTTTTAAAAAGTTGTTAATATGTGGTGGAAATGTGGAGATTGGGAAAGCAATGGCCCGAGCCACCTCCCCTCATTTCTATCCTTAACCTTTTGCACGTACTAAGCAAAACCCAGCATATCGATTAGGTGGGGCATACAAACAAGTTCTCAATTGAGGGCATCCAAACAAGCTTGTATCAAGTCTGAAATTTATCTACAACTAAAAAGGGTCAGACAAGATCCAAATACCCAGGACACACCAACTTAAAATGGAAATATGAAAAGAGAGTACACTAATCCTGCTAGATTTTTAACAAGTGACTAAGTTAAGACATTGACTAAATTGAATTTGGAACTTGAGTCTAGGCCATTAGTGTACAATGTACACTACCATCAGAAGTAGATGCCGCTGCGCTTCTTTTCGTTGGTGCAAACCTGCATTAGAATTAAAAAAGGTAAGCAAGATGAGTGTTCTAGGGCTTACGGAGAAAGCTTGGCATAGAAGGGTGCTTACATAAAATGGAATGGGTATTTGATGAGATTTATTTAGGAGTAATAAAGGGCAAGAGCCAAAAAGAGAAGAAAATAATCCCTTGAGACAGGAAAATTGCAAGTTGTTTAACTTTTCCCCTTCTTATATTTCTGGCTATGAATGGTTTTTTTTACCTGCAAGTCCACCGCATCTAAAACTGTCATGGTTCTCCTCCACCCCCAGTTCGGATCATAATAGAATGGAAGTTCCAAAGATGATTGCCAATATCAAGGGTGGCATTTTGATCGCATGGCTGGTATGTTGTCATCCATCATCAACTGAGCAGCCTTGATTGAAGCAGAACATCATTTTTTTTTAAAAAAAAAATTGTGGTGGACTCGCAGTTAATTCTTCACAATTGCAAGAAGTGTATGGTGGTAATGGATGTTTTTCTAACCATAACAAATTCTTTCAGTCTGAAGAAAGCAATGTCTGGGAAGCAATGGACAGTGGACAGTTTTCTAGACCAAAAACAACGGATTAATTCACTGAAATGGTTGTCTCCAACAATGCCACGTTTCTTCCTTGTGGTCGAGGTTCATCTTAATCCTACAAGGCAGAGATTTCCTATAATTCTTGGATAAATGAGATTCAAGGTAATAAATTTAATGAGGGGAGAAGATGTCAAGCTCATGGGATCTTAAAACATCGAGCGAAGGTTCCACAACTTAAAGCATGGCATTTTGTTGCAGAGACACAAAATCCTGAATTCCAGAAACATCTCTGAGCAATTATATGAGAGAATATAGCTTCTGAAACGAAAAAAAAAAAAAAAAGTGATCAAACTAAGAAAGAACTGATCCGATTTCACCACAGGAAAAATTAAAACATCACTAATTACCATCAAATGCAAATGCTACTGAAAATAATTTGTTTTGACTGTACATCCCTTGCCTTAATTTACACTACAGATGGGAGGAGAATTCAGCTGCATACCTTTCAATTTCCACCGATAGAGTAGTGAATGCAGCGCGTATAGTTGAATCCCACCTCACCAAGGATGCCCATGGGCATCAATGCACTTGAAGTAAAACTCCACAACCATAACCCAAGATGGGGCAGGCATAGCTCCATCAGTCCACAGGCATAGAATTACAATAGTGCAATCAGTATGTGTTCTACATTCCTCCAATCTGAACTATCTTCAGCTGACTTCAGTTGCTTGTCCATCCCCTTTACCACAGACAGACAAGATCCCCTCCATTCAGGACTGAGACTCATCTCTAGAGGCAAACTCACAGAGCCACACCATCCACCTCGATCATGCTACAACCAGGCACCTTCTTCACCTTCCTCTCCTCCATCTCCTTCCTCACTTTCAAGACATCCTCCCACCTGTAAGTCGAGGCATACATGTTTGAAAGCAAAACATGCATTCCACTGTGATCGAGCCCTGATTCTATCAAACTCTCCACGGTTTCCTTGCCCAATTCCACCTCCCCATGCTCTCTACAAGCATTTAACAATGCTCCTAGAACATAAGAGTCAGGCTCCATGGGCATCTCCCTCACTACCGTCTTTGCCTCCTCAAGCAACCCTGCCCGGCCCAAAAGGTCCACCAAGCAGCCATAGTGCTCGACTCCCGGTTTGATCCCATAGACCCCATCCATGCTTGCAAAAATCTCTCTTCCTTGATCCACTAGACCCATTCGACTACAGGCACTGAGGACGCAAATAAAAGTGACCTCATTGGGCCTCAGCCCTTCCTCTCGCATTTTCAAGAACAAATCAATCGCCTTCTCGCTATGCCCGTGATTCGACAATCCCGAGATCATGGAAGTATAAGCAAACACATCTCTCTCGGCCATCGCGTCAAACACCTGCAGAGCGGCCTCGATGCACCCGCACTTGGCGTACATATCTATCAATGCAGTTCCCAGAACCCTATCTAATTCCATCGCATTCGTCTCCACGAAGACATGAATCCGCCTCCCCTGGTCCAGAGCCCCAAGAGATCCACATGCCGACAGAGCACCAACGATCCCCGCATGATTAGGCCGAACCCTGGCAAGCTGCATCTCGTTAAAGAAATCCAATGCCTCTTGAGACCTTCCGCTTTGCGCGTAACTGGTGATCATGGCGCTCCAGGAAACCGCATTTCTCTCTGGCATCCGATCAAACAGTTCACGAGCAACATCGATCTGTCCAGCTTTCGCATACCCATTGATCATGGCCGTCCACGAGATCACATCTCTATTCAAACTCCCATCGAACAACCGGCGAGCGGCATCGATACCGCCGCAAGAAGAGTACATGTGGATCAAGCCATTCTGCACGAAGTCATATGGCTCCCATCCGAGCTTTACGATCTGGGCGTGAAACTTGAGCCCCTCGGTGAGCGAGGAGAGGTCAAGGCAGGCGCGGAGGAGGAAGGAGAAGGTGTAGTTGTTCGGTGAGAAGCCAGAGGAAAGCATTTGCTTGTAGAGTGAGAGAGCTTCGAGGGGTTGGTTCCGATCGACGTGAGCTCGGATCATGGTGTTCCAGAGGAAGGTGGAGCGGCTGGGGAGGCGGCGGAAGAGGAGGCCGGCGTGGGCGAGATCGCCACGGTCGGAGAGAGCCAAGAAGGCGACGAGCTTGCCAGCGGCGTAGGGGTCGGCGATGGCGCCGGAGACGAGGAGGTGGGCGTGGATCTGTTTAGCCTCGCGCATGCAGAGGTGGGGGTGGTGGAGGAGGAAGAGGGTTCGCTTGTCGGATTTCAAGTATCCGGTGATAGGCCGATGAGGGAACATTAGACGTTGGAGTGAAACTTCGGCTAATAAAGGAGCCACCAGGCTGGCAAAGAGGTTGAATAGTAAAAATGGAGAGACAAAAACAAAACAAAATAAAACAAAAACAAAAAAAATCCAAAACAAAGGCAAAGTTAATAAACATTTTAAGGCAAATATATACTTTTTGATCCCATTTAAAATTTATTTTGATCCTTAAATTTTTAGTTATTATAATTTAATTTCATCTATTTTAAGAACATTGCATACATGATATCTCATTCAATGAGATCAGGAGGAATTAATGAAATAATTAAAGTATTACTCTGATGCAAACATATAAGCTATCACTTTAGCTCCCAATAACTTATTATGTAATATAAGTAATGATTTGTGTTCGCATCGAAGTAACGCATTAATTATTTCATCGATTTTAATCGATTTAAAAAAATAAAAAATTAAAAAAGTAACATTTTTAAATTATAAGGGATTAAACTGTAGCAACTGAAAGTTTGAGAATCAAAAATCTATTTTTCACACTCATTCAAAAACGAGTTTTGATTGGTTCATTGCTCACCATATTTTAGTATGAGTGGAGGACCTTAAGGTCAAATTTTAAAATTTTCAATGTAAAGTGACCATCAGGTCAAAAGGTCAGGGGCCCTTCAAACCTGACCAACTTATATTTGGATTGATTTTGAGTAATACTAAATCTGACTCAACTCTACGACGTGCACATAATTCATTTATTTCAAACCGATCGGATCCAAGACAAAAATTGCATCATTAGATTTTGCCCCAGTTTTTTTTTTTGCAAAATTAAAAGAGATTGATTCGTCCTCTGAGACTCCCATATGGTCGGGCATGGTGATCAAATAGAGCCTTCAAGCCATCACCACTCCGCACAAGCTATTGTACCGACCATGTCCATAGTCCTTTGAGTTCGAGTTCATACCATTCTCATAATGATGCTTATTAGATTAAAAATTTCAAGTTATTATGGCCATTAATCCCTAGATTATATCTTAGCCCGGCCTCTTCTGCAAAAGAAGATCAATTAAATCACCACAAGTTATTGGGTGAATGTTCAAAGTTCATGCACTTGTCTAAACACACTATTCTTCCATCTTACATTAGGGCCTGTGCAGATGCATTCGAAAATATTGTCATAAATTATTTGCCACAGCAAGGCCGTGTTTGATAGACGGAATAAGTCTTCAAGCAGATGTTATCCCACTGAAAACTGACTTTATTCAGATCAGTTCAAAAAAGTGAATTTATTCAGAATTCCATTATATTTTTAGTAAGAAAATTCTATTCTATCAAGATGATGAAATAAAATTATTTCATGGAAAAATTTATACCCTCTAATTATAATTTTGTTTTTATCCACTCTTTAAACAAACTAAAAATGTGAAGATAAATTTATCTCCATCATAAAATCTAGACCATCACAAAAAGTAATGCATTCCATTGTTTTCTTCGCTCATCCCTTGGAACAAATGCTAAAAAGAACCAAGTCTGTAGAATATAGCTCGTAGCTTGTATAAGAGAGAGGATATCTTTCTAAAAGTTATCCATCGATCAGATTAGTATTTTAGTATTTCTATCTACAAAGAGATTTCTAAAGAATTTATTTATTTTTTTCTTGGTCAGCCTTTTTATGTTGAGCTTTCTAATGTTAAAATGCAGATGGATTGTTGAACAAAGATAATACCAATCCCACCGCAATTAGGGAACTTTTAGTACATGTTCTGCAAAATCTCGAAAAGGGTGTGAGGCACCAAGAGGCGGCCTCTCTGCGTTTTTGACCGAAACGACGTTCCAGCACGCGTCATTGTCTACGGCCATGAAAACAAACAAGGATGCAACGTGGGGCCACGCACCTAAGTTTGAATGCAGTTTTACCACCACAACACGAAGATCAGATATATTCGCGGTAGAATAGCAAAGAATGCATGTTGGGTAGGTTTATTGCTGGTAACATACCGTACTAAATATTCTTTAGCTACGTTTGATTGACGGGAACTAAAAGATGAGAACTTATATCATATTCCCATCCAACCTATTTCTCATACGTGCAAGCTCATATGAACATAGGAGACATGGATGCAGGATTTCTATAAAAATAGGTACAACCATAGCCAAGGAGAAAGAGAGCCCAGGATATCAGTTTCCATAATATTGAAAACATACCTCAATAACAAAAAAAATATTTATATATTATATCATCAATATTAACTATTTATTGAAAATATAATATAATAATTTATCATCTGTTAAATTATATGATGTTATATAATATTATATTAATGGTATTTTCATATAATATGTAAATTATACATTAACGTTATGCGTAAAATATATTTATAATATACAACGTAATACTTTTTTTTATAACGAATTGAAATCCATAAAACCAACTCCGAATAATTAAAAAAAAAACAAAATTTTTGTGATTGGTGTAATGTTATAAGATCATATTATTAATATTAATATCTTAGTGATCATCCGGTAAGTTAAATAATGAAAGCATATTAAATTCGTAAATTCTTTAATAAAAATAAAATGAAAACCCCACATGAATCAAGTTAATAAAATTAATTAAGTCCAAAATCTTGTTTCACTGCAAAGATTTATGTATAAAAGAAATACAACAAAGGCCCCCCATTTTCAAGTCAAATTAACAGACCAGTTCGATGCCACAATTCATCATTTCCATCATAATTCAAACCACTTGGTAAGTGTCTGTAATCATCTGAATCCTCTGTGAAAACTTTGGTGGCGCGTTGCTTGTAAGAGGCATGACGCCAACCACCTGAAACAAATTTGCAGCTCTCACGTTAAAAACTACCAAATAACTTGTAAATTAATAATCTGGCAGCATTAGGTAAACATAAACAAGTTCAAAAAATTAGTATAAAAGACGAAAAGCCCAATGTTTCATCTTAGGCCCCAGTCACATCAATCAATACATAAATCCTTACCCCAAGAGCAGTAGATGCTCTCCCTTCTGTTTTCACCAGTGAGCATGGTTTGTACACTCATAAAGCAGCTGGGCCATGTTCTTATCAATATAGATGCTACTACCAATACAGGTATGTAAACGGTTGACAGAGGATAGTCAAAAGACCGTGTAAACAAAGTTTTTTTTGATGATAAATGTTTTCTTGGAGGTTGTGATTCAGGTTTATCCGACTAGACAACAGGGAACATATTGCAATCGTGGGACTATTAAAGGAGAAACATAACAAGCTTGACCATGAAGACTACATGGTGGACACTTTGGTATAGCAGAATCAAAGACGACGTTTAAATTGATGGACAAGATTCCTAAAATTTCGGTCTTGCAACTAAAGATATACCATAAAGAAGGATGAGCATATTTTACATCGAAGGCAGGAAGGACAAATGCAGCAGCAATGTGCATGTGAAGCACCGTGCACTCAAAAAATAACATAAAGGACTGAGAAACTTTAGAAGATAAATGAAAAGGCATAGATGAGAATGTTTAAGCACTGATAGGGATCGTTAATATAAAATAAGCTTTACCAAAATGCTGGTCCATCAAATCACATTGGGAGGAGTACATAAAAGAACACTGGAAGTAACAATATGATAAAACATGAGCAGGTTATGGAAAGCGGTTCAGATTTACACACAGTTTGCCCAAAACAGGTGAAAAGATGTCTGAGATTCAAATAGCAACATGGTCCATTAGAGAGGAGGGTTTGGCACTAATAGACTAGTTTGAACATATTTCTTTTTAACTTAGTGGCATGCACGTGAAGAACAACGGAAGATTACAAAACAAAAAAGTATCTAGCAAACCATCTAGCTTACTTCGCATTGAGAGAAGAGGCCAAGAGTTATTTTACTCATTTAGCTGGTAAATCAATTACATCCAGAAAAGCATAGAGACCAGTCATTTCTACACTGTTGAAATGCCTAAGTGTGCGGTAGGATTTCCTTTCCTGTAAGCCATTTTTCCGCATTGCAAACAGTTTCCATACATGTAATATGTACAGTAAACCTACGAACATGCGTGCATATGTGAAAACAAAAGCACTTGACTTACTTAAAACGTAGAAGATTTGAGATTCATTGGCATTAATTCTCTGTGATGTCTACAAGTTAGTCACACAATAAAATCCTATCTTTATCATCAACAGATGAGCTTCACTCCATCTATCCCGTTTTAATTTATGATCTTAATATTACCCCAAAAAGACTTTGAAAAAAAAAAATCATATGGCCAGCTCTCAGCATATGATCCAACATAGTTTGAGTACACTTTACAAGTAGCTCACAACTTAACACCATCCTCAATAAACTGGTAGGAAATTCTTGGCTATGGAAACTTTGGACAAGAGAGGAGCTTGCAATTAAATCTGAAAGACAAATTAGAAAGGAAGGGAGGTTCACTTTATTGATATGGCTCAAGCTTGTGCAGCAATGGAACCGCTCTTCCAAAGTATCTTTAGACTTGGAAAGATTGTTGAGGGAACAAGGCAAGACATGATTGCGGAACCTTACACATCTCTGAACACAAATTACATGCCCAAGGACAAAACAGAATACATTTTCCAAGAATCTGTACTAAAAACCATATAAACAACAACAGAAGCTTGCAAAAATGTCTAACCTTCACATCACCAAATGTGTTTGCAGCAGTAAATCTGATATTGATGGGGAAGAATACTGATGGATCAGCTGGAGGCACAACAAACTCCATTGATCCGCTGTTAAAAACAGAGAATAAAATAATCCATCAATCTCCAGCATCCATGCGTGATGAATTAATTGAATTAAAGTGTTTTAACACATCAACTGTAAACCACATGCTTGCTGTACCTGCGATTGGAATGATCAATAAGAAGAATAGACCACTCCAAGGTCGAACTCCTCGGGTCATACCTGAAATTAAAGGATATTAAAAGAATCAACTGTTTGAGGCACCAAGAATAACTGTTTCTGTAAGGATTTGTTAATCACACAGCCAGACAGTCAACATTGCCACATTCGCCGCATTCACACAGTGTCCACGAGAAGATGCCACCATGTTGAGATGTTGTAACCTGACAACTTAGCATCTCCCATTTCATTCCCATCTTCAGTCTTTTCACTAGAACTTCATTCTCAATCTTGCATCTCCTGTTACTTCTCTTAACAAGTACATCTTCACATAAAATCCTCTATTTAGGCATTTATCTCATCCTGAAAATGCCTTTTGATTCCTCAGTAAGTTCTCTTTGAGAGATCTTTCCTTTAGTAATTGCACCATTGATCTCTTCTCCTAGTTCTAATTTAATAGATATTATTTGCTCTATGATGTGGTTAGAATTCCACCTTATGAATGGCATTCAAGGATCAAAATAGCTGCAAAACAAGTCCCTTTATTTTGTATGCACTTTGTGACTAAGAAAGCCCAATATGATATCCACATGGTCCAATTTTACTATAGAAAGCCCAACTATTTGCTATCTCATGAGAGTTGGAGGGTGCCACTTCTTTCAAACCTCAACCAGAGATCATCCTCACAGCACCAATGATCCATCTGCATTACAAATAGTGATTACAAGCTAGAATCTTGAATAACACGCACCCTTGTGTCTAGATTGAACTAGGAAGCAAAGGTGGTCACCGTGTTTCAGTCCAGGTAAAGGTAGCTAGCAACCCACAAAAAATTCCTTCATGATAACTCAATTGAGGGCATCGTAGAACAAGGGTGTCATGAGACTATGTTTAGAAATTCAATCTAAACAAAAAGCAAGAAAAAGAAAACAAACTCCAAAATATAAGCAGACATTTTCCAAGAACCGGAAGCTTATCCAATGAGACAGTTGTAACTCAAGACTGAAAGGAGGATAAATTTTATAATATAAGTATTGAATAAAACCTAACGAATGAATTTATGTATATATAAAAAAATATTACTAAAAGAAACGGTGATCAGTTCCAAAATATTTAATACAGAAATTGATGCTGATTTAAATAATTAATAAAAAAAGACATTGCTACTAGTTCACCAAAACACTACCAGTTTAGAGAGAAGGAAACAATAAACTAAGTCACATTAGCAGCATTTGAAGATGTCAGGTCACCCAAGCGCACAAACTGGTATAACTATCTATTTTACTGATAAGTTGAAGACTTTTATTTCTGTTCGTAAATAGATCTCAGTTTAATGCTGCCAACTTTCATCATTAGGGGTACCTAAATTTCAAAATGCTTCTTACCTCCATTCTCCATCTATCTGCCTTACACTTGGTTGCTCCCGGAGTGCAGGAAGAGGAATGGATATCACAACATTTTGCAAGTCAAACATTTCTGAAGCTTCATACTCAATGTTAACAAAAGTTTCATTTCCAGAAACTGAGGGCCAGCAGTTGACTGCAGATAAATAAGTAATTAAATATTAGTCCAAGAATCGAAAGTCCAACATCAATATTTTTGATAGTTGATACTTTTGCTCACCAGTTAATGGCAAAGAGGCCTCATCCAAGCCCTGAATTCTCCATTTCATAAGTCCAACATCATTCTGACCAGTTGGGAAGGGCCTGTTTGGATCTTTCAAGCCTATAACATGCTTGCTGTTAAATAACTCCTTGTTAATGTTCGGATGAGTTTTGAAGCTAAGGCCCGGTATGTCTTGGTTCTCAACCTGCAAATAAGATGCACTTTTACCCAAAAAAATCCACAATTGCAGAGTTATATTTATAAAAGAGATTTTAGAACAAAAGAAGACAAAATAAGATTACTTCAACAAGAAGATCTTTCAACACAGACATGAGATTTGAGGGGCATACTTATGCAAACAGCAAATCATTTATAAGAACATCATTATGAAGCCATAAAAACACTTGCCTCATTGATATTTTTCAGCCACTCTTTTCCAAACTCATGTTTAAAATGCTAAAGAGAATATACCGATCCAATAAAAAAGAGAGCGAAGGAAAACTTTCTTCCCATCTAATATCATATTTAGATTATGTTTCTTGTCGAACTTCCATTGAACTGAAAATTGAGAATCAAGATTCAAGTACCATAAATCTACATACTAGATAAATATTATTTTCCTACATCTTTTAATTGTCCAATATATGTCAGCGTGTATTTGATATTTCCATAGAGTGGGTCCTGAGTAGACTTTCCCCATACAATGCCAAAAAATGTGCATACAGAAAATGCTACATTGAGCTAACACTAAAGGCACTGGAACCTCTAAAGCTTATAGCAAGTATATATTTGTACTTTTCATCACAAAATGATTGAAGTTATATTAGGTCAGTCAGATCCCTGAAGTCAATATATAAGAAGATTAGCCTTGTAGTGTCTATCAGTGGCCCAAGGCTTATTTTTCTTTAAGTCTATGGAGAATGTGCCTTATTATGTTATCTCAAGAATTATAATATTAGCTCTTATTTCTTTATGGCCCTTCAAGTGTAATATCACTTCTTAGCATTGCTTATCCCCAAGGTACCCAATAACAGAAAAGGTCAATATTTAACAATTTGGAACTTTAGTTGGGTAGCTTATGAGAAAAGAAATAGAATTTGCCAGACAAAAGTTAGGCAGATATGCTGGTGATTCATGGTGATAGAAATAAATAGAAGACAGACCATGAAAAAGGGATATTGTAGAAGAAAATACAAGCATTTAAATAAAAGAGTAAAAGTTAACATCAACAAGAAAAAAAAAAAGATAATTCATGAATCAGAATTTTTAACATTAATCAATTTCCCATATAATTGATTAACATTAGTTTTCTTAATTATCTCATCGTAACTCGGAAGTTTATTCTCATTTACAAAACCTAGTCCAATGAAATCCGATGCATAATCAATATGCCCACGATACAAATTTTCAGAAAATGGTGAATTTTCAATGCCAATAAGCAACAATATAAACAGGATGGTGTTATTTATTGCACCAGGGACAATGTGCACTTGACTCTCATGAGAGATATTTTTTCCCTTAAATGAGATTTGAGGAAATGGAAGAAGAATTCAAGGACCAAAGGAAAGACTCAGGAGAAAAAGGGAGGAATTCGTTTCACATGTCGCAATGGATATTTGAAACATATTGTAGCATCCGATCATAAAATGACTGCTTGGACATGCATGCACACAGAATTGCAAAAAGAGAGAGATGCCTAAATAGAGAGAGAGAGAGAGAGAGAGAGAGAGAGAGAGAGAGAGAACCTGAAATTGGATAAACCCATCTTCTTGGTTAAGAATTTGGAGAGACAGGGTGCCTTGAACATCAAAGTTACTAACTCCTCCATCCCTCTTAATCATAACATTGAGCCTCTCCTCAATGGTCAATGTAACCGGATCAGTCAGTGGAAGAGGCACCTTTGACTGCACAGCACTTGGTTGCACATCCTCAAGAATGACTTCCCCTTCAGCTTTTAATGATTCTAAAAATTGATTGGTTCGTTGCTGTTTGCCTAGCTGCATGCCAAGGCCCTTTGGAGGAGCAGTAGCTGATGCCGGAGGATGACCTGAAGATTCGAATTGAGTCTTCAGGAAATGAATTGACCACAAAAGGAACAAACAATCAAACATGTAACGAACAGGAACATCATCAGTTAACAATTAGATACAATTTCCATTTAGGAGACATTTTTAGTTTGACTCACAACAGAGTATCATCACTATGTCTGGCAAGAAAAAAATTATGCTCTACTGCTATATTAACAATGTCAGAAATAATAACAAGAATGACAGTCATGTATGTTACTGTGCCTAATATTGTGCAGCAATAATTTTATTAAAACAATAAAAGGAAAAATTTTCAATGCATGTTGTCCGAAGTTAAGTGGTAGAGTTTCTCAAGAGTTATTTGCAGTATGATACAGGTTTCCATAAGTTTACTAAGCCAATCACTTCTTAAAATTAATCTACAGAATAACCCACAGTATGATTTGTATATTTCATGTCGTGTGTGAATAAATTGTTATTTAACTTATGGATACTTTAATCCATAAAATGAGATGATATTGCATTAATTCAAGCATAGAACACATGGATACTCATAATCTTAACTGATACAGCAGCCAGTAACTCATTGTCTTTTTCTCAGATTCCAGAAGTAGAACATTTCCACACAAAGGTTTAATGGGGTTTAATATTTCTAATACAAGGTCAGGTTACTTGTTGATGTTGAATGTTCCCCTCTCTTGCATAAAAGAATTATCCATTTGAAATACTCTTTACCAATAATAACATTATTGAAAACCAAAAAGGTACGTAACAAAGACAACCGAGGAATATACAAAAACAAAATAAAACCAAACACTTCAAACACAAATAGTGGAAATACATCTTTCCACATGGTTTGATCTAAGTAATATTTTAGAACAAAAATATTAAGAATCAGAATTAAAAGAGTTTTGTTCGAAAACTATTATGGGAGAAATCCTGCTCAAAATCCAAGTGAGAGAAAGACTTGAACCTAGGTCCTTGGGTCCAGCACCCGAAGACTTTGCCAATGGCATTAGTTGGCACCCTCAAAATAGAATCAAAAAGGTTATAAGCAGCCACCTTTACATTAAAAGATTAGATATCACAAGTTATTGTAAAGCATGCTGAGGATGTTCGTATGAGACTTGGGCGGACCTTTGGGCTTGCTAGAGAAGGAATCAACATCAGTGGTCAATCCAAATCCAGAACCATTTCCAAAACCTGTTCCACTACTAGAGATGCTCATATCACTAAAGCCGCTATCAAGTCTTCGAGGACCAGACAAAGATGCAAACCCTCCTTTGTCTCCTTTGTTTTTTTCAATCTGCAAATTAATGTACAAAAGCAAACATAAAAATATTTACAAATGTAATACCTATGTTAATGTTGCTAAAAAATATATAGAAGCAAAACACTGATATACATGAAAACTGTCTCAAATTTCCAACTACACATCTACAAATAGCAATGGAAATAATGATGTGAATGCGTATAAAGGTATGGTTTTGTGTTCTTTTCTATCACACCCTTGATCCAATTAGTTTAACTCAAGAGAGAAATGACCGCCTACAGAACACTTGCAGCATAGTGGCTCACCAGAAGTAACCTGTAGCCTGAACCAGATCTGGAAGCTGTCCTAACTGAGATAGTAAATGCACAATCTCTAGCTTCCAAATCTAATATATATCATGACATTTATTAGATTTCACAGCTGTCCTCTATGAGATGGAAAGTGGTTCAACGTTCAATAAGTTACTAGTATAAATCATGACATTTATGATTCTGCCAAGTAAATGGAAAATAAACTGCTCTCTTTTCTGGCTAATAGCTACATAGATGAATCGAACACTATCCTTGTTGGAGCACGCACATAAAGTTAGATCATAAAAGTCTACAGTCATTCGGTATTATCTATGTGAAGGGGATCGGATCATATCTTAAAGCTCATCCTAGCCAACTATACTCATGAACATCTCAGCTAAAGAAATAACTGAAATCATAGTTTTGACTTCCAAACAACTATGAGGATAAGAAAACAGGTGACACGGATTAATCAAATGGTACATAAGCTGCTCCTTTGCTGGCTAATATCTACGTGGATGAACCTGACACTGTCCTTAATGAAGTTCTCACTTAGAGATGCAACATAAAAGTCTGGTCATTCAATGTATCTATGTCAAGAGTGTCAGAACATATCTTGGAGCTCATCCTAGCCAACTAGACTAATAGATTTTCAACTAAATCAAAAACTAAAAACATAGCTGACCCATGAATAACCATGAGGATAATCAAAGATGTAACACAAGGATTAAATTTTATACATATAAGACAGCCATTTATGCAGATAATCATCCCCATAATCCAAATTTAAGGATTTTAGACATGGTTGGAGAAACAAAAAAATTTCAATCCTAGTATCTCCGCTAGTAAAATTTTATAGCTGAATAAGCAAGGCATGTAGATACAGGAATCAAGGACAACCTTGTGCATTTATGGTCACTTCATTCAACTGACAGCAGCAACAGCAACAACAAAGCCTTAATCCCAAACTACTTGGGATCGGTTACATAAATCTCTTTTTTTTTCTAACTGATACCCCTCAAAAAACTTATACCATATAATACAAGTTCAGCCATTAAACCATCCTCTTATATATGATTCAAAAGCAGAAATTCATCAATGATGAATCTTGAGCTTGCTGCTGTTATGTTTTGCACGCATTTTTATTTCACACACTAAAGTGCCTTTTCTAACACACGGGAGAGAGAGAGAGAGAGAGAGAGAGAGAGAAGCAGCAAATGTACATACCTTGTTTCTCTCAATCTCCTTAGCTCTTTCCCTCATACGATCCTTAGTTTCATTGACCTTAAGCTCCATCTCCTTCCGATGCATTTTTTCTTCATGACTCTCCATCTCACAGTATTGTTTAACCTGTGCTACTGTCACATTTTCCTTGTGCCCCAGAGAGATGGCTTCATCAAAAGCAAATATCAGCTCAAAAGCCATCCCGCATATACCCTCCTCATCTAAAGAAAGTGAATATTCAGGTACCTTAAAACTACTTAAGGAAACCAACACTGTTATTACAACAATAAATATGTATGATATATATTGAAAGTTTCACAAGCAATGATGAAATATGTCTATGCGGGTGGAAAGAAAAGGTAAAATCATTACCATAATCAATGACCATTAGCTTGTTAGACAGTCTAAGCAACAAAAGTTAATAAATTATGCACCAATACAGGGTAATTCAAGTTTAAATACTTCCAGAAAATAATATCCCATTATCATAAAATTGGATTTCTGCAAGTGAGGACCGGATGAATCAAGAAAAATAGGGCACGTTCCACCACAAAAAGGCACTATATCTTAAATTTTCCAAGAAAGAATTTTGCACAAACTTCTAACATAAAGTTTATGGGTAAATATTGTTACAAATGTTGATAAAGAACGCACACCAAAATTGAAAAGACAGTTTACATGCAATATGAAATGATCAAGTTATTATGAAAGATGATCTACATCTAAGAAATTGGTGTGGTTCCACTGTATCCCCAATGGCACCAAGCCTATGATAGTATGATGTGAATTATTGCCAATAAATAATTGTGCTACAATCAGAAGATCAGATATTTTAAAGGATACAAGTTTGGACAGTAGTCTCAGAGTTTCCAGGTCTTCAAGAATGTTGCTTTGTTTGTTTGTAACAAGTAGCAGATAAAGAGCCTCTATAGGTTGGTAAACATAGCGCACATTCTCAGTTTCAACATAAGTATGCTGTTTTCCTGTTCCCACCAACTTTGGAAATGCTGCAAGCAATCCTTCTATTCTTATTCGAGACATATCCACAAATTGCCTCGAAACGAGTGCTGCAATAAGTAAAGAAGAAATGAAAGTCATGGCAATAATCTCAGTTGATGATCGGATGGTACTAAGCAAATGTGATTTTAAAAAAAATGATGATGATGATGATGATAAGAGAAGCTGATCTTAATGTCATAAATGAAGATCCTATCTTGGGGAAGAAAAACCGAGGTAAATAGTAATGTTCTTCAGAACAAAAATACCAGTATAATATCAACACTAAGATGGTAGGCAAATCAACCTACCATAAGCAATGATCATATAATCCCAAAATTATCGTTACTAATAAAATTACACATCATTTAATGTAAACATTTTTATTTCTTGCCCCTTTAGCATTTATCCAGTAGAATGATGATGAACAAAACCAAGGAAGTCCAGTCAAATAGTAGTCTTATTTTTTTCTTTTCTTTAAAGAAAAGTAAAAACATTTACCAGTTTACCTTGGATACACTGTGTTCTTATAATATATCATTATCTCTTCAATTTGTGTAATGTGTAGACAAAGGCCCCAACCTTATTAATTATCTTTTTTTTTTTGATTTTATCAAGTCCTAATGAGGAAGTTGAGATCTTGCATTATTTATCAGAGTGAGATTATACGATAGAAACTCAAGCAAAATAATGAGAAATGCCCAAAAAAAAAAAAATGATAAATAACACGCAAACAGAAACTCAAGGCAATATCAAACTCACCTTTTCCCGACTTAGTTATGATAGAAGCCGCAAGAACCACCTGTTCACCGTAGAAAAGAATCTCAGCACAGAAATTTGCGGTCAATCACTTTTGCATAGAAAGTTTAAGGAGAGATCAAAATTTTTTAAGGTTGAAAAGGCTTGATCCCAAAAGGACAGACTTAATGTGCCAAGTCTTATCATCATTGACCTTTATAATCAAAACTTCATAATTGGAGCTTTACCCTATTCAGCACTCGGAAAATTGAAGAAAGCGGGAGAAGAGAAGGTTAATCCCTACCATCTTGAAGGAATGAGCACCCCTCACAATAAGCAATTGTAGGTCTTCTCGACGAATTAAGCACCTAGAAACAAGCAAATTAAGGAACGTCAAGTTACACGGAAAACCCTTTTAGCAGACAAGATTCAAGAAAAAGCGTAAATAAAGCTTCCATATATCTCAATCACTGGAAGGAGATGCAACATAATTATTCAATTTTCACAATATTGCTTAGAAAAGAAAGAATTTGTTCTAAAATCATCGCTAATGGATTCAGTTCTCATTATAACATTTATAGAAACAATGACCGTAGACCTAAGAGAATACGAAGAATTTAGATCCATCCTAGTGTTTTCTTGGATGGATCTCAAATTTAGGCATCTAACCAAGCAATATGCTTCGAGATCCAGCTGCACAAATCCTTAAAAGAAAGCGTGATTCCAAGAAAAACCTAAAGATCAAATGCTCGAAACTGAGATCAACATGACGATATAGCGAGGCGACGAGATCAAGAGAGGGAGGAAGAGAAGAAATCTTGCCTGAGATATTGAGATCTAGCGATCTAGCAGAGATAACTACAGCGAACTTAGAGAGAGGCAGAGGTGTGGATCCCGGCGGAGGAGATGACGCCGGGTTCTCGGATCCCGGGAGGGAGAAGCGTCGTCCGAGGGTGGTGGCCGGGGATCTGGAATCCTTGGCACCGGCGTCGGTTGGGTTTAAGAGGGAGCAGGGCCTTTCCCGGTGTTGTTAGTGGGTTCACGAATCCCGATGCAACGCATTCGCTGCCCGTTATCTGGTAACCGTGCGATCGAGCGCTGATCTAGATCCGTGCATCTTTGTCGTCTGATTTCCATCGGACGGTCCTTTCAGAGCTTCACGTGTCGCTCGCGGGAGAAGTTTGGTGATGCCGGCTTTTTAAATGAAGCAGGCCGTACCCGCTTTTAGCGTTATGGGCTCCAACCCGTGCCAGAGAAGTATGAATCCACCTGGGGTTTGGATCATGAGATGCGACTGCTAGGCTTCTTTCAAGATCCAAAGCCCAACAATGATCTGTTGGGCCCAATGAGCAGGCCTAATTCTTCTAATGGTTCGAAGCTGGGGTGGCAGCCAGTATGCATCCCTTTGATGGTAGGTGATTTTGAGGGAAGGTGGAAGGCATGGAATGATTTGGAGCCATCATGCAAGAGAGAGGAAATGGAAAGCTGTTTAGAGTCTGCTGGTAGAGAGGCTGGGTGGAGATAAAAGAGGAGGGTTGGAGACCCATGGATCCAACAAAGGAGAGTTCATGCTATGTATGGTGGAAATGCATGAGATTGTAGAGGGAATCACTTGTGGTTGATTGGTATAAAATTAAAGTCTGAATTTTATCGCCTTGAATAGAAGTATGGACTGGTCAGTCCTGCCTAGGGCATCACCATTGCTAATCTAATTGCATTGTGGTGGCTAGTTTGCTATATTTGGTAGTATAGGCAATCAAAGTGGCATCAATAATGCTCTTTTAATGACCAATTTATAGCATTCTTAAATGCAAATAGTGCAAGTTTTGATTGACCCTTATATTTGATCATCCTTACAAAAATCTTTCAGATAATCTGCATCCTATTTCTTTCCATTAAACTCGCATTTAATCATATCATTAATATATCATATTCATTTCTTTTTTTTTTTTAGCTTCCCTAAGAGAACTCCATAGCGGAGAAATTGTTTTCAAAATAAAGGAATCAAAGTTTTTATTTTCTTAAATATTTATTAATTATGATATATAGACTAACAGCCATCTATTTCATCTCATTTTTTATAGAAATTATTCTCTTGCTTTTCATTTCTTCTATTGAATTAAATACATTTCCCTCTTTCAACCATTTCTATTCTCCATATAATTTCAATCGAAATATATAAGTTTTTATTTTTCTTTCAATTTCATTTTCATGGAATGGAATAAATAGACGTGGACCTTCGTGAGAAAAAAATGAAAAAAATAAAATAATAAAAGAAATGAAGCTGACTTTTCATTTTTGTTATGTATTATGCTTTAAATCTTTAGATGCATGCATACTTCTCAATACTTCTATCTTGTACCAAATAATAGACTATAATTTTTTTTTATTATCCTTTTCTTTTTTTTGACTTTCCAAGGATGTTAATTACAAAAGCTAGCTGAATGATGACAAAAGAAGATCAATCTATGAAAGATCAGCAATAAAATAGCACAGCTGTTGCTTATATTAAAATTATTTTCTAATGATTTACATCTTCATTGAATTTATAATGCTTTGAATACTAGATTATAGTTTAAAATTAAGATATTATTTTCGAATTTGTACATGGCCGATAGATTTGAATTAAAGATATGATTTAAAATATATAATAGACCTTATCTAAATCTACAAGTTGTAGCATATTGTAATTAATGCCATCAAACTATTTTGATGCTGGTGAACTCATACTTCATGTCAAAAAACGGCATCAATATATATTTTCTCATTAGTGAATTTACTTTCGATTAAATATTTTGTTCTTTTAGTATTTAATTTGATTTATAGTGGAACTATTTTTTAATTACTATCATTATATATAAACACACATGCATGCATGCATACATACATACATACATACATACATATATATATATATATATATATATATATATATATATATATATATATATATATATATATATATATATACATGTGTGTGTATATGTACATACTATATATGTATGTATACATGCATGCATGCATACATATACGTGTGTTTCATCTTATTTTATAGATTTATTATTTAAAATTTGATTATTTTTTATAAATTTTAAATCTTTTTATATTAATATTATAATAACCCTTTATATTTTTTACATGTATAATTAAGACTTTTGATTGTTTGCCATCTGCAGTGGAGTGCTCAAGGCATCCTCTTTGTGCTAATGTAAGTAAAAAAAAATGGAATTAATATATATATATATATATAGGAAATAAATTATCAAGAAATGGATCATTGGTAATTGGAGAGATATGGCAAAGAATTAGAAAGAGCATAGTCCACTAGCCTCTATACATATACTCTTCACAATCTATTTTTGTTGTTTAATTTATCAAATAAGAAAATGATATCCCATGTAAATCAATGCTTTTTTATTAATATGACAATAAAAACTTTTATTATATTTCAAAGAGGAAGGATTTAAGCTGATGACTATAAGACAAAATAAATTAATTTATGCCTAGATAAGACTTATTATATTAACAATTTAATTCTACTTATTGTAACATTTAAATATTTTAATTTTTTAATTTATAATAAGATGGTAGTTCAGCTATCAATGGAAAGGGATTATAACCATCAATTTCTCCTAAGCATGGCACATGCTAAATACTAATTTATAAAAAAGTCAAATAAATAAATAAATAAAAGAGGTCACTTCATTAGTGTGAAAAGCCAATATGGTTCAAATTTCTCTAAAGGTTAGGTGTTGTGTCCAATCGAATTCATCCCACTTGATGTGATCCAAATTGGCCAACACCTTTTACCCATTATATTTTAGGAAAAAGTGCTTCCATGATGCATGATTCTTAAATATCATACATGTGAACCCTTGTAAAAATATCACTCAAGCATGGAAGTTTAGCTCCAAAGATATATATATATATTAATGTTACAAGGGAAACAAAAACACTTGCACCATCATCCAAAGCCTTGATTAATGAAGCTCCAACAATGCAGATAGATAAAATCTTGCAAGCAAGATGTGCTACATGACGTGTCATTATCAAGACGCCATGCAGTCAATTTCCTCGCTTTTTATGGCATGCAGTCGATTAAGAAAGCGATAACCTCGTTCTCCTTGGAGTATTCAACAGGACGAGACAATGCGTCGGATAATTCATACGGTTATTACGAGAGCAAAATCATGACAACTTTCTTCGCAAAAAGATAATATCAAAGATATCGCGTTTCAACGCGGACTAAACCCGAATCAATGAAGATGCTAACAAAGGCCTTTGGCGCCATCCTTTGCATATCTTCTGCCAGGCTATCAAGCGATGACCATGAAAGCGGACAGCTCATTCCATCCATCCATCCATCGTACCTAGAACACCTTGCAACGGTCCAATGGCCAGAGATGCATCCAAGAAAAAACGCCTGCCATTTCTCTTCCTTGTAGGGCCATGGAAAACGCCTGCCATGGTGGTGGTGGTGGTGGTGGTGGTGGGATCCTTAGGGGCCTGGGGTGCGTGGAGAGCTGCAAGGCCTCGAGAGCTCGCTGGGTCAAAGCCAAAATCTACATCAGACTCGGCCCCACAGTGTCGTATGGTCCAGTCTCCACGAGCGTCACGACGCTGTTGAGCTGGGGTCCCATGGGTGGGCCTAACGTTGCCAGCGCTTTCCTCTACGGAAGATCTCGATAGATTTGCATATCTAATCGGCAACAAGAAACCATGACAAAATGAACCTGCTGGATGGAAAATCTTTTTGGTTTCTCATGTGAAATTTGAGCAGAGACTCGCAGTCACGCAACATGTGTCGCACGCCCTTTGAACCGGTGGCCTGGAATTTCTCCGTGGCCTCAATAGTCTCCGCAGGCTAAGTTTGGATTTCCAAGACAACTAAGGTTAGACTCTAGCCAGCTACTCCTGGTAAATTGCCCCCTTGATGCAAAGACAAATTCTATCATGCAAGACAAATTCTATCATGCTTCCTTCCCTTTGCATGGTGGTGGTGCCGATCCGAAGTGGTTGACACCGTTAATAACAACAATTAACTTCAAGAACTTTGTTAGCACTAATCAGTGCTTTGAAGGGCTTGAATTTGAACTCTTTTCTTTTTTTTTTTTTGTAAAAAAAATATTTATATATATATATATAAAAAAAAGCATGACAGCAATTCTCATCATGCAAGCCTACAGCATGAACAAAGCATTATTGGTGCATAAATATTGTAATCATAAAATAATAAGGCACTAAACTGCACATAATTCCATGCAAGCTTTATTCTCATCTTGAACGCGAATGCTTATTATTCATCAACAATCTATATCTATATAAGCTTAATAATAACTTCTTCGCTATATCCTAAATACAGTTGTCTATGCCTATACAGCGATCATCCAAACTTATGCAGTATTAATAGGTTGTGTTTAAAAGAACAAAATATGATAAAAATTATATTATATCATGTTTGGATAACAAATTGAATAACATAGTTATATCTTTAAAAAAAAAATCATTACTAAAAATAAGATTAAAAAAAAAGAAGAAAATAGAGTAGCAATAAGATGGCATAAAAATAAAAATAATTATTTTGATTGAATAAAATATTTTTTTAATAATATTTGCTATATGAGGGATAAAATTTTATTCTGTTCTCGTAAAAATTAAGTCTGATGTTTCAAACATACCCCATGATACTATAGGGGTATTTTTAAGGATCCATGTTCCATCAATCATACCCATCTTATTGAGTTTAGATTTAGTTGGATTCTAGAATTATAGATCTTTGACAATGCATTCCAAATACTCGAGCTTAGATAATAACAGCATGGATCTCCTTCCCTTTCTCTTCAAATTATAATGAAATTTGTCACAAATCAAGCTTAAAACGGGCATCACAATTAAGATGCTCTCGGGACACCATCTTCTTCTTCTTCTTCTTCTTCTTTATTTTTTATTTTATTTTTTATTTTTTGTGCAGAGTCGCCTGGGGTCGTAGGGCTGGAGTTGGATAGGTTAAAAATTTATTATAAAGCAAGATCTATCAGGGAAGGGAACGGATCTTGTAGGAATGGGAAACTCGCATCATGATTGTACGGAGGATTTACGTAAATATAAATAAATGTACTCGTTTTGACTTTTGAAGTATATCTTATTTATCCCAGCAAGAAGAGAGAAAGGTTTGCATGCTCTCACGAGGACAGAACCAAACAGCTAATAGCAATTGGAAGCTACCGTTCCATTTCTGATGCATTCCCCCCAACAAAAAAAAGCGACAGATGAAACTCCCAACAATAAAAATAATTTAATAAAAAACAAAGCGAACATACACCCTTTCTGCCTTTGCTTGTCTCCAGTATACCATCTGAAGGATTCCCGATTAGAGGAACAATAAAAAACCAAAAAAAAAAAAAAAAAGAAGAAGATCCATCCATCCATCCATCCATCCATCCATCAGGACGAAGGCCACTGATCGAACGGTGATCATCTCATCATGCGACTGCACAGCCGGGAAACGTCCGACGGACGGACAGGCTTGAGCAAAAACTCCTCTGCTCCCTCTTCCAGACATCTGGACTCAAAAATTTAAAATTTAAAAAACTAATTTAAACTGCAAAACAACGCAAAAAAGACATAATTACCCTTGTACGCTTTCAATGCGTAGTAAAAGACCATTCACCTGTTGATCCGTTGGGGAACGTTCTCGGATGACATGATGACCACCGGGATTTCCTTCAGCGTAGACGACTCCTACGATCGCAAAGTTCCCAGGCAAAAATGTAAATATCAAGCCAATAAAGCCTAAAATAATATCCTCATCATCTTTTTCTCTCAAAAAATCAAAAAATCAAAAAAAAAAAAAAAAACAACAAGGATTCTAACCTTAATCTTTTTTAGAAGATCATAACCTGTCATCTCCGGCATCCAGTAATCCGTAATTATCATATTAACACTTGGCTCCTGCCACCAAAAATAAGATGCCATTAGAAACCAATTCTAATGATAATATTATAACACATCGAGCTTAAAACTAATCTTTCTCACTGATACAATAGAATGGTGAAATAATACACATACCAAGCCTAAGAGCTCCAATGCTCTTTTGCCACTCTCCACGGCCGTCACTGTGGGATCCAAATTTCTTCCATTAATTTCATAAACCTCGCCCAAATATATATATATATGTCGAAATTTCTTTGCGATAATTTTAAAGAACAAAGCATTCGAACGCACGAAACAAAGGCCAAAAGGTACCTCTGTGTTTAGAGTTCCTAAGAAGCGTGGCTATCACCGCCCGGTCGACGGAGCTATCGTCGACCGCCAGAACGTGGAGCTCCCTCTCGGCTTCTCTGCCCCTAGCACCCATACCCCCTGTCGTCGCCGAAGAGTATTATCCCGCCCTCTATCCGGAATAGCAGGCAAAGAAGAAGGCCACGAGGAGAGCAGCGGCAAATAGATATATATATATATATATAATCCTCGCGAGACGAAGAGAGAAGACCCGGTGGTACTCTTTTTCTCTGCTATCCCAGGACTTTGCCCACCACGACGAGAATAAAAAGAACGGAGGGAGAATAAAAGCAGAAGGAAATCCCCAGGATCCACCGAGAATCCGAGGGAGCCCGAGAACCGAGACCAGAGGGGATGGCACCAGATTGATTCCACGCCCACAGACTTCGCTCTTGATCTCCAGGGTGGACTCGCTAGGATTTGCTATCCAGATTCTCACAGATCGGGCTTGGGACAGGGCAGCCCGCGATATGGGTCATAAATGGCCGCTTTGGAGAGGTGAGGGCGGGGAGGGGGGTGGAGGAAACGTCCACGGTTTGACTGGGCTACTGACATTGGGAAACTCAAAGGGGCTCTCTTCATCATTATGAATACCCATCCCTGTCCTGCTTTAATATTATTTCGTTATCGTATCTACTTAGATACTGTGATTAAATATATTGATGGAAGAATATCTATAGGGATCCGAGTTAATTTGAGAAGCCAATGTGGAGAACACCTCCGCTGAGTAGGGATGGGAGATCCCCGTCCCATTCGTTTCCAACCCCCAGAAGGTAATAAATCAATTGATTGATTGATTAATGATATCATGTTAATCTATTTAGTGTGAAGAGCATCTGAACATGGGAACTCTTTGCCATGTTGACTTATGATTAAAATTTGGTTCGATAGATTTAATAGCTTTAACTAATCTCTCAAAATATAAATATAAAATTTAATTTCTATTACATTCATAATTTTTGGTATTATATGAAAAATAATTAAAATTATTAATATTTTAATGTAATTGATGGAACCAAATTGAGTCGAAAAGAGCATAACCCGTATGCATCCTTGCATCAAGAGTATCTTCCAACGGATTGAGCAATACAATTGCCGATCTTACCGCTAGTGCTTAACATACAAACGATATTAAAACAGCTTAAGACGTTGGAGCGATAACCTACCCATATCCCTGAGAAGAAAACTTACTTAAAGAGACAATGCTCTTTTTTTTTTTCAATTTTAGAGTTCTTTATCCTTCTCTATCTTCTATTTGCCTTGACATCTTATTTGATTACAGCCCTGAGCCACTCACACCATCCTCCCTCTTTTAGAATAGAATAGCTATAGGATCTATTTTTAGCCTTCTCATTTTCTTTTTCTCATTAACTTGAGTGTTAAAAGGATCTTAGCTCGATAGCCCTTGATATGTTAGAAAGCCTTAGCTCAGTAGCCCTTGACATCTATGATGCTCTTTTTTTGTTTATGCAAAGTGTCAATCAAGACGTGGAGAACCTCTTTAGAGATCCAAGTTGACTGAAGCCAACTTCAATCTTTATTTCATCATTTATCCCATTATCTCTATTGACAATCAAGATCCCTCGATCAAAATTTGATGCCATCGGTAACTATAAACGAAACTTAGATGTAATTTTTAAAAATATTTGTAGATTCTCTATTTAACAAATAGCATACTTAATAAGTGATAGATGTCCATCATTATTTTTCAAAAGGTTAAATCTGTGTATGGTATTAATATTATTTTTTATAAAAAAATAGAAACATTAATTTTTTTATATTTCTAGAAATAGAAATATATTTAATAGTCACAGCTCTTTTTTTATTTTTGATAATTTTAACAATATAAATATATTTGATAACTACTGTTATTTATTATTTTTTACATCAAAATATATTTTTTAAAAAAATTATTTTGGTTTTTTTACATCTAATATTATATTCTTATTTTTAAAAAATAAAAAAAAATAAAAAAATAAAAAATGATAATAAATATAATAATTATACATGTATAACTTATTAAATAAAAAATTTGGTGACAAAGATCTAAAAAGCTAAATCTAAATCTCGTCCTATCACTATAATCTATTAGATTGATATCGTGGGCTAGCCATTCGAGAATAATCTCGGCTAGAGTTGGGCTTGACTGCAATTTGATGACGAATTTCGATGAGCTTAAGCTATTATAATAATTCAGCATCTTTCCGTGTGTCATTATTGCTCGTTATAAAATAAACAAAGCGACACTGAAAGGTCCAGCGCCCTATCCGGTTCCCAGGTGAACAAAGGAGGAAAGATTCTGCTGAAAAGCTGGTCAATGATTTTATCCCTTGAATAAAGTAAACGGAATAACGCAGCAAAACCGGAGGCCTGCCCGCCGAGGGGGAAAACCAGGCCCGGCTTGGTGGGCTTCGGTGTTCCCCATGGGGATATGCTGTGCCAGGCCGCTCGGGATTTTCGAAGGATACCGGGGGGATATTCTCCATCGGCGCGGATAGGGTATCCAGCCTGGCAGGTCCACGCAGAGATTTTTTTTTTTTAAAAAAAATCTAGCTGCTGGTACGGTTGAATAACTATTGTCAGTTGTTGGCACGTATATGCGATATAATTTTTGACTACCAGTTAGATCAACAACTAATACAAATAGATCATCAATCGATATCAAATTGAAGCAGTCCCGTCCAAGAACTGCTGAATCTTTTTGAATTATATGTGAACTTAACTATCCCATTTTGGAATAAAACTAATATATATAAACTGCATGATACCTTTTTTTAATTTTATTTGAAATGCATATAAATAAAAAATTTTCTTTATTAATAATGATCCCAAGTGATAGGCACGGTATAATTTTTCCTTTTTTTACTATTTTTGATATACAGTATGATAATATAAAAAATTATGATAAATTAAAGATCTTAATAGTTATTTTTTTTGGTTACATATGAAATAATTATGCATTAAGTAACCGTATTAATAGTGACTAAGAACACTAATATCAATGTCCATATGATAAATGAAGAGATCTATAAGTCGAATATATTAGTAGAAAAGAATTGGTTGCGAGAGTTTGTGTGATAGGTTTGTCACCATAGACTTATTAGGTAACCAAAGGGATGAGATAGAGGGATGCAATAAACTAGAATAGGACTCAAAATAGATTGAAATTTGATGCATTCATATTTATATCAGTTATTGTCCGATCGATATAATATAAACATTAGATAAATACAAAAATTGTGCCCATATTTAATCAAAACTGATATGCAAGCAATTTGAATATTAAAAATATGAATATATACCATGCTAGCATGGATAGTTATTTTCCTTAAAAGCTATAAAAGATTAATTAAGTATGACTAAAAGTAAAAATAAATATTCGAATATAAGTCAAATGATTATTTATTTATCTTCATATATGTTTTTCTTTAATAAATATAGATACGGATATGAATTTTAGTTGGATTCTTAAATTTGTATCCATATTTAAATAGATTTAATCATGAAAATAGAATACGATAGATATTATCTAGTCTATTTTCTTGCCTAAAATAAATTTGACTGCATATGGAATCCTAATTTAAGTTTTCAATATAAAATTACTATACATGACGATTTATGTAGTTCCAGAGATATGTGCAAATAGATAAGATTTATATTTATAAATAGGTTGGTATCTGACACTTGAAATAGTTATAAGTGGTAGATGAATAAATTTATGGACGAGCAACCTTCATAATAAATTATTCAATTCTTGATATGCCATTATCTTTATAGATAATTAATAATGTGATGAATCAATGTGTTGATTTATGACATCTCACTCAACATAATAGTTATAAATTAAAAATATATTTAAAAAATTTTACTAATTAAAAATATAGTTAAAAATAAAAAAATAAAAATATTGATCTGTATAAATAATATTGTTGATATTTTTACATGAAAACTTCGGTTGAAGTTGATGGTGCTTCATGCGTTTTTAACTCCTTTAAATCTCGATGAATTAAGAGATGTATCTTTTCATATTTATATCAAACTAGAAGCGAAAAACAAAAGGAGAAAATTTCTACAAACTTCAATTTTTACTGAGCAATGGGAACAAAAGAACTGCCGTGCGAACAAATGTGTGAGAGAGTGCATGATTCCACCATAAGGTCGCAAGCACGGCATGCCTTGTAACAGTGGTTGTCAAATCTCGAGTGGTTAAATGTTTCAATGATAGGTGACTTTAAAACTCAATCCTTCAAGCTCCATGGGGCAAAGGTTACTGCGCTTCAACGAGTAGGACCATCATCATATCCGCAGATGTTTCCAAACCCACAACTGTGGTGGCGGCCGCCCACCTCTACCGACCAATTGATCTTTCTAGCTGTCCATGACTTGGAAAATATGAGTGCAAAATATCTTTTACAAGTTCAAGACTTACCTTGTTGCACCTCTCAACTCCATCTGCTATCTTAATTAGCTTCATTAGCAAATTAAAATCACATAATTCAAAAACTCGAATAAAAATTAATAGATAGCAAGTGAACTTAAGTTATAAGCATATAATGTATTTCTTTCTCATCAAATATGAGACTAAATTTAAGGTATCACAATCTTTATTTCTTATAATAATCGAATTATTGATACTGATAGGATGGCTTTACGTCATAACGAGACTCCATCGTTATTTCATGAATAATTTTTTCTTTATGCCCATCAACTTCGTAACTCTTTTCTTTTGTCGATCAACTTTCGCATGCTTAGATTAGCTTTGTTACCATTTATAGTACCCAAGTTCATCTGATAACTCAATTAATTTCGTTAGCTTATTAAAATTACATGGTTCAAAAATTTGAATGAAAATTAATGTGTAGCAAACGAATTTAAATTATAATAATATAATATAATTCTTTCTTATTCAATATAAAATTAAATTTGAAATATCACGTACCTTGGGGGTTAAGCAACGCACGCAATGATCAGTTCATGGACCAAGCCCACTCCTTCAAGCTAGAATGTACGATTCTTTTCTTTTTACCCCTTGTCAAACTAAAAGCATCAAAAATAATTTCAATTCTCAGAGATGGTACAGGGAACTATAACAAGGAGGTGGTAGGCTACCACGGCAAGGTTAGGCACCATCATTGAACGTCTAAAATAATATTGAGATATATAGAGAAAGGAAGGCAAGTACAACTGTAGCTTGAGATTCTATAGATCTCAATCTCACCTACCATGCAATGTTTTTAATAATATCATTCACTCCAGTCCAGAAAGAAGATTTGGAACATCTTAGCGTCATGGTGCATCATTGACCTACGCAGTATTTTAAATGCTTCATTGGATTTGGTTTGGTTTGGTCTGGTCTGGAGGACAACCCAAGCATACCAACGCAACTGTTGTTCGCCGAATAGATGTCTATCACGAATAAAATAAAACCAAAAAAGAGATCAGATTCCTTTAGAAAATCGAGGAGTACAAAGGGTTGACGTTTTGACAACATCAAGCAGGTTGACATTGAATTCTCTAAGCATCAAATTTGCGGCATGGTTTTGTTGAAGTCCACTCGAACAGTAGCGGCAAAGGATCAGGGATCTGGCACTGATGGTGATCTGCGAGCTCATGTCAGAGATGCTCCAATGGTTGGTTGGTTGATCGGTGGAAGCTTGATTCAAAGGAGCAGAAAGAAAGAAAGAAAGAAGAGTTTTGAATAAAAGAGGGTTCTGGGAGCGTAAATACTGCGGGAAGTGAGAGAGAGGAGCAGGAGTCTGAAGAGAAAAAATTACGGTCAATCAAGGTGCAGTGCCATAAAACGGCGACCCAAAATTCTTTCTATGACATCATTTATTTATTTATTTATTTAAGGACATAGATGATTCATTAAAAATCATCGATGATTCATTAAAAATCATTGATGATTCGAATAAATATGATAAAATTATGCTTGATTGCACCATGATAATCCTCTATGATGATGATTCCTAATCATCTCCACTTCTATAGTTATCACCTAACCCACTTATTCATGTCCATCCTTAAGTCGGATATTCAAGATCATTCATGAGCAATGAACTTCACTTGAGATTTAAGGATCAAAATACCCTTTGTCTATATAAAAAGTGCTTGATATAATTTCATATTCATATAATATTATTTAATATTATAAAACAATAATTTTATAATAATATAATATAATATTTTTTTAATATTATACTATTATATTAGTATTATATAATATTATAAAAATAATATTATGATTTAATCTAAATATTATAATAAAAAGATATTTGAAGTGATGAAAAGATATTATGATAGTTACAAAATATATTAGGAATAGTTTTGATATTACATCATAAGTGATTTTAGATTATAATAGCATACCGAATAGTTTAATTATAAATATTTATAATTTTTTTAATAAATATAATATAACATATGAAACATGATAATTTTATATCATTAAAAATAAAATTATTTTGGGATAAAAATAGGCGATGATCAAAAATCACTAAAAAAAAATTAATATTCTTCACCGTTCATTGAGGAGCTATTTGGATGTTGGTACAAAATTAATACTCTTGAAATCTTCTCGTATAAGATCGCTATTAGGAATAAGTTAATGGTAGAAAAGAAAAATCCTTTTCAAAAATAGAGAATCCAAGGATTGTGAGATTCCAAAAAATAATAAAAAAATTTTTTAAAAAAATCACTTTTCCAATAGAATAAGATATGATTATTGGATCGCAGCTTTTGTAAAGGCTACGGAGAGAGCCATCTTTCTCCAAAGGCTTTCCGATCACCGTAAAAACGCCCTGTAATTTAATTAGCCTCTTGATGGGTGCACTCATAAAATTACGAGCCTTTGGCCCCCTTGACCCTTCCCCATTACCCAACTATAGCGCCTTTTTATGTCATAGCCAAACAAACCGCATGACATCATAAAATACATGAGCCCGGTTGATAAGATAAAAAGATATAAACTTATTTTTCTAATTTTACATTATTAAATTTAAATTTTAAATTTATTTAATTTTATATTAAAAATAAGAATAAGATAAATAAAATATATGTATTGGATAAAAAATTATTTTAAATTTTTTTAAAAGAGTTTACTTGATTTGGAATTGTAGCTTAAAAAATAAATAAAAACTTTTCTTAAAAATCAGAAATTAAGCATAGAGATTTTTTAAAAAAGATCAAATATAAATGAAATAAACAGTGTTTTTCTTAGCAACCTGATGCTTTGTTTTTATATTTAAATAATATTTAGTAATTATTTAATTTATTTATACGCATGGTATATAAAAATGAAGTAGTCAATTGGTAATACTTATAATTGTTAGATATAAATGTAAGGAGTAAGTATGGATCGGATTGGATTGATTCCAGATAAAAACTTAGAATCAATCCAATTAAGTTCAGTTTCAAGATTTTAGACTTAGATTCAAAACTAAACCGATCATATTCTGAAATCAATCTAGACCTAACCTAATCAGATTGGTTCAGCTTTAAATCAATTTTAGAGTAGAATCAATTTTTTTCTCTTTTTTATTTGACACACATTTGATATCTAATAGCTAATTTTTTTTTAATATAATATATATATATATATATATATATATATATATATATATATATATATATATATATATATATATATATATATATATATATATATATATATATATATAGTATTTGTTAACTAATCTAATACTACAAATCTTTTAATAAATAACTCATAAGATTTATTTAAAGTCAGCTTCTTTTTAAAAAAAATTTATAAAAAATAAAGAATGGTTGGTTTTGAGGTCAAAATCCAACCTTTAAAATTAAGAGCGAACACAAAGATAATAAATTCTTAGATTCTGAACTTAAAACCAATCCTCTTAATAGTTAGAATAGAATCAATACCTAATCACTTATCAGATAATGTTGGTATTGATTTTTGGATAACTCTAATACTTTACTTATTTTATTAGAGAAGTCTCAATTTTATAGAATAAAAATAATAAAAAAAGGATGTGATACAAATAGATATGATTTTTTTTTTTTTCTAATTTGGTGCCAAAGATGCATCCTGAAGAAAAACATAAGAATTGCTTTTTTTTTTTTTTTTTTTTTGAAGTGTTGGAGTAGAATAATGGAAGAATCCAAATGCCTTTTCAAATATACCAACAGTGGCATTAGAAAGAAAATACCAACCAAATCTTTTTAGGTCAATTAAAACTTCTCCAATTATGTGGTCACCCCTTTCGAATCGCAAGAGGCTATTCAAGGTTTCAGAAAATAAGAATCAGTAAAATCCTCGGATGGTAGGTCTCTAGGATACAAGGCATGTCAGGTTCGTCGTTTTTTTACCACGGATTCATTCCACTGATCCTCTTAGTAACCATTGTTAATATTAAAGGGCGAGGAGTGGGAAAAAAAATGTATTCTTATATATATATATAATTCTTCTGACTCCAGATCTAATTCTTCTGACACCGCGAAGTGGAATGGACGAAAAAAGTCAGCTATACTCTCTTCTTCCGTCACTCTTCAGACATCACACTCCATCACGAACGAATCACTGCGTGCACAAAGAATTAGCTATGTCTAGAACTTTTTAATTGAGGGAACCCAAAAAAAAAAATAAATAAATAAATTATATAATTGAAAAAAATCTTACTCAATTTTTCATGTTTTTCTATGGATTGGCTTGAAAAATTATAAAACTCGCACCATAATTTTTAACCCATAGAATGATTTTCGTATTTAAAATTTTAAGCTAATTCAAATTTATATTTATATTAAATATATTTTTAAAAATTTAAGATATATTATTATATATAAATAAATATTTGTTATATATTTTATTTGATTATAAAATATATTTTAAAAAGTCAGAAGTTAATAGTTAATATTTTAATCATTCCATCACTTTTAAACTTTTGATGAGCTATAGTCCGAATTAAGCTTGGACTAGTTATTCTTAGTTCAAAGTCGAGCTCAGCCTAGCTTGCTTGATCGATGCCCACCTTACCGCTCGTTGGAATTTTTTTAGAAAATATTCTTTTTTGAAAATTGAGGGGTAGCAAAAGAGGATTGAAAAATAAATTTTGATCTTTCAATAGTATTTATTTTATGATAAAAAGAAGAAAAATGTATGTGGGTCTCACATATAATTTTTCTTTTCTTTTTAAATAAAGGTAGAAAAATAAAGAAAGAAAGTTTTTTCTCTAAATTTCTTCCAATTAAATCAAATTTAGGTAAAAGATATGGATTCATGTCTGATTCAATAACTTGGTGCACCGTGTCTTTAAACCGAACCCCATCAGATCTAATCAAGTTCATCAACATGGACTCCAACAAAAAAAAAAAAAAATGTGAGACCCATATAGGTCGTTGATTTTAATTGCAATTTAATAATTAGCACATATTTTTTACTCTTTGACTTTGATTTGCATATTTTACGTGCATGCCTCACCGTTTTATGCATGCTACGCACTAACATTATATTTTCTACGTAGTCGAGAAAACAAGTAATAAAACATCAATCAAAACAAGAGTTAATTTCATCAAATAATATTGATGGTCAAGAGCAAATGGCTTTCTTATATTCCTCCCTTCGTTTAAATCATGTTCATCAACTGTATATGAAACCGTAGAACACTGATCCTGTACAAAAGAAGTTGAGGTAAAACGGGGAGAGAAATAAGAAGAAAAACACCAAACAGTGCAAGAAAAGCTGGACCGGAGGATAAATTCCCCTAACTTTATTTTCTCAGTCCCATCTTTCTCTCTTTCTTCTTAAATAACAATAGAGAAGTAGGTGTCACCGAGAAGAATGGGCAGTAGCAGCCCTTGGCGAAGAAGTGGAGATCCTGGGGAAAATGCCTTGACCCGGGGCCAGGACGTTGAGCGGGTCGAACCGGGCCTTCCGGGCTGCGAACCGCTCCCACCACCGGCCGAAGTGCTCCCGCCACTGCCCCGCCGTCTGGTGGTGGGCCAGGTACTGCTTGGCGCCAATGCGGCCGCCGCAGGCGGTCTCCGCGATGCGGCGGTGGCGGCGGAGGATGTCATGGAGGCACGGCGGCGGGCAGCTGCCGGGACTGGCGGAGCGCAGCACCCCCACGATGTAGACCACACCGTCGTCGCATGCCGCCGCCGCCGCCGGCAAGACGGCCGACGTGTTCGTGCTCCACCTGTTGGACGAAAAGAAACAAAGAGAGTGAGGTCTATTTCAATCCGGAGAGCCTGGACTCTTTTAAGGCCAGTGGATCCTAATCGACCGAGTGGACCCGAGTTGGGTTTAAGCCGTGAAGTAGAGGTGGTTGTAGCCGACCAGCTTGCGGATTGCTCATCGTCTCTTCTTGCTCATAGGTTCATTATAACTTGGCTCGTCTTAATTGGATCTGGTATATTATTGTTCACTAAAAGAAATTCTTTCAGAAAAGTTTACTGTGTCGACCATTTTGCCAAAAAAAAAAAAAAAAAAAAAAACATATCCAAATGACCTAACACCTTTCCTTCTCTCAACCTAACACAACCTAATGATCTTTATTTATGCTACCCCTAGATAAATAACCAAAGCTCTCATTTGTATTAAATTAAGTTTATTAACTAACCAAATCGGCCAAGGGATTGGTTCAGCAGTACAGTTAATGGACCTGCTCTCAGTCTGCCAGCAGAGTTTAATGCAGCAGTGGTGCTCTGCTGCTGGTGGTTTCAAAGAGAGGAGGCAGGAGAGCACACTCAGCAAAAATTATCCATTTCGGAAGCCCCGGAGATCTCTGATGCCTGGGTTGCAGAGGATCCACGATGCCTATTAATTAGCAGATCTTCTTTACCATAGCTGCTATAAAAGCAAAAAACTGACACATCTTCTACTCTGCATACAGACAGCAGAAGTGGAGTTTGGAAAGAGCTTTAAGAACCACTGCAGAATCCCCCATGAAGGAAAGAAAAAAAGGTAAAATGAAATGAACAGTCAAGAAAACAAAGTTAAAGGGATGGCCTAAAATATCAGCTGCACAGAAAAAAACCCATTTAAAATGCACTAGAGCTAAAATATGGTTGCATCTGCTGTGTCCTAAGCTGTTGATGATTGTAACAAAAGCTCAAGAAGGCCACACAGTGAAGGTGCTCTCTTTGCATGGAAGTATGGTCATCCCACTTGTTATGTTGACAACTTAGGTGTAATTTAAAAATTAGTGAAATGTGGGAGTCAGGAGAAGTTTGCTTACTTGTCTCTAAGGAGGGGGTATATGAGTATAGGGCCCTCAAAGTCCTCTAAGGAGATGGTCTCCATGAGCAAGTCTCTGAACTCCCTGATCCCAGACCTTGGCACAAATATGTTGAGCCATGGGTGGGGGACATCCCACAATCTTCTTCTCCTCAGGCTCATTTCTTCCATCCTTACCCTGTTGAGGAAATCAAAGTAGGACACCTCGACGCTGTATACAAGTGAAGGCATGTAGCTCATCTGCATTAAGATCTCCTTCACGACCTTAAAACACAATACAAAAGAAAACAATGATAAGTTGATGTCCATGAAATCTTCTATGGGGTTCAGTTTTGCAGGGCTCATAGAAGGGATTACTTGCTCTACGTTAGAATCCTCGGCTTGGTACACATGGACTGCAAACTCAACGCAGTAGTAGACTTTGGAGCTGCCCTTTTGTAAGTGAGGGGTGAAGTCCATGTGGGAAGGGAAAGCAATGGAGGAGCCATGAAGGGACTGCCCATTAAGTATCATGAACCCTTCAACGTAGTCCACCTTGCCTGGCATTGAAATCAGAAGTTCCTGGTCTTTGGTGAAGATGTCAAAGTTCTCATAAAAGGCTCTGAGCCATCTCACCTGGACAAAGTAATAATAAAAGGCTCAGAAAGGACTAAATTCAGAGTGATCATGTGAATTAATTTTGAATACAGAGACTAAAATTAGGTTCGAGGGAACACCTTAAGAGGAGCATCTTGAAGCAAAATCCTTGCACTTGTTATTATGCCAAACTGGCCTAGCCCACCCAAAACAGCATAGAAAAGTTCTGAACTCCTTGTCGGCGAGCATGTCACAAGTTCTCCCTTTCCTATAATTGTTAGATGAAAATAAAAAAATATAAACTCCATTTATATTAAAAGATGAATAATAAACATAGAAGGAAAACTTTTTGCTACCTGTGATCACATCGAGTTGAAGGACATTACTGATCTGGGGACCATATTTGAATGCTTGGCCACTGATGCCACCATTGGAAAGAGTTCCACCAATGCTGAGATAGAGGTAATCAGTCCAAGACCTTGGAGCTAGTCCCACCTTTAAGCTCTCCTCTAGAACCTCCACCCAGAGAGCCCCACCACCAACATCAGCATAGGAAAAGCCAGCCTCCCCATCCCTCATCCTGTGGATTTCGATGGTGGAGGGAAGGGAGTCCATCTCAATGACAATGCCATCAAGGGCTTGGGCCTGGCCATAGATGGAATGGCCGGCCCCTCTTGGAGCAACTGTGACCTGGCTAAATGAAGAGGCAGAGAGGAAGCCAAGGAGGAGTGAGATGTCCCTGGGCGACCGGGGTCTTAGAACTCCAGAAGGGGAGTTGAAAAGGATCCTTCCAAAGTCGAGTGACGCTGTGTTGGTGGTCTGGGGGATGTTCAGAGGACCGGAGTCCATTGGGCTTTGGATGAACCAGCATGAAGAACAGAGGACTACCAGGAGAACCAGGGTATTGACTCTGGTGCAAAACAGAGCAAATTCCATGGAGAGTGGCTGTTCACAAATCAAATTGGTTGCTTTTGTTCCATCAGCCTGAGAAGCACCAAGAGAAATTATATAGAAAAAAATGAATACTATATATCAGTTGTCCTTGGGAGGGGAGCAAGAAGGGAACGTTTGAGAACTATAAATCTTTCTGCCCGTCTTTCAACGTTTATTTTAACGTTAAGTAATAAGATTGGGTTAAATCCACTAAAGGGGAAACGCATTCTTGGATTTGCATGGCTGCTTTGCTTTCAACTATGGTTACAAATGGGAGATTTGTTGCAAGAAAAATAGTCCACGAATCAGGGAAAAGTAACGTGCCCCCATGCCAAGAAAAAGGAAAACAAATGAAACGAAGCATAGATAGGAAGCGAGTGCGTGCGTGCGTGCGCGTGTGTGTGAGAGGAAACCAAGTAGAAGAAAGAAAAGAAGTAAGAAGCTTGATGGATACAGGGAAGAAAGGAGGTGGGCTCTGGGGAGTCCTACGAGGATGAGATAAAAAGCAACGCCAAAAGGCCAAAAGAGAAGATATCACAAGCCAAAGGGAGCACATGTGACCCTTTCATTTCATTCGGACGTATTCTTCCTTTCATCATGCTCTCACTCGTTTCAAAAGAATCCAAGTCCACTCACCAAAGAGAAGCTACGAAGATATGGAGCTGGAACAAAGCCATAATAAAAGAAGAAGAAGAAAGGACAAGAACAGAACTCGTCTGCCAAAAGCCGGGCAAGGGAATAGGGCTCACTGGACTCCTTACAAGGGGCTGTTCCTATTTATAGACAGGCCATAGACTATGACATCCCCAGCTCCTGGCTTCAAATCTTTTGGGACCCCAAATCTACACCAAGAGGGATGCATGTGAGCCCCACCATGGCATCATCTCAGCTTCCCATGCTCTCATGGCGCTTTTACCTTGACAGGGATCTTCTCCCCGGCCTGGAAAAATATTTGACAATTATCAGGACGGGAACTGTGGAAAAGATAACACCAAACAGTGCGTGTGTGAAGAGAGATGCAAAGGTACAGCAAGCCACAGTGAGTGAGTGAGAGAGTGGCTGTGAGGAAGAGAGAAAGACCAAGCCTCCCTTTTTGATCTCTTACTCTTGTTCTCACCTATACCACATGCACCATTCCTCTTTTGGAAGTTGGCCTCCCATGCCATCCAACTGGATCCTTTGTCAGCTCTCTCATGATGGAAACATTGTCGGAGATCATTGCCTACCTCAATTAAGTTAGAATTATATCTTTGGTGTGTTATTTCTCTTTTATTCCAGCTACGATAGTGTTGGAAGGAGGCAATCTGAGTCATTAGTTATTTATGTCAACTAACAAGAGTGCATGTCAATTTTGATCTCTGAAAGGTAGGTAGTCTTAAGCTTTTATTGGGTGAGTTGGTTTTGGAAAATGACAAAGAGCTGTTTTCAAAGTTAGAAATTAATCCTTTTCATATAAATTTTAGCTTTTTTTTAGCCTGATTGCTTTTTGAGTAGAGAGGAATGGAAAGTGTGAGCGGAGAGGGTTTTTTGTTTGGTACTTCTTCGTGCTAATCTTGCTGAATTTATGTTGAGACTCGTGCCATTTTATATACTATCAAATAGTTTACAGATATAGGGTCATCAGTTGGAAGGTTAGAAGGTTTGGAACTTCTCTAAATTTTAAAAGGTCAAAATATTTTTTTTGAAAGTTTAATCTCTTCTATTTTAAAAATATTATTATTTTAATATTTTGTTATTGAGATCAATTAAAATTAATAAAATAACTGACGTGCCATTCCATCAATCAGTCAACGTATTCATATCAGGGTATCATATCAACTATTCTATCAATTTTAATTGACCTATATTGTGAAAACTTATATTGATGAATGTTTACTCCCGCATTATTTATTTACTAGAAAGATTCTGGATATTTATATAGAATCAAGGAGTTTAAATAATACTTTCTAATTATCTTTTTTGGGTGAGATTCTGAGTTGTGACAAATAATACCATAGCAAACCCAATCCATGGCCCATATGGATAAAGGAATATTATAAATAAGATTTATGTGTTTATGATTGGATTCAACTAGATTTGGATATGGATTTGGACATGGACCTTTAGCTTAGTAAAAGTTTTAAGGCTTCAAAAGAAGGGAAGCGAAGAGGGGGAAGGTTATGCGAAAGTTTATGCCAATGAGTATTTAGTCTCAAATCAGTTACGTACTTGAAGGGCCTTGAATATTTATGCGGGATTAAGAAACTCGAATAACACTCACTGGCTAGCTTTTTTCGGTAAAGTTCTGAGTTGCAATATATGTAATTGAACATTAAGGATGTCATATTCTTAGAACACGAGAGATTAAAAATGCAACAATTAAAAGTTTGTGGGTTAGAATGAATTATGAGTGAAAGTTTGTGGACCAAAATTATATTTTACCCATTTCGAAATAGTGAATGAAGGAACCAAATTATGCATACTGTAGTGTGATGGTCCAAGACTTATGCAAGAAGATATGCTTAGATTGCGCTTTTGGAATCCCAGATTTTGTGTATGATAAAGATTGCCTTTCGGCTTGCACTAGACTTGCAGAATGGTAAATCTTTAGGTAAGCCTATACTTCTATGATTGATGCCGAGTTGGAAGTAAATTGTGAAAGCTTTTGAAGATATTTCATATTAAAATTCATGTATTGATGAAGTCTATGTGATGATCACCAAAATGAAACAGTTCAATAGATCCTTGTCACAAGCACATGCATAAAAGTTTTAAGCGACAGCATATGTCAAGATATGATGATGGGTTTCTTGATAGGATGGTCCAGGAGACGTAGGCAATGGTCCCTGGCTTCATTCTGAAGTCAATTTAGGTGCGTGGATCAATTCCACTAGCATTAGATAACACACGGATTTGAGGATTTGTTAATCTAGTAGGCACCCGAGACCTAACCCGTATCTAATCTATACTAGAATCCAAATGGGATTGGTAGCTTCATCATTCCCACAACAAAGGCTAAGATCAATGATATTGGACTAGCCTAATCTACTCGGCAAACAATTCTAGGGGGATCTCTTTACAAAATAACAATGATGGTGATGGGGATAAGAATGCCACCATAACTTAACAATTTCTTGCAAATGTTTTGTGCTTTTATTTTGCTTGGAAGAATGCTCGGAACAAAGCCTTGTAGAAGTCTCGGCGTTTCATGGAATGAAATGGGAGTTAGGAAAGGAGTGGAATGGATAGAATTCTTATGTTTGGATTGAAAAATTGCATTTATCCTAGTCCCCATCCTTTGGTGGTTAAAAGGATGAGAAAAATAGGGCTAAATACAAAGTTGTTGGACAACTAATTGAATAAATTTGATCAGGGCGTGCCAAAAACAATGTTTATTATTTATAACAATAAAATTACAATCGAATGAGTATAATCAGATGAATGAATCGGTTTGATTCTTACTTTTGCTTGATTAGGAGCTAAGTATAAGTGGTAGAGAAGAGAGGATAGAGGAGATAGGATAAAGAAGATAAAAGAAGCTAAGCTACATAGACTATTCCTAAAATAAGATATTATGGCTCTTAAGATAATCTAAATGTTTGATTTTTAATTAAAGTTGGAATTCTCATAGAAGCTGTTTATCTCTGTATTTGTAAGGCTTAAATGGTAACTACATGTTCCAATATATTGCTAAAGAGTTAGAACTTCCAGCAACTCCTCATTTTAGATTGAAAATCGCTGAAAACTCATTTGAGTTTGACAATAACTTTTTTTGGGCTTTACAAGTTAAAATATAACTTCAGTCTTCTTTTAGCCTGTTTAGCCGAAGGCATCGGCTTATAGTGATCGAACATAACTATTTTGGCTGAAAGTTAACTACTAAAGGTAATTGCCTTTACTTGGTCGAAAATTGTCTATAGGTTTCGGTCTAATATTTTTATTTTGTTTTCAAGGAGTTGAAATATAATGTTAAAGTAGATGATATGTTGATCTCTATTTGATCGTATCCTCCGCCCACCCCCCCCCTCCCCCTCTTAAAGAAAAAACTTGTGTTTCTATTTGTTTCTTTTAACCAGTCTAGCTCTCTAGTAGAAACGAAAATATTTATGATTTATGCAATCATAATATAAAGCAAATATCACACCTAAGGTAGAAGGTAATATAATTTGTTCAATTATAATAGAATTAAAATATCCATGGTTTCTGCAAGCCAAATATTGCACCTAAGATAAAAGATAACATAATTTATACAATCATAATAGAAGAATTTGCAACAAGAGAATAATTTTATAAAAAATAAACTAAAAATTTAAAGAATTCTCTCATGAAATCCTAGACCCCTTACATCCAACATAACTTTTTCCTAAATCTCTTAATAACTTTCTAAGCAACCTTGAAGATCAACTCTACATATGCTTATATAGATGAGAAATTTACAGTATTTTACATGATTCATGATTCATGATTCATATTTTTTTCATTATAAAGGCGTCTGCAGTTTCCAATATTGACTATGATTTAAATTTTTTAAGCATGAAATATATCCATATCATGCTGTGTTGCGAATTTTAAGAAAACTCTAATAAAAGAAAATATAATACATATAATCTTTGCAATATTGTTAGATAACATTATTACTTTACATATATGTATTTTTAAAATTTATAAATCTAGCCAAAGCTCTAGATACATTATGCACGCATAATTTTTTTTAAATTTTTTTTTTTAAAAAAAATATTAAACGAGCACTAAGAGACAAATTTGGAAATCACCATCCGGATAAAATAAAACATTTATTTTCTCAAACCATCCGTGCCTTTCGGAATCCACTGATGGCTATGGTAAGATATTCCATTAACCCAGTACTTTAGAAACCCTCCCGATACCTTGGTCGGTATTAATTTATTAGGCTGGTGATGAGATTCCGGACAAATATTTGCACCAAATCCTCATCATCCCAGATTAAGTGGACCCAACGGCAGATCTCCATGGGCTGTGCTCTATACGTAATTATCATATCAAATGAACAATCTCTTAGTAGAAAAACTAGGTAGCGGATTCCCTACTCTCTGAATTCATGGATCACCATAAAAGCCAATGTTGGGATATTCTAATGCTACATCCCTGAGGTCATGTATTCCTTGCCTATTAAACAAGAAGTAGGTGCAACTTTTAAGTGTATGTGTTGCTTGTTCATTGGAAACTTTGCGGGGCCTGCCGAAGGCTTGTAAGGTGAAATAACAAACATCATCTCTTGTTAATAGGAGTGCATGAGGTTTGTCTAAATCGATTTAAAAATATTTTTAGAATCAAACTAATTTGCATTGATTTCTTAAAATTAAAATTGAAACTAAATCTACTGTTTCAATAAATTGAATTGAACCAAATCAAGAAATTTAGTTTATTTTCGGTTTGTTTATCAATTGGATTATATCTCTTTTAGATTACGTGAGAACAGCTTTTATTGCAAATTTTATACGAACAAATGACAGTATAGCTATTTATAAAAGAAAAGAATATAACTCTCGCATAGCCTAGTAATCTATACATACTTGTAACGCTTTAATTTTACCTGTATTACAAATGAAAGCTTATATAATACATCTATATGATTCGATTCAATTTATATTGATTTTTTAAAAATCTAAACTGAAATCGAATCAACTTTTTCAATTTCAAAAATTTTTAAACTTAAACTAAATCGAGAGATTAAAAATTGATTCAAATCAAACCGAAATCATGATTTGGATTGATTTTACGGTTCGATCAGTTTTTCTAGACATCCCTACTTGTCATGACATAATTCATTTGGCACGATCTTAAAAATCTACTATAAAAGATTATTAGTAATTGACATTATACTAAGGTCCCAACTTGTCACTATCTTCTTTTTTTAAAAAATAAAAATTTTGTTTTCATTTTTTTCTAGATTTCACATTGTAAATATGTTTGATAGCCACTTCTTATCTTTTTATCAATAATAAGAGGAAAAAGTATATTTGGTAGGTAATGGTAATATCTTTTTATTATATATTTTTATTCTAAAATTATTGAATAAAAGAAGGTAAAGGCGAGATAAAGGAAAGAGAAGTATGTATCTATCTTTATATTCCTAGAGGTAATGGATCTTATCGAAGTGACATGCCAGATCTACTTGAAAGATTGATACATAGAAAGAAGAAAGAGATGGAAAAAAAAAATATATGAGAGAGCCAGAATATACGTGAAATTAAATAGGATAAAAAAGAGAAAAATATTCTCACTTTTATTTAAAAAAAAAACATAATATCTAATTAAAAAATAAAAATAAGGTAGCTAAAAATATTTTCTTTATAAATTTATATTTTATTATTTATAAAAAAAGTGATATCAAATAGAACCTAATTGAACAACTTTAAAATTAGCATTTGCACTCAGCTAACAAATCAATCCAACAAATGTTTTATACAAACTTATTTCCATCTAAATCAAAATGGGTAAGCCTCTTCTAACTGTAATTGTTGGTGGAGAACCCGACAACGAAGATTGGCATAACTTGCAGCAAGATACTGGCTAGATTTTGTGACCCCACCTTGAATAGGCTTCATTAAAATTTATGAACTCAAGAGAGTGCGCGTGCGTGGCAGCTTTGCATAAATATAAAATTTTAATAGTCTAATGATTCCTAATAAGCGGGCAACGTGACAACACCATCCTAATCTCCATAATCCTATTTTTTTATTTTTTTAACCTCATGTGGTTGGGAAAGATTTGGTTTATCTAGAATTTTAAATTCACCCTCTCTCCCTCTACTAATTTTTACGAACCCAGGACGTTAAATCGAGCTAAAACAGCAAACATGATATGATTAATTAATCAATTAAATATATAATTAATTAATCATATCGAATACTCTAATCTAATATGGCTTAATTATTAAATAGGCAACATATCATAACACATGTCATTCATTTGATAAATAAATCATATTACATTGACATCACATGGCTTACTTAACAATCTACTCAACATAAATAGACACGACTCAATTAACATGAATAAATATAATTTCCTTAATAACTTTTTATTTTTCTTCCTAATTTTTAAGTTTTTCTATAATTTTTAATTTCTAATAACATAAAGATAAAAGTAGCATTTATTTTTTAAAAAAAATTACATTCTATGTAATCATTACATGGAGAAGATTAAAAATATTATTAATAAAATATGTTAATCCGATCATAACCATATTATTTTTGAGTTGATGAATTAACACTTGACATTGTACAACTATTTTGTATCATAATCATTTTGATATGGTTACGACATGAACTCAGTTAATATTAATTCAAACCTCCTTATTTCATCCGAGTTCAAATCATGCTCATATGTTGCATCTAATTTTATCACTGCTATTCTTAAATCAATGGCCATGCTCTTGTCATTCAACAATATGCACCTTATATGACTTTTGTACTGCATAGAAGCCCAAAATTTTGTCCAATAACCTCATGAAAAGAATCCAGGATCCTACTCTTGGTGGAGACATATGGCCACCATATTGCTGATAAAGGTTATGTTACAAGGGATGAACATTCGCATCCTTAAAAATAAGAGAACTCATGAAAGAAGAGGCTTTTACCATGGCATTTGATGAGGCCGTTCCAATCACTTGACAACGTCCCAGCTCTTTTGTTCTCTTACAAGCCCAGAACGTTTGAGAAGAGCCTGAATGAACCACATGCATTCCACCTCTCGCAGTTAAATACAAAAAGATGAGCGAACGTGAATGCAACGTTTCAATGCATTGTCCTTCCCAGACTGGCTGTCTTGATTTAATTTAATTTTTGGTTGATGATATTTCGTGTCAAGCTTAGTTGTCTTGATTAGATTGCCACCCTGTCTTCAGATTCTCTTGGACTCATCCATATTGTTCGCCTACGTGTAATATCTAAGTTGATAAAATCTTGCTAACTCGAACACTTGTTTGCTCCAGACTCTGGTCATCGGTACAATAATTTGATCTCCATCTTGAAATACTAAATGTCTCCAATCCATGGATTTAACACCCCCCCCCCCCCCCCCTCCAAAAAAAAAAAAAAAAACACTTAACTTTCTTAAGACTCTTTTTTCAGATGATTAAAAATGAGAAAAATGAGAAAAATATACACACATCATTGTTAGAAAGTAGGGACATTGTTTTCCCCATCTTTGTTCCTCTCAATTATACTTGGAATGAATAATGTGCTTGATTTAAGCACCTAAAAGGAGCCATCTGCTCTACAAATTAGGTTGGTGCATATGTTTAATATTTACTTTGTCTTTAAGCTTCCAGCACTTCAAGGGAACTCTGTCATACAAGACAATTTTACAATCACATCTCTGGTCCATTAGACATAAGCTTGTGAAGATACCCAAATAAATAAGGCCACCCTCCCTGACCCACGCACTCAATCCCACATCCTTGGACCCTTATCATTAGCCTTCAAGCTCATGCTTATCCAAAGCTCAGCCACTGCAAGCTTCCATCAGTCATTGCTTTGAGTCCATCTGAAAAATGACCTGATGGATACGAGAATCTCTACATTGTCACTGATCCTTTGCAACAGACAATTAGACTTAGCAATCAGCTTAGGCCATCTGCGAAGCTGGAGAGATCTACAATATTGTATTGCTTGCTATCAATAATGTGGACAAGATAAGTTTTTCTTACAAGATCTTCGGTTGATCCAAAAAGATTTGTGGGGATTTCTTTGATCTGAAACATGTTTATGACTAGTGTGGGCTAGATTGTCTGCACATCACCTCTTCTTAGTGAAAGCTAATGTTAATGCATGTTGGTAGTCTCCTCAAGTGGTCACACATCATGTCATTATGGCGAAAAAGGGTGGTGTGATGAGATTCCTCACAATGGGCACCATATGATTGTCAGACACAAGAGGGTCATGGTTTTAGTATGACATCTTGATGCTATATGCATATAAACCCTTCTTAGAGTATATCATAGTTAACTGGCTATTGTTTTTCAAGATTTATAGCATCATTTCAATGATGCAATCTTTTTACATGGAGCATGTACATGTTCAAGTTTGTGGCTGCACAACTTTTCCATTCTAAATATTTGAGAAAGTGAAGACGACTTATTTGAAGTAAGTTTATAGATATTTTAGCTGTGTTCAGTGATAATATACAATACATATTGAATGCAACATTGGCATGTAGTTTGAAGAATCTATGCTTCGATCATCAAATAGGACAAGCAGGGCTGTCAACTGGTATGAGCAGCTCAAGTTTAGTCTGAACTCATCTCAAAAATAAGCTCAAGTCAAGCTTGAATTGAATCTAACAGTGTCAAGCTTAAAACTGGTTTATAGGCTCAAAATTAATTTCAAACCAAAGCTGAAGATACCTGGCTCAATCAAGCTTGGCACAATAATGCTGAAAATTGCTGAACAATATGTAATATATGATCAATTGTTGGATCCAATCTGACAGCTGAATTTTGGTTCAGATGGCATATAATCAACCATTGAATTAAGCTTAATCCCATACTCGGACTTTCTTTAAACTTGAAATGGTTTGAATTCAATAAATGCTATCAAACCACTCAAAAATAGGCTTGAATTCGGCTTGGCTCGAAATTAGGCTCCCAATAATATCACAAATGTGCAGAGCTTGATCTCAAATTTTAAGCTGAATGGATTTCAATTCCAGCTCGAACAAGCTCAGGTTGGTTACACTAACAATCACATGAAAAAGTCATTCTACCCACTAGCAAAATTGCCGATCGACCTTCACAACCAATGGATGCTTGGAAATTGTTCAAGTCGTTCTGAACACTTAATGGCACCAACAGGAAAGAAGCAATCTTCAAAGCACAATTGGTGCCATGGAAGGTTAGAATGGCTTGAATGTCTACCAATCTTCTCTTCTCCCTTTGACATAAAAATCATAGGGGAAGAACACCCCTTCCTGGTTCTTGTAGCTTCTGTATCACGATGAGGATTAATTTGTAAATTTCCTTTTTAAGATCTGCTTTGATTTCTTTGACTACTGATTCTATTGAAAGAGCTTTGTATGATATGTGGTTCCCCATGATGAATCAACCACCACCTATCATCATCTAATTTTCAGGAAGAATTCGTTTCGAGATACCATCAGAAGAAAGATGTATATGTTTCTAACATTGTCAGCTTCACTTTTTACTTGATAAAATGGTTATCCCCTTTGTATAAATCATAACAACAGTGCATATGGTTAGAGGGTAAAAGTTTTGAAGAATATTTACCCACTCAACAAGGTACTGAGTTCAGGTTCAAGATTCACATCATGCCCTTTTGACCCCTTATTATTTGCAAGATACCAACACCATAGCCATATATGACAACTTTCTCAGATAGCAGTCCATGAATTTCATTCGGCAGAGATTGAACTCTCCGATTTTAGGTAAATTTAACTAGAACCAGAGACATGAATGTCAAAGTCTGCAAGCACTAATCCATTAAGTGTGATCCAACTTACCTTATTTTGCCTTATTAATCAGCAAATTTGCAAGCTTGAATGCAACTCTTAATCCTGATGTTTAGCTCATTACATTGTAAACTTACTGCCCCAGTGTAGTGCATTATTCAACATCAAGTGCTGTGTTTCAGAACTGTAATCTGTCCCTGGTAATTCCATATTATACATGAGGACATGCTCAAGTTCACCGAGCCGAAGGCTGTGAGTTTGAATATGCTGCATTTGATGCAGCAGATGACTTGCTGGATGTGGATGCTTCTCCGCGAACTCTACTGGTTGCATCTATGAAGATAGGCCTCGCAGGCCGCAGAACAAGCCCACCTTTGCTCAGCAGCATCACCACAACCTCACCCATGGTTGGCCTTGCAGCTACTGTGGACTGAGTGCAGAGTAGAGCTATCTCAATGACTTTCTTCATTTCTTCTGGCGTATATTCATTTGGATCCAACGATTCATCCACCAACTCAAGCGACATCTCGTCCTCATACAGTTTCCATGCCTGTCCAAGCAATGGAAAACAGCACTATAACATCCATTCACTTGACATCTAAAAGTTTTACTACATAAACTGTAAAGAGCTAATGTTAGAGCAGCAAGCGTTTGTTCCAAAATTACACACATTTAGATATTAAAGTGTTTGTAGTCTTCCTTTCTCTAAGTTTCTGTCAAATTTTGATTTTTTTTTAATTCTCATGAAAGATTTTGCTGTGAAATATAGTCCTCCATGAAGAATAAAACACACATATCATCATCTAATACTATTGGAAGAAAGATGTGTATGTTTCAAGCATGAACTTCTTTTCTACTTGATAAGGTCATACTTTGAATCACTAGTAATAACTGCATGCAGTTAGAGGTAAAAGTTTTGAAGAATAATCACCCATTCAAGAAGGTACTGAGTCACAGGTTCAAGATTCACATCATTGCTCTTCCGACCACTTATTATTTCCAACATGACAACTCCATAGCTATATGTATCAACCTTCTCAGATAGCTGTCCATGAATAGCATACTCAGGTGCTGTGTAACCCCTGTTCAACAACATTACGCAATCTGAAATCTGAAGATAAATGCCAACCAAACCCAACATTTCTCACAATCACTGAAAGTTATAGACAATGTGAAACAATAAATGAGGGAAACAAAGTGCATGAATTAGATTTCTGACATACAATGTTCCAGCAAATTTGGTGCTGAGATGACTGTGATCACCAGGTAGAAGCCTTGCCAAACCAAAATCAGCAATCTTAGGCTGGAAATTGTCATCAAGAAGTACGTTGCTGGACTTTATGTCACGATGTATGATACAGACATGGAATTCCTGATGCAGATAAGCTAGTCCTCGTGCTATGCCAACAATTATATCAAATCTCTGTTTCCAGTTGAGAGTTCCACGTCTCTCACCTGTCAACCAGTTGGCAGAACTGTTCTCAAACGCCACAACAAAGAAATGATGCAGAGAATCTCAGAACACTAGAGCAAATTGATGTCCGGCCCTTCGATGGATCGGGCTACGGCATTTTGTCCCTATTGACTAATCATATAGCATCCAGACCATCATGTCAATTATTTTTAATTTCTGAACGTTCTCACTGCACAACTATTGTATGCAGTAAGAAAACTAACTGTATGCAATATGAAGATAACTATGTATACATACACAGTTATTTTCTCATTGTATATGGTAAGAAGGATAGAAAAGTTAAGAGAATCAGTATAATGGAACAGATGTTATGAGGTTGGTCCAGGGTCAATTATCAATTTATCCAAATTATCATTCTATAAGAGCAACTGGAGAGCAGAAAAATATGATGAGGTCCTAAAAATTTCAATTCTTAGAGGCTTCCTCTTCTTCCCAGGATGTGTGCATTGGATAAGCGACTATAACATGATATTTAACCATCAGCTAGCACCAGGAGAAAACAGCGGTTAAAAACAGAGCAGTGAAATCTCAAACATGGAGACAGAGACATCTTAGTACCATATAAGAATTTATCTAGGCTGCTATTTGCCATGTACTCATAGACGAGGAGCAGATCAGGGCCTTTGGTGGAACATCCAAGGAGACGAACCAGATTTCGATGGTGAACATTGCTTATAAGCTTGACCTCGCTATGGAATTCTGTGTTTACCCTGTTGGTGTTAGCTACCATGAGTTTCTTCACGGCAACTGCTTTGCCGTTTTTCAGCACACCCTGTCACAGAAAAGCTGGGTTAAAACATCCGATCTTGTTTGGCGGAAAGATTTTGAGAAACATAAAATCTATGGAAGAGAACTTTACAGCATCAAATTTTGTTTAATATATAATCCATAGATTTTGGGCAAAAGAGAAAGGTATTTTGTTTAAAAACTTTTCTTTTTTATATGTCAGGATGGTAGTATGATTTTTAGCAGCACATTCTACAAAACAGATGAAATTGTGGGTGCACAAAACAGGCGTCCTCTATTACTCTATAAAAATATATTCCGGTCCCTGGCTTTTTAAGTTTTAAATCAGCTAAAATATAATTTTTATTCTCAAACTTTCACTGAAAATTTATTGTTATTTTTAAACTTTTAAACGATACATTTTAACCTGTTATATTTTAAAAATATTTTGTTCTTAACATTTTATTACATAAAATCAATAAAAATTAACAAAATATCTAAATACATAGACTTGTTAGCAAAGAAGCACATAAGCTTTTTCACTTACCTCATGCAATAAAATATCGAGAACATAACATTTTTAAAAGAAATACAATATTCTTTATGTGTGAATAATTAAACCGTAACAACTAAAAACTTGAAAATCAAAAGTATACTTTTATCTTTTTAAATTTAAATTAGTTTGCCATGAACTACTTAGCAATCAAAGCACCTATATTCAATTTTTAAATTATGTGTCTCAAGATTTTAGCCAACAAAATTATAATAAGAGTAGATCTCCCTTTCTTTTTCTCACTAAAAAATAAATTAATAACTTTGTCGAACATTTTATTAAAGGGACTTCAAACCTTGATTGAGACACCAAATGTCCTGGTGACTATACTGAGAAGGACAAATATTACCAAGTTGGCAAAGCAAATGTTTGTCATCTTACTTTGTATACTACTCCAAAGCCACCTTCTCCCAGCTTATTCTCTTCACTGAAATGTTTTGTTGCAACTTTAAGATCCGCGTATCGATAATCCACCGGACCTTGCAGCTCGGTTGCCCCCAGTATGTCTCCTTCGAAGGCGAACCCATAAGAAATCATTTCAATTCATTGTAAACAAAAACTAAATGAAATTAGAAAGGCGGAATCACCGCCAGATAAGAATCCTCACCTCTCTCAATGGGCCTGGGCCTTCTGGACCTTCGGTGCCAAAGCAATACGGCGATGCCGAGAAGCAACAGAAAGCCGCCAACTCCTCCAACGACTCCTCCAATGATGGCTCCTTTCTTGCTTGAACTCCCTGTAAATTTCCAAGTTCCAGCCACGTTAGATGCCCCAAGCTATCTAGGCTTCAAATAATGATCAACGATTATTATTTATCATTTTCCATGTTATATTAAATAAGATAATGTTTTCAACTAAAATGCTTTGGTTAACTAAAAAATAACACTTTTAGTTTGCAAATTGTGCAAACTGATGAAACTCAATCTTTAAAATTATTTTTTAGCCAATATATTTTAAATAATAATGCTATTTTCAAGAAGTTTTTTTTTTTTAAGACTTAAATCCCCTTTCTTTTCCTCTCTAATTCATCTGGCTTTCTCCCTTCCTGCCCCTCTTTCTCTAACTAATATCACGAAGGATTTCAAGTTTTTCTTTTAATTTAATATTAATTTCAAATATTAATATGAATATTGTATTATTTTATAATTTAAGTAGCTTAGGATTTAAATTTTAAAGTTATCATAATACTTAAATTTTATAAAAAAATTATCTTTATTTATGATGATAAATCTTTTAAAATTTTAATTATATTTTTGTTATTAAGGAGAACCACGTTCGATCCGATTCTAATAACTAAGAATTTTTCTCAAAATATATACAAAAAGTATTAAAAACAAAGATTTCGGGCTTTGATTGCTAACATTGAAACTCATGGATTTTGCTTTAAAAAAACAAATTTAATTGCTGATTTTACAAGAAAATATTAAATAAATGTTTAAAAAAGGTTTCCATTTTAGAGAAGTTTAACCATTTGTTTTCAAGATGAAGTACAGGAAACTTTTGTGTTTGGACAAAATTTTTGAATTAATTTTTTCCATAAAATCAATAATATGATGGATATTTCATGCTTTTTGTTTTTGAGATGGAAGTAATCAACACTAGTTTGACATTCAGGGCCAGCTAAGTTATAGCCATTGGTCTCTGTTGGCTAATAGCCAGACAAATATCCTGTAGCCGGTCTCAAACAGTACCTTAAAAGTCAAAATATTTGCAATGTTTAGTCCCTATTCAGCCATCCATTCAATAAATTTTCTTCTGGTTTGCTGATTAGACAATCCATTTGGCATGATACATATCAAATCAACCCCCAATCCTTTGAAAAATTTTTAAAAAAAATATTAAAAAAAAAATCTCTTGGGACCGGCCGGCACCTCCCAGGTAGGGACCTGGACATCTCCCTCCAGGCGATAACTATCACTTGCTTCATATTTTTATATATAATTTATTTATTAAAATTTAGACAAATAGTATCATATGTAGGTAATATCATAAATAATGAAAATTTTAAAAGTATAAAAACATTGGATAGAATTGAAGTCTAGTTTTTTTTCAAAAAAAATATTAAAAATAAATCGAGAGCAACGTATAAATTTATCGCAAAATACGGTCAATTGAAGTAGACTTCACCTGATTTCAAGTAAGGGGCGAGATCGACCGTCTGATTGGCCGGGAAGAAGGCCTTGTCGGAGTACCTCATAAAACAACCCGCATCGGTGGCCCTCCCCCCGGCATCCGGCGGACAGGTTTGGAGATTCCCGTAGGCCACCTGGAGGCAGTCCGCGCACCCGCTCTCGCTCACCGTCCTCACGCACTGCGCCACTCCATACACCCCGCCCTGCTCCGCCGCGGCGAAATAATCCCCAATCTTCGGCACGGCGGTGCTCAGATCCAGGATGAGCTCCTTCGCCGCCGCCGAGAAAGCGCCGCCGCCGCTGTCGGTGCGGTTGTCGCACTGGCCCTGGTTCCCGGGGAGCGTGGTCTGGTCGAAGAAGGGGGAACTCTCGTAGCGGAGGAAGCAGCCGTCGAGGATGACTCGGCCGCCGTTGGCGGTGGAGCAGTTACGGATGCGGAGCTCGGCGGCGGCGAGGCAGGCGGCGCAGTCGGCGGTGGAGAGGTAGTCGCGGCACTGGAAGAGAGCGTAGACGGGGCTGGAGCCGGTGGTTTCCTCGGCGGTGGCGAAGCGGGCGGAGGCCGAGGAGGAGATGTTGGACCGCAGGTCGGCGAAGCTGGCGTTGAGGTTGGCGAAGAAGAGGGTGGGGGAGGGGGCCTTGTACTGGCTACACCCGAGGTTTAGGAGGTTGACCTGGGGGTCGGCGGTGACGGGACTCCATACGGCGTAGAGGACGAGGAGGATGGCGGCGAAGCCGGCGACGGGTGGCCGTCGTCGCATTGGAACTGGAGGTTCCAAAGAAGGGACGAAGGTTGCCGGGTTGGTGGACTCCGGATGCGTTCGGAGCATCAGAGGTCCAAGGAGAGTTGCCGAATTGAGCTCAAAAAAGTCTTGCTTGAATGAATAAGATAAAGGGAAAACTGCGGAAGATAAGGCGCCATATGTCATTGTTTAGCCACCTTAGATTTCGACGTAAAGCGATATTGAAAATAAAATAAAATAAAATAAGTCCAGCAAACATATTAATAAAATGAAACAATGTTCGATGGTAAGAGAAGGTGGGCATCCTTAATGTCCCACCAAACAAGAAGGCAATTTTTCAATGATCATATGCAACGCCGTTAGGTTTGCAGGTGAATGCAGGAGTAATGCTTAGAATGATTAAATATGTACATGGGAGCGAAGGTTGGCATAGTTAATTCACCACCTAGCTTGCATTGACCTGCACCATTTTCATATATGAATTGAGCTGCTATTGAGGTTTGTAAAATAGTAACAATGAATTTCAAATGCATCAGGTTACGAGTATATATCTCATTATACTCTCCAACCATACATATAATCATGCAATATAATGGCCATCGTTGACTAAATAAGATTTCTATTTAGAATGGAGTAAGTAATATTAGTTGCCAATTAAATTATACTATCCAAATGATTGATAAATGAATTGCATCATACATTGAGAGTGCCAATATGGTTGAGTTGGCAAAGTCAACGAGATGTTGAAGGCTAACAATTTAGGTTGGATGTCACTATCATCTATCAAGTTTTATTGTCCCTTCTTTTTGTAAAAATACTAAAAATATTTTTTATACGTTCGAGATAAAATATCGCATTTATAAAGGCCACACAATTTAAAGTAATAATATGCATGCAAACTTCAAGAGAAAAAGGAAAGCTAGTGGTAGTAAGGATGCAGTGCAAGTGCATTGCATTCTACAATGTTAGGTCCAAGTTCAACAGGCGTCAGCATGCATGTCCGCGTCACTGGCCTCCAAAAAGAAGCTTCTTCTTTCAAAGTTCCGTGTCAAATGCACTGCCCTCGTAACCATTCCCAAGAAAACACGAAACTTCTTTTTCATCACAAGGCCCACCACCACCCAATCACCTTCCGTTCACGGAGGACGCTTAGATACTGTGCATTACTTGCATAGCTTCCGATTCCTTCACCATTTCTCTATTATTATTATTATTTTTTTTTTTCTCTTTAGCACCATTTGATGTTTATATAAAGATTGAGATGGTACATAAAAATAAAAATAAAAAGATAGAAAAAAAACGAAGAACGTAAGATACCATACTTAAATTTCATCCTTCGTCAAGCTACTGCTCCAGTGTTTAAAATAGCTGTCCATTTAATGTGTTCATAATTTTTATTAATTTATATTCCATATATCACTGCACCTCATCACCCGCTGGCAAGAAAGAGGCTAAACAATTACAAAAATCCGTTCTCCTTTCTCTGGAACGCAAGACAATGGAGCGATCCACGGACAACTGGCGAGACGTCAAAGTAGCCATTTTTAAATATCCACAAGAATTTCGCTTTGACACACTTCAAAGCTTGCAGTGAATGAATGAATTGAAGCCCCCTCAAAAGATGATGAGACGGTGCGAGAGCAGCAGACGATATTTGACTACGTTTGTTGTCGCTGAGAAATGCATGGAAAATAACAGGAACCGGCTTCCCACTTCAGGTGATAGTTTTACGTGTACCAGTTTTCAATGGGTTGGAATGGACATAAATACAAAATTATCATCAAATATATTTACAAGTCAATGGAAATGGACCGGAGAATGACATTATGGACGGAAACAAAGATGATTTAAATATTAAAGGCACATCCATATCCAAACAATGTAGTTTGATAAACTTTGAAATTTCTTCTGCGTAAATAAGTACATGAGTAAGGAACGATCTTCACTTGCCCGCATTCTTTGGTAGGTTTAAAGGAAGAGGAATGAATTATGCTTTTAAAATGATTTTTTTAACTTAAATTAAATGGTTATATAGGCTATTGGATAGACTATGGGGTTCATTCAATTCACAAATTCATTCAAGTCCAAGGAACTTGGTAGTTGAGGTTACTCCCTGCAACAATAGGTGAGATCCTCCTTCAACCTAATTTCTTTAACTTCTCAATCAGATTATATTAAGATGAATTTTAACAAATTAATCTATATATAACTAGTGCTGAAACTATTATTAAAGATCACTATAAAAGAATTCTACTTGCATTAGCTATTTCTTTTTTAATTTCATTGATTCCAAGTATAGGGCTAATCCATGCTCATACGGCATTATATTGATTCTTTACCTTATTCAAGTGAAAATAATACTGTTAAAGGTGATTCAGCAACTACTTAATTTGGTTCAATAACTAGACAAATGATTAACAAATTCGAAGGACCTCCATACAATCATTTCATTTATATTAAAGTTCATATATATTTACAGGGAGGCTAATTATGACAGTAGCCTATTTGATGAATTAAGGGGAATATACCTTAGCTCATTTCTTTTATTTATATATAATGCTGGAAATTTTTTAAATTTATTTATTTATTTATATATTTAAGATTCTCTCTTAGTTTGGTGAAAAACGTTGGGAGTCTTGTGATTTGATCAATTGATGTTTATAGGCTGAAAGCCTATGTTTCCATGCCATGATGGTTCCATTTCAGTACCAATAAGCTTGAAGTAATTAAAAAAAAAATGCGAGCTCGAAGTAATTTAAAAAAAAATGCGATACCAAAAAATAAAGAAATATGGGCATCCGCATAAAAGGTACTGCTGGCGTCTGGTAATGCTTGAAAGGAAGAATTATTTAAATTTTTTATAAAAGTTGTTGTGTGGTGTGTATATGAAAGCATGAAATTTGAATTTTTATATAATTAATAAACTATAAAAATTTCATTATTACAATGAATTTTTCATAGAAATTGTAGGATAGTTTTCTGATTCCTATATGCATGATCATTATAAAATTTGAAATGTAATATAATAATAAAATATAGAGAAAACTATCATTAAAAGTTTATTTTTTTAATATATTAATAGTGATAAAATGATTCCATGATGACTCTATCAAAAATAAATTATAGATCTATGAAAAATTAATAAACCATGAAAAGGATTACCATTAGTTCCATCTCTTCTGCCTCATATAATGGCCATAGCATGGTTTTATATTTGTTGTATATAAATAATATTTTTATATTATGATATGATTGTAATGAGCTATATAGGATTTTATTGATAGATTTCATTTAATTTAATGATCATAGAACTATAACGTTGTCATAATATATGGAATTTAAATTTTGAGTCAAACATAGAGTGACTTCCTGATAAATTTTATTTCCTATGTTTTATGCATTGAGCATATGATGATTATATGCTCACTATATAAATATGAAAAATAAAAATAATGACAGGTTCCTTTGTAGTTGATTTATTATATAAAAATATAGAATCTATGTTTTTATAAAAATAACTTTTAGTTATAGATTTCTTCATATTTTATTTAATATATGGCCGGCTAATATTTGCGTAATAGTATGGTGACCATTCCATAGTTGATTTATTATATTATGACTCAAATTATATCTTATGACGGCCATAAGAGTATAATGTGATTGTTATATGAAAGACAAAATTTTAATTATAATAAAATATAGAAGGACTTACTATGAAACTTTATTTCTCATATATTTAATATAACTTAGGATATTATAATTAGCCGAATATAATTTGCTAAGAACCATATTCAATCCAATTTGAGATTACATTTCAATTTAATTTCATATCTATTAGTTGAGCCCCACTCTCTATGTTCAAAAATAAGTTCAATTTGGAAGTTAAATATACTTAGATTTAAAGTTTCTTCTGCTATTTGATATTATATATTTCATGCTTTTATTTATTTATTTATTTATCTATTGACTTAGATTTATGCTTTGATATTATATATTTGATATTTAATTTATTTATTTTTAATTGTATTGAATTATACTGTCAATTTGGCTATTCATTTAGTTAACATTCAGGGGCTTTCAAAATTATGATATTGATTTATTTATTAAAAACGCTTAATCAAGTTTCATATTTAATTTTTAATTACTAAAATGGTCACTATCTCTGTTGCTATTGCATAATATTTTTATTCTTATCTAATAAAAAAACTTTATTTTATTTCTAATCAATATAACTTGTGATTTTTTTAATATTTTTTATGGTTTAATCCCTTCCTTTCTATTTTCTCTTTGTAGTGTGAAGAGTATTTTACCAGGTTGAAAGAACCATAGAGCCAGTTTATGGGCCGTGCTTTTCTGCTGTTATATTTTGGGCCCATCAGGAGCCGACCATTGGGCTCTGCGTCTAAACTCGCGTCGACCGGGCTGTTTCCGGTGGGACCCATCCAATCGATCAGCCAAAGTTTTAGGAACCGACCGAATCATAGCCCTCAAATTGTTAAATAGACGGTCCAGATCTTCCCGCGAGACGGTATAGAAACTTCGGGGGAGCCCTCCATTTCACCACCTCCAAGAGCTTAGGGTTTTCCTGGTTGCGGGGCCGCGCGAGAGAAGCCGCCGAAAGAATTCCTCGGGAACGGTCAGTCTCCTCCCATTCCTCTCCGTCTCTCTTCTTCGAATTCGAAACCTTAGATCTCGATCTCAATAACACGGTAGCTCTCCTTTTTCGATTGGTGCCTTTAGTTTCTGATACGAGGCGTTGGGTTCTTGTTTCACTTGGATGATATCCCTTTGAAATCGCGTGGTTCTGGGGTTCTATTGCCTTTATTTATTTATTTATTTATTTTTGAGATCTTATATGTCAGCTCTTTTAGTAGTGAGATTTACTAGCAATGTCTTTAGAGATGCTTTCGTACTCCTCAATGGACGATTTGGAATAAGTTATTTTCTAGCTTCTTTTATGACTCAAAATAGAACTATTAATGCGAAATATTATGAAATAGATTTTAATATTCGTTGTTTAATGTGTTTTCAAAGAGTTCAATTGTAAAAAGTGAGAACTATTTGTCTGTATGAGCAAGGACTATATGTCTTTGTAGGAAAGAATCTGATGAACTACAAGAAATATATTATAAATTGTTTTGGAAATTTTTGTTGTGCTGGTTGTAGCAGTGAGCCTGTCTGCAGGTCTGGTTATTGACGAGTGAGAGCTAGTTTCCTCAATCAGTCAGTGATCTTGTGACTTGTGTTTTCTTGCTCCATGGACAGATATGTACTCTGCTATGGTTGTCATCTAAGCTATTGTTCGTGTTCATGATGTTTTCCTCTTTGCTGATTTTAAACTTGAACAAATTGTTGTTCGGATAGGTTTTATCCAGAAGCGTTTGTTGTTGTTGTTGTTGTTGTTGTGACAAGGTTAGTACTTTCTCTTCACACATGACAGATGGTAAGATATTTTTATGGTGAATAACAAACAAAGACAAGAGAGACATGCTTGATTACTATTATGACAGTTGTTGCATTAAAAAAAAAGATAAAGTTTATTTCCAATGGAAGCAATTTCATTTCCAAGGGAAATGAAATTAGGAAGTTAAATATGATCAGAGAATAGTAAATTGAGGAGGCAAAACATTCATACATTGTTAAATTTCTTATCAAGTATAATTCATGTTGAATACTTGTGAATGCTATATATTACCTAGGCTAGCTACTTAATTCAATTTTGCGTGAATAAATTTTATAGTTGATGCATGGTAGTTGATGTTAGAGTAAAGCTGTCAAACGGGATAGGTCGGCATGACCTATGTAAGGATCGACCTGATCGGCCATTGTGCCTTGTTGGCTTGGCACAGCTTTTGCTATGGGCCGTGCTACCATGGGTTGTGATGCTAGGGGCTTCAGCACAGCCCCCAGGCTTGTGGCCCAATCAGGTCAGGCCACTGTGCCGTGCTGGCCCAAGATATGAGCCAGACCTGGCCTGCTGACCTTGCATGAGGGCCATGCTGGCTCGATGGCTAGGCAATTTTTTTGAATTAATTTTATAAAAATTAAATAAAATAAATTAAACATACACAAATTTGTTCATGGCGTACCATTGGGTTACATCATCCCACTGCTGTGTTGCTCGGCCCTCTTTTTCTTCTTCGTGATCACTCCTTCCATCTTTTGTATCCAGTCTTCCAGTTGTTTTGATGGGATTCTTCATCTTTGTTCTTTATCTGGCATGATTGGTCAAGCTTATTTTTGGCTGCTGGGAACGGCAAATAAGTTTTTTTAAGCAATAGATGAGAATATTCATGAAACTAACTGTTTTTGATTATTGAAATTGGTAAAAGGATACCTTTCAAACTAGTTGTTTGTAGATGTTTCATGAGGCAAAAAATTAAAAACATGCAAATGGGCCACAATAGGCCCAGGTTGACACACGATGGACCATGCTGGGCTAGGTCGCTTGCCTAATTGTGTAAGCTTGTGGGCCATGTTAGGCTGGTGTGCCGTGAGTCATTGTGCTGGTATGGCCTGCAGGCTGGCATTGCTCGATCCGACATGATTGTTGTAGCAGTCATGCTATGCTTGGCACAACCCATGCCGTGTTGAGCTGAGCACTGCCATGGGTTGCATAGCCTGTTTGACCCTCACCATCATAGTAGTTGCTTACTAAGTTCTATTAATGTTTTTGAAGCCATATATCTGTAATATAATGAAGGATGCTGGCTGTTTTGTATGGATGTAAAAATTAATTTGCTTACCTTGGGTTGGCTTGTATTACAAATAAGAGAATTGATTCTAGATTTGTTTCTTGGTCCATGCTTGCAATCAGGATGAAGTTATGAGTCAATATTATCTCTAATTGATTTCATCTATCTTTTGTTTTGTATTCATGATCTTTGATGCAAACTTCTTGAACTCTTGCTGATAGTTTTGTTATGTCTGTCCTCCCATGTTTAGTTAATTTTTTGTATTTTTGTTCATTTAGTTACCTAGCTCCTCCCTTATGGGGAATCAAACCTTGCCTAGGGAGTGGTTGGTCCTCCCAGCTACAAGGCTAACCTCTTATTTATAATTAGCATTCTTGTGGATTTATGAAATTAGTGTATATTAATTGGGTGCCAGCAACAAATTTATTGTTGACATTTGTGTTCATTAGTATTATTGGGCATTTTTATGTCTGAAGGAGTCTTTTGCATTTTTGGCTTGCTGGATCCTCAGCCCAAATATTTAGGATGCATAATTATTGTTGTATGGGGCTTTCTTTATTCAAAGCAAGTTATGCCTGTCGTACCACAGCTAGGTAGGTGGTACTGGTGTTCAGAACTTCTGATAGAATGCTTTCTTTCTTACTGAATGATTGTCTTGTATGCTGATCTTATTTTTTGAAATGGCTGTGGGATATTGTCTTGTGGGAACCAATTTGACTGTGCTGAATATAAGTAGGCAAATACCGAATGCTTATATTTATTGCTGTACTATGTTTCTCATTAACTATTTGTGAAATCTAGCAATATTTTATGCATGTTCAATTTTTTAGTGAACAAATGTCTTGGTAAGGCTTGTGACTGTTAGGTCTAGCTATCCAGGAGTTTTTTGAATTTTCTGCATCGTTATTGCTGATGTTCATTTGCTTTGTTATGTGCAGTCAGTTCACTTACTGAAGCTATTCTGCATACTAAATGGCCCCACCAGCTAAAGGTATGAAACTTAAATCAGATAATGCACAAATCTGTTGCTGCATAAGTTCTTTTAGTCATGTTACTTATTTCTGCTGGTGCTGCATTTGTTTGGATCCTTAAATGTTGTTAATGTTTGCTTATTTTATAATTGTTCAGCTGCATCATTTAAGATAGTTCAAAGATAAGGATTTGTGATCAGTTTATTAAAACAAAAATGAGAAAGTGGTGACCATTGGGATAATGTCAGATTATAACTATGATTAGTGAGAACTATAATATAAGGGATAAATAGATGCATGTTGACTAAAATATCTTTGCATGACAAAATATCAGTCAGTATAATTTGTGGACTGTCCACAATGTCTATGTTATACAAATTGCCAGACATCAAATCACTTCTTTTTCACCCATTTCTCAGAAACACTGCGTTGAAGAACTTGGTTGTTAAAGACTGACTTGGGTGTTTTTGTTATACCAAGTAATTCAGTGAGTGGGGTGTCTACGCGATAAGTAGGATTGTTTCTTGGCAGTCAGTCGGCTTTTGGTTCTTGCCTACTAATATTAGGTTGGTTTGAGTGGTACCTGTTCTTGTCCTAAATGTTTGAATCATGGACATGTGTTACTGTTCTTTTGCGTACACCAAAATGATTCTACCTGGCTGTGGCAGTATATGTGCATTCATTTTTGATACCTGTAGAATCCTTTGGCATTTGGCATTCCAAGTAAAATATCTTGATTTTAAAGAGATTTTTGAATCAGTCTGACTACCATGAAATAATTTTATACCTGCAGTTATTGTTTTGCTATATCTAGATTGCTTTGTTGCTTGAAGACTGGGCTTCTGGGTTTCATTCAAGATCACTCTCTTTCCTAAACTTGGCTTGGCCAGAAGTTGGATGGCACAGCAAAAGGGTTGACTTTGATTGAAATGGCAGTCATACTTGTCTTCAAAATTTGATGAAGTGTTCCTGATTCACATAGCTGGTCCCATTTAGCTAGAGAGATTTTGTTGACTTTAAGTCTTTTGAAACTGAACATTGTCACTAAAGAGGTTGATTGTTTTGACTTAGGTCAACTTTGTTGTCCTCTGTGTTTTCTTCTGTGGATTAAATGTCATGTTATGAGTCCAAATGGAAATAAATGTTTCACATGTTGCATGCTAACTTTTTCTGCATTTTTATTAAAATTTGTTCCTTGAATGTTGATATCGTTGTTCCATATGCAATCATTTGTAGTCATTGAATCCTATACTTTGGTGCTTGGAATCTGGCTGAGACTAATTGTAACACTCATAATTGATTACCAGCATAATATTGGATGGTGGTACTTGTTCTTATAATTGGCAAGAAATATAATCCATGATTATTGCACTAATTTTCATCTTTTTTTGTTCTTAAATATGTTTTCTATATTACTAGTATTATTATAAATGTGTTGAAGAAGGATCTGACACCATTTTTTAAAGAAGAGTTTGACAATGAATGATTCAGAACAGAAAAAAAAAAAGAAACAGTATGTAGCTTAAATGAATTGTCAGAAAGGTTGAACGGTAGTTCTTAAAGCAATCATACCGATCCATCATCATTTGCCAATTCTTTATTTTTAATTTCCCAATTCTATATTTTGAGGGAGGACTTCCTTCAGGCAAGGATGCAGAGGCTACTTTATCTGCAAAGTCAACATTTTCTTGCATATTTTTGACAGGAGACTGAGAGAAGTTCCTTGACACAAATATTACAAGCTAACATCATCTGCTTGATCCATTTTTCTTCCCCTTAAGAACACTGTTATAAAATCATGTCTGAACTCGGTTACAGCATTATTATATGTTTATAATCTTGCTTTGAGGGAGTGTATTGGAGGCGGGGACTGGGGATAGAGTTCCTTGATTGAAAATTCTAATCATCCAACTGCGTTTTGTATTGTCATCTCTTCATTCTAAACTGAGGATGCAAGTGAGTTTGTTCCACCTATTTGATTACTGACTTTAGGGCTTTATACCAAGACCTGATGAAGTGTATGTTATAAATTTTGCTATCTTGCTTGGAAATTGAAAAGCAATGGAGGCTGGTTTGTTAGATGTCCTACTCTGGTAGAGTAGGGTTGCAATTCTCATGAAAATTGTTTTATCTAAACCATCACTAGCTTATATTTCAATCTTTTAGCCTCTGTTGAAATTTTCATCAAATTTCAAGCATTAGACTCTCTCATTTTGCATAACTGCAATTTATCTTTAGCAGCTGCTGCAAAGAAGTCTGATGGCAAAGCTCAGGCTTTGAAGGTTGCCAAGGCTGTGAAGACCGGGGCTTCATCCCTTAAAAAGAAGACCAAGAAGATCCGTACTTCCGTAACTTTTCACCGTCCTAAGACATTAAAGAAGGAGAGAAATCCAAAGTATCCCAGAATCAGTGCCCCTCCCAGAAACAAGCTAGACCATTATCAGATTCTCAAGTACCCCCTCACCACTGAATCTGCAATGAAGAAGATTGAAGATAACAACACGCTTGTCTTCATTGTTGATATTCGTGCAGACAAAAAAAAGATTAGGGCAGCTGTAAAGAAGATGTATGACATTCAAGCAAAGAAAGTTAATACCCTGATCAGGTTAGTAGGCTTCTATATTCTTCATGCCGCCTGCCTATACTTTTTTCATGTGAAATGGTTTCTAAATTATTGATGTCCTTTTTGATGTTCTTTAATCTGAAACAGGCCTGATGGGACAAAGAAGGCCTATGTGAGATTGACGCCAGATTACGATGCTCTGGATGTTGCAAACAAGATTGGTATCATTTAAGCCTGAGATTCAGCTGTTAACTAGATGGGTTTTGCTTTTGGCTTTACATTTTGTATTAGTGTTTAAAATGTTGGACCTCAGAGCCTCAGTTTTGTTTGCACCACTTGGATTGTTAGTTGTTTTGAACATTTTGCAGACAAACTTGAAAGGAGATTCTAGAGTTACTAGTTTTCTAGCTTTAATCCCATATTTGGCAGCAGTACCATTTCAAGTTCTTTTCTGCCTATTCCATATTAGTGCTTTGTCTTGTGCGGTGTGGCCCCTGTGAGGCTTATCAGCGGCTTGGGTCCGTGCGCCTCCTTGTGTTTGCGCTCAAAGTTCCAACACTTGTTAAAGGTTGTACCTCCTTCCCGAGCGTGGAGGTGCTTTTTTATAATTTTTTGGTTGGGGAGGTAAGTCTGGTTTCAGTTTTTGTTCTCAAGTCTCCTTCTTTCGATGCAATGGCTTCAACTAATTTGGGATTAAAGTTTTATTGCTGTGGTGATGATGATGATGCTTATGATTTATGCTGTTTTTTCTTGCTAATGATGGTGCATCTGCTTGGCTTGGTTATGCCTCAGACATAATCTTTTGTGATAATATTTTGTTGAGTATCTTGGCATCATACTTGCAGATTGGTTTGCATTCTTGTATTTCCTCGTGTCCAAGGATTTAACCCAAGGGAGTTCATGGTGAGTTTAGTTATGGGCTGCATCATGGGGTGTTTTGCACGAATGTTAAGCAGATGGATTTTAGAAGATTGCTTTCATTTGGGACCTTTTGGGCCTGCTTTTCTTCTTTACGTGTAAAGCAGGGTGGTGGATGAGTATAACATTGTGGGATTGTTGGGGCTGCCAATGGAAAAGGGGCAGATGAGGAAGTTGCCCTAGAGATGAATTTGAATTGATTCCAGTGGATATTCCTCAGTCTGGCATGCTGTAAATTTTTGTTAATTCCTGGGGGTTTGTTCTTCTAGGTTCTGTTGTGTCTGTACCACTTCCGAGAGTTGGCGCTCTTTTTATTCATACCTTTTCGATAAAAAAATTATTATATGATGGTGAGTTTTGGTGTAACGATAAGATTGCTTTATTGTTTTATTATGATATAAGGTCCATGGAGTTGAAGCACATAATAATAATAATAATTTTTATATATAGGGATAAGGCTGCGTGTATGTGTCTCATTTGGTCACTGGGTATTTAGATGTTTTGCGCAACTTTTTTTTAATGTTTGAGATCTGCACTTCTTTTTTAATTGTTGGAATATACCTTCTCAACATGTGGGATATTCGCTGTACGGTCAATGGCAGATCTGCTTGCTTGCGGGGGAACTTGATATAGTTGAATTTGGACGCAATAATGTTCTCGAGTATGGATGATGTGATAGTTGATGTGCCCAAAGTGCCTGCAGAGATTTTAAGAGCGTTTCTAATGAATTGCTGTTGCTGGCCAGAGTCTGTAGGATGAATTCCAACCCCTGTTTTGGAGCCTCTACGTTGCATCGATACTGAGAATGAACAATCATATTGGGGTTTTTTGGCCATGCTGGATAGCTAATGAATCGCATGGTTCAGGTTATTTGCATGCTGTCGTGGACCACGATCAACCACCTGGTGGGCAAGAGTGCTTGCAGCGTCAAACAGTGTAATCATGCGCACTCACAATAGATTTGGAACGAAATCTGAAGCTAAAGTGGGAGACAGCTCATCCAATCATATCACACGTGTCATCCATTTCACATTTACTTATTCGAAAAAAAATATGCTACATAAAATTTAAATGCAAAGTCTGTAGTTAGTTAGTTCTCAACCATATCCTGGCTTGTAATGCGTCGCGACGTTTAGCCATGCAATCCAATGCTTTCTTTACGAGTTGTAAAGAGAACGAAGATCTCGTGGAAACAATTCTTTACCATAATCTCCTAATGGAAGTCCGCTTCTCCTCCCCCCCCCCCCCCCCCCACTGGAAAAAAGAGGTGGGAGGCTGATTTATTAGCCGCCAAGTATTGGCAAGAGATCGCGGATCCCAAAAGAAGAATCTTTCACCTCAGCGAATCTGTAAGGCAATCCCAGAACAAGAAGAATCCAAGCCACTGAGCTGTGCCCCACCCCCACGATCATGAACCAACGGTGGTGGTTGCTCCGTTCCGTCGCTCCCCATTCTCCAAAAAGTGCCTTGTCCTTGTGCTCCCCCTAGGCATCAACCACGCACGCTGAGGGGCACCAAATTGCTTGGTCTCAAATCAAGACCCGTGTTTCTGGAAGCCAACCAAGCGAGAGAGCGAGGGGGTAAGTCCTTTTCGATTCAGTTTGGGGCCGGGACTCAAGTACGGTTCGCTTTGAGAAAAACACTGGCCAGATGGAATATTATGTCACGGTCACTAACTTTCTGGCTGCGCCACCCTCTCGACCTTTCTGCCGCCATCGACAACCACTCCCCTATCGACACGCGTCATCGGCATCGGTACTTGTCGCAACCACCTCCGGAGCAACTTGTTCACCTTTTATCTTATTATAACCTCGCTTTGCCGAATTGGGAAAGCCACCCGGCTTCAATGCAAGCACGCCACTTGGGGGCGAAGCTTAGACTTCCCCTCGTACGCGCCCCACCCGGCCCGCAGGATGTCCACCGCTCCTGAGTGGGGCCCACGTGTATTGCGCCACAATTCTGCGACCTGCGCTGCAGAAGATCCGATGCGTGTTGCAGAAGATCCGAAGCACCTTTTGGCCAGGAGATTGGGTGGTGGAGAAAAATAATTACAAGTGCTCCTGACAGGTAAATTAGATTCCACTGCCTGGATTCCAGTCACTTTCCCGTTAGCTTACCCCTACCAACACGAACGGTCCTCCTCCACCTTCGGCGGTTCACGGTTCGGAGTTTCAAAACTTTCTCACTGACCGGTGACTGGAAACAGATTCAAGATTCTCTTATCGAGCGAGAGAATTTACGAGCCCTGGCGGGTCCTTAGCCGCGGGCCGTCCTCCTGAGCCGGTACAGCAGCTTCAGACGACCTCAGCCGTCCAAGAGGAACAGGGAAGGGAGGGCCAACGGCTGGTATCGTTTGAATCCCTTGCCAGCTGTCAGCGTTAGAACGAGACACTTTGCCGCCAATTGGCAGTCCCGTAATTAGGAGCGAATTCAGGGTTGATTGCGGAACAAGCCCAACTAAAGTGGGCTGGGTGGAAGTGGAACGGGATGGGCACTAGTAGGCCAGTTGCAGAGTTCAGAAAGGAGAAAGAGAAAAAAAAAATAAAAATTGAGAGATTAAATAAAAGAGGGCTTAGGAGGGGGAGGTGAGAAGGATCAAGGTATCTCATGGCGGCGTTCGTATTCGTTTTAGTGCGCTGAGTTTTAATTTTTAACTGTCGCCGCCCCTCGGAGACGGGGAGGAGGCCCTTAGCTCTCCTCCCATTGGCGAGAAGGGAAGGGCGCAGAGGGCGAAGGGTCGAAGGGCCCGAATCTTACTAGGGTTTTCGTTCTCCGTGTCCCGGAGGACGAAGAAGAACGTGGCAGAGTCAGGTGAGTCTCTGAAAGCGGTGATCTTTGTTATTATTATTTTTGTTTGGGATTGGTTCGTGGGTGTGCGTTTCTTGGGGTTTGCGTGGTGGTGGGCTGTTTGAGGTGGGTTCCTGAGAGTGGTGGGTGAGAGTTAGGGTTTTGGTTTGCATGCATCTTGAAAGAATACAAAAAAAAAAAAAAAAAAAAAAAGGTTTCGTTTTCCCCTTTATTGGCTTCTTTGGGATTTTGGGGTCGTCTGGCGTGCTGTGGGAATGAGAATTTATGGGGTGTTGGGAGTTTGTAGAAGGGTAAGTCCGAGGGCATGGTGATATGATTTCTATGCAATCTGATTGGGCTTTGGAAATTGAGATCATGGTGTAATGAATTATGTGTTCGTGAGCTGAAATTTTGCGATTTTGGCTTCATGCAGGACGGGAAAAGAAAGGACTTGCTTTTTATTTTGACTGTGGGATTTTGTTGCAGGGGGAGGGTGCTGGCATCGTTGCATGGTTGGTATCCAGGATTTCGGATGCTGTGGAGCCTCCTAGGTGGTCAAAAGAGTGATTGCTTGAGAGGTTACCGCTAAATATTAGTTGAATTAAAGATTTTTTTGAGAGAATTCTGTTGCGATCAGGATTTGTTGGTCCACAGAAAAAGTTTTTGTGGTTGTCTAATTGTGAAATTAGTCTAATTCGAAGTTTGAGGTCGCTGACTGTTCCGAAAGAAGAGGGGCAGCAATTGGTTTAGGTTCTTAGAGTAAAACATAGAGTAATCTGGACAGTGCGAAGTAAGTTAGTGGTTCTAATGGCAGCCGATTCGAATATGGGCTTTCATCAAGGGACCATTCCGGCCTCCTTTTACAATCGACACATGGTTTCTTTCCAGTCTGGGGCAACAAATAGTAACGCTGGGATGATTTTTGGGGGCATGAGCAGTTCAGGCTTGAACAGCAGCGCTCATGGGATGTTCCTGTCTGGTAATCCCAGCATGATTAACAATATGCCTGCAATAAGTGCAGCAGGGTGCTCTTCAAGCAATGTTCGTCATGATCATGTGCACAGGTTTAAGCCTGGTACTGTGTCAGGTTCAGATTGGTCTGCTCAAGAAGGGGCTAAATTGAATGAAGGTCTTATCAAGTATGTATTGAATGATTTGATTTTCTTTTTTATTCTTGCTTTCTACTTTTCATATCTTTTTTTGTGCTAATGCTCAGATCTTAGCTATCTTCAATATTAATGTTGAAATTCATTAGTTCGAATGCTAATATTGGTAGTTTGAAAAGAAAAATCCATAGAAGAATTTGGTTGTTTGGAGTATTCTCTGAAGCATCTAGTGCAAATAAGGCAAATGTTGGAGATATTTGAAATTTTAGAAATGTTACACCGATTTATAACACTTGCTTGAAATGTGACTAATTGAGTTTTTGGTCTTTCTTTGTTCAACTGTTATAGAACAGATCCATGCTTTCTGGTAGTGTCTCATTCATGAAAGCTTGCAGAAATTGAAATTTTATATGTCCATGCCATTTTGCTACTTATATTTCTTTACTACATGGTTAATGCTCATCCATTTCAGTGATTTGTGTTTTCTTGCTTTTCTAGACTATCCGGTATTCCTTCAAACGTGTAGTGAATGTAATCCATCCATTTTCTGCATCCTTTTCCCCCTTAAGTTTTTGGTCCAAAAATTAAAATTTCTTTTAACAACCTCAGATATGCTCATGAACCAAATTTTATGAAGTATATAAAGATAGCAGCCACACTCCCAGAGAAGACTATAAGGGATGTTGCATTGAGGTGCCGCTGGATGAGTGTAAGTTCTTCATCAGCTATTTTATTTAGAGACCTCATCCATAATTATATAGACTTATTTTGTTATCGTATTGCATGAACTAATTTATTTAGACAGATTCTACATTGTTGATGCTTCTATTTATCTTGTTCTACATTCTATCATTACCTATCTGATTGAAAACTTTAATTTCATTGGGACTTGCTGATGCTATTTTACATAGTCATTGTTCGATATTTGGTTTATCCCAAAGACTCATGAATGGTCTTTTTTGAGCTATTATTATTTAAATGCTTCTGGGCTAAAATCTTAAAGGGAGTGAAATTGTTCCATTAACCGTACCATTTACAGCTTATTAAGAACCTAAGATTTTTTTAACAAATAAAAAATGGGGTCGAATCTAGAGATCAAGTGTTGTATAATAGTATATGCTAATATTGTGACATGTGGTTGTCCATAGTGTGTTTATAAGAAGAAACAAAAATTCTTACAAAGTGCCATCTTAAACAGCAAACAAATCTGTCCCAGGAAAGCTGCTTGTAGTCCCTCATCACGTTCTATACAGAAGAGGGATTGAGCGTGTGGCAAATCTGCAAGATGCTGTTGATGTACCATTAGCAAGATGTTGGTTGGAGCCATTAATATTATATGCACACATGCACACACATATATGTAGATACGGCATCCCGTATGAGTATCTGTACTTGTGTATGTATGCATGCACCCACATATATGTTCATACTGTTGAAAATGGATCATAGTTCTTAAGATGAACTCCACTTGGTTCTTTATTTGCTAAATATGGGCTAGTTCTGGGAATCTGTTATTCACATAAAAGAGCATTATGAATGGCTCTGATCTCCAAGGTTTCCATTGCAGTCAAGATCCTGGTTTGTATCAGTATTAGGCACCCCTTGGTAATATCTTTAAGGAATCTTTTCTTTATCACTGTCAGGCACCCCTTGATATTGGCTTGTACAATAACATTTGACTGATGTTTTCAAATAGCTTTTTTACTAACTTAAATAGTTTTTTAAATTAATAAGAAATCCATGACTGGATATAGTTGCTAATCTCTGATTCACCATATCGGTGGCATTTTTGATATCTTGATCCTCAGATATCCACCAAGATCTTGTGAAAGTCTGGATCTTTCTAAAATTTCCTGCCTTTCATCTTGGCCAAAAGCCGAGATCTCTTGGTCATCCACTGACCAGTGGGATGATCAATATGTAGCTTTTAAAACCCTTGATGATCTCCTTAGTAATCACAGAAGTTCTCTTTATTACTTTTGCAGCTTGCTAAATACAGCCTCACTTTTGACCGTGTAGTTAATTTTTTGAGGCCGTTGAGAATAAAAGGTGAACAGATGGTTGCTTTTTCCCCCTCTTCTAGAGTGACAGGGACAGATGGCATAACAACAAGATGAAACTAGTGGGAAATGGTTGGTGACCATTTGGATGCAGTGCTATATGAAAGGCTTCATGCTCAGCCTAGCATGGCTGGACGCATGGCCTTTTTCATAATATAAAACCAATACTTGGTATTTGTGGGACATGGAAGAAAGTATTAATGGTTATGATTTGCTTGGGAGGCACATCAATGCACATGTGAGGTATTGATGGCCATCATTTCTTTAGAATGCTATGGGAGACAAATCAAATGCTTTCTCATGGAGTGGATTTCATGAGGATTATAATGAAAATATGATAGAAAACACCTCTTTGGTGTAGTCTTTGGATTTAGAGTTCAGACATGGTGGGTTTTCATGTTATATACATTAGATCGGGTAGTGTTTGCAGGTGAAATGCATGATGCACAAGGGTTATGATTTCTTGTTGAATCGGTGTTATTGTCATCCAAGCCTTGTCCCTTAAAATATGTGAGTAGCTATAAAGCTTGACTCAATTGAGAAGGCTTTGTGCATGGTTTAAGTAGATTTTGTGACTATCCATTAGTATGATGTCAACCCTCTACAAATTGGTGTTAAATTTCGTTGTTGAGGCAAACTAGACAAGTGAGGGGCTTAACGTAATTCCTATTTGGACTGTTGTCATGTGACTTGCCTTGTTGGTTGAGTTTCAAGCATATGCAGTTGAAGGGCAACCTTCCAAAATTCCACTAAACTTGCAACGAGTCTAGATGAACTTGCAAGATGATTATTTTTAACATATGAGGGGCTGTTTGGTATGTGGCGAACTTTGTCATATGACTGGTGATCTTGTAACGGTGATAAGATTCCTATTTGATATCTTCATTTTAATAGTGATCTTTAATCACCATGGGATTAGGATCACTGCCCAAAAGGGTGATCTTAATCCTGCTCAAGGGATTGGGAATGCTGGATTACCGTGGTGATGACGATTTGTAACAAAAAAGTTGGGACAACTCTCCCTTTATTTATCAATCTCTCCTCCTATATTATAATAATATAATATATTATATTATTTATAATATATAAACATTATATAGTAATATATTATATATTATTATATTAATAGATATTAATAATATATAACATTATAATTATATCATATTAATCATTATTAGAATGCATAATATATTATCATTAATATTATTATATATATTAACTATATATTATATATTATATTACTAATAATTATATAATTATTTATTATAATAACATAATATTAATATATTATATATGATGATACTATCATTAATAAAATTATTTTAATAATATTATATAATATGTAAATAATATTATAATATTATAATATTACACTATAATATATATAATTAATATTATATATAATATGATATTATGTTTGTAGTATTATAATAATATATATAATAAAATATAATAATGGTATTATTATAAAATATATAATATTATAATATATTATGCAAATAAGTTTTCAAGGGTATTATTGGTATTGTATGTATGGTGATCTTTCATATCTATGATATGCCAAGCATAGTGATCTGATTACTGATGATCTTTGACATGGAGTGGATTTGTCTGATTGGTGATTATTCTGCAACCAAGCAAGACATGTGGCAATCGGGTACTTTTCGCTAATCGGTGGAATCAAATCAATCGCGTTATATTTTTTTCACATATAACTATATTATATGAAACATCACTGTTTATGAAAGAAGTTTGATGTATTTTCAACCGGTTGCATATGTATTTACAACCCCTTGGCCACTACTCATAGGTTGCATTCGGTTGTGGAATAAATTCGGAGGGAATAAGAAAAAGTTATTCTGGTATTGTGGAAGCAATGGGATTGTGTCTTGTTGGACAAGGGTCTTTTGGAATTTAGGGGATTAAGGAAGAAAATAGAATGCATCTAATACAGGTTGCATTTCTTGATGATTTGGATTTTATTAGAAGGACAAAATTGCATTCCCATTTTTTGTGTTTTTAAGAATGGGTAGGAAAAGTGGAGGGTTAATATGCTAATTAAGCTATGTCATGGGAGTGAATAAGCCTGTTCCATCCCTCCCCATGGAATTGGCTATGATGCAAGTGGGAGGGATACCTCCTTAGGCATCATAAAGATGGAATAACCCTATGGTGTCAGTCCAAAAGGTCATCTGGCAGGATAAGGGAGGGAATAAAGGGTTATACCCCCATTTATTCCCTATCCAAACATAGCCATAGGGTATAGGATGCTTTATGAATAGGCCACATGTGTGCCCAACTAGCTTACATAAACCAAAACCCCAATTACATTGTCTTCTACCTCTCCTCCATGATCTTTGTACTTTAATCATTTTCCAAATTTTTACTGAGTAGTATCTGGTTTTCTATTTTTGATGTATTATCATGATTTTTTTTTTTTTTGTTTTTTCTTAAGAAAACTACCTAGGTATTTGCATACTCTTAGGACTTTGGGGCATCATGATTGCCCACATACGTTGGCTATTTTATGAAACATTGATAAATAGAAACATGATCACAATCATAAAGCCTAGTCCCAACTGTATGTTTGTGGATGCTTTTTACCGAAGCCTACAAGTAGTCTCATGTTCATCTAAATTGTTAATATGACTTGATGCCTTCAAATTGCCAGCCTTTCTAGAGTCTCTAAACTATTGTCCAGTCTCCTCTAGTCCAATTTTATCTTTTATAAAGTGGACCAGTCAAGATTTGTTCCAAAATGAGTTATGTAGGAGAGAAAAGATAAAGATTCTCATGAACCCTCTCGAATGGAGCCTTTTTTGGCCACTCATTTGCCTAATCTTTCTTTAATTTGCACAAAAAGGTAACCAAAATACTCTTGAAAGCTCTTTCCTTTGTTGTAGCCAATGTTTCGAGAGCCCCCCAAGTTGAGTTGCTCAAGCCTCACCCTCCAGCTTTGATGGGTCTGATTAGTTCAAGGCTTGAAAGGTCTAAAAACTTGCTTGACCCAGTAACCTAGATGAACTGATCGTTTGAATCACTGGATTGAACCAAGTTTGATTTGGCCAAGCCAATTAGTGAGAAATTAGTTAGATGCCCCCCCCCCCCCCCCCCCCACCCAAAAAAAAAAAAATAAATAAATAAATAAATAAATAAATAAATAAATATATATATATATATATATATATATATATATATATATATATATATATATATATATATAATCAAGTTGATACTTGGGCATGTGGCTGCCTTGGCTTATAGGAGGTGGGTGGGAGTGGTGGCAGTATCATTGAAGTGATGGAAAGTGGTGTGGCTGGATCTATTGTCAACCTTGGCAACATAGCTGAATTTGCTGCGGGTAGTGACATTGTGGCCAGGTCTTGTGAGGATGGGAGACAACATAGTTGGATCTCTTGTGAATGATGCTGGCATGATCATATCTCATGGGCATTGACCAACCCTTGCAAGGAAGTGACCTCTTCTTCATCTTGTTTGGTCTAGTGCAATCACATTTGGGCAATTGGATGGGGGAAGGAGGGAGAGGGAGGGAGGGCTTGGTTCCTGCGAGGTTGAGGGGCTTCCTGTTAGAAACTGAAGGAGCACTTGTGTGGGGAATGCCAGATGGAGTGGAATATTTTCTGGAGGATGCTAAATTAGCAGGGAGTTGGGGTTGGTCTGTTTGATAGCTGTTGACTCACGGTTGAATTGAAAACCCATGACTCCCACCATGGTAGTTTGGTCTAGTTACTGTGATTAGAATATCAGTGATAACAAACAACGGAAACTTTGTAGTTTATATCTGGATTGTTTAGGCTGAATGAGGCCTGATTAAGGCCCAAGGATTGCTCTTTGTTTTTTTTAGCTTGTGAGCTTAGAATTGCTCATGTATCTACAACTCTTAGCTAGCAGGATGCCTGAATTAGATGAAACATATCATTGCTCTCGCTAACTTGAAAAAAAACACGTCATCTTTTCAATTAGAACATGTGAGATTTTGTCTGCTTAGCTGTTTGGTTAGTATAGAACTACCAATCGAATAGGAAAACTCTCCTATGCTTAATGAATGGACTAGTAAAACTGTACGTGCAATTGCACATGATGAAGGAAAATAAGGTGGCCTGTTTGGTATTGCTTATGCTTTCTGTTTTCTTTTCCAAGACCCAGGAGGAAAATCAGTGAAACTGAACAGCATGTATTATGAAGCCTTTTTGGTTTTTCAAATTGTTGTAAAATGTCTAGATCATTTGAAAGCACAGATTTATTGCTTTCAAAAGAGAGTGACAATAAAAGAACAGAGCAGCAGAATTTTGTGCAGATGCTATCTCCATAAAGTATTTCACTAACTTGGAGAGAATGAAAACATATAAAAAAAAATGATGCCAAATGGGCCCTTAATTAGTTTTTTAATACAGTAATTTTTATAACATGTCAAAGGTATAAGATATGGCTTTAATATCAACTTTTTACAACACATACTTTTCAGTTGAAAACTGTCTTGAAAATATAATAAATTATTGAGTTAGATGCCTAGAAACTTGGTCCAAGTACCTGACAAGATGCCAAGAAACTTCGTCTAAGAACTTGACAACCTCAGAGGTTTGAATGTCACGACATATTGCTTATAACATCACGTGGCATTAAATTGATTGACCCAAACCTGAGGGTAAATTGCATAATTTTAGCATGATTGAATTTCAAGTATGGATTGCCAAGTCTTGGTCTCAATTTTAGATCAAATTTATGTTCATTAAGCAGTATATGGACTAATTGTGCAGAGTTGATACATGGAAGGAAAAAAAGGTAGAGGTAGACCGAAAATTATATGAAAGGGAGTGATAAAGAAAGATTTAAAATTTTTGTATCTTACGAAAAATATGACTCAAAAATGAGAAAAATGGAGGAAAAGGATTCATATAGCCAACCTCAGTTAGTTTGGGATTAAGGCTTTGTTATTATTGTTATAAACAACATCAGGGCCAATTGTGTAGTAATTGCTACCTAGTGTTCTTGATTGATGCCCAAAGAACATATTATTGTTGATGATTAAGGGAGATGATGAAGTATCATATGAAAGAAATGGCAGTCTGCTCACAAATTAAAGGGCCAATTGTGCAGTAATTGCCACCTAATGTTCTTGATTGATGCCCAAAGAACATATTCTTGTTGATGATTAAGGGAGATGATGAAGTATCGTATGAAAGAAATGGTAGTCTGCTCATGAATAAAAGGGGATGGTAGTTTTGCACATCAGCCAAAGATTAAGATCCGAAAATGTTCATCATAAGGTCCATCTATATATGCCTCAGTTGTGTGCCCTAACAACTTAGAGAGACCGAGCTAGTCAAAGATTGGTGGTGGGAGTTTTTCTGCATTGACAACTTTGACAAGGAGTCCCCCATGTGCTTATTCCTTGCTCTTTCTGTGCTCCTGAGCCTCACTGATCTTTTTTTGAGATGCTGAATCTTGTGTAGGCCTATATTAACAATGTACAAGTTCTTTGAATAATCTTCCGGTCCATCTATAGAGAGGTTAACAGAGAGCCGATATGTACTCAAATGCAGTGACTGCATGTGGTGATGGAGTAAGTCTCTGAATGCCTCAAATTCAGTTAAGAGATGAGTTGAATACCAGATTAGGGAGAGATTTTTGTTTCTTTTTTCTGCCATTTGTTTTCTCTGGACGGCAGTAGAAAATTTCTGTTCTCTTCTAGTATTGTTATTTGATACCTGTTAGGATTCATGTTTTTACCTTGAGTCTTATTTAATGAGATTCCGCTGAAGGTTATTTAAGACTGCTAACAAATCGTATGGACCAGGTCAAAGTTAGGGCTGGGATATCTACCCATGGAGAACATGGAAAGCTTGCATGTGTGTGTGTGTGTGTGTATGAGAGAGAGAGAGAGAGAGAGAGAGAGAGAGAGAGAGAGAGAGAGAGGTAACTCTGTTTTGGTAGTGTTCGTGTTCGTATTGACACAAATTTAGACAAACCTAGTGCTATTGAACTGGATGGTCATGATCAGTTGACAAGATTTAAAAGGTCCAGATTAAATTCTAATGGTTGCGATCATTTCTGGACAGAAATTATTAACACTTTGTATATGGTATATATGGGTGAGCCCTATTATGACTGATTCAAGCCATAATTCTTTTATGCATGAGCTTTGTTTGTAAAAGCATAAAAACTTACTGTAACTTCCCTCAATTGTCATTTTCTCTTGACTTCCTAACTAAGTTTGAAATTAGTTGTTTCAATTTTTTTGTTTCAAAAAACTGTACTAACTGTTTTGCTAAAGATTGGTCATCTTTCTTTGGAAGCATCCTAGTTTTTCCTTTGTTTGTTGTTGGTTGCTTGGCATTTAAGTCATTCAATTATTTGACTTGTTTTGTCAATCCCCTTTCTTCGACTACGTGCTGTCTTGGTCCTCATAATTGGTGATGTTATTTTGAATTTGATCAAGCTTGACTCACAATAGTAGTTTTGGTTGTTCATTCCTTTGAAATCCTTGCAGCATCTTAAGGTCAACAATTTCATGTTCTTGTGAGTTAAAGACTTTCACCTTGTCTTATTTATGCCAACTTCTTTTTCCCAAGAGTAGCCATGAGATTCAACTTCTTGTCCTAGCAATATTTGACATCTCTTGGTGGATTACCTTCAACATCGCCCGCTTGTAGCCTTCTTGTGTCTTTTGCGCCATGTTTTTAGTTGTCTTAGTCAGCTAATTTACCTTAGGCTGGATGGTAGAAGCATGAACCACTGAATTAGAGTTAGAAAACCCATTCTCAGAACTCTGCTCACCTCTTGTCCCATTCGAACTCTTAATCATTATAACACTTTGAACTGTCAACAAGTATAGAGTTGAACATCTTCATAAATCTCTCTAAGTTTAATTCTGACTAATATTCCTGCTTTTTGGTTCAAAGAGTTTGTTTCATTATCTAACCACCTCATTACTAACTTGCATTTGCATCCTTGTCATTGATGTACTTTCTTGTTATTTGCCTTTGTATGGTGTTATTGGTCAACTTCTTGTGACACCTTTGAGTCCCATTTTAGCTTGTATGACAACATTCTTCTAATTAGCTGTCATTGCCACATCAGATTTCTTATTTCTTACCGCTGTGTTCCAGAGCTAGGTTAGGGAAATTGTTGGCTTAATCCACCAACCTGAAACGAACTGACATCAAAATTACCAGGTTTGGGTAATGGGGTTGCGTCGTAAGCATGCCAACTTAACTCACCTGTATATTAAATAGGTCATTTAGGGTTTAGAATTCTGAACCATGTAACCTGATTTGTTTATTGAACAGCTTATGCTGGTTGGGTCAAGTTGCCTATTTAATAAACAAGTCAAGTTCAAGTTTTAATAGTTGAATTGTTTATCATATACTTGGGTTTGGGTTGGCAGATTTCTTGGAGTGACAGACCCATTGCCACCCTTGTCTGGAGAATCATTTTTAATTATCCAATGAAGTCAGCATTGCTGGCATTGCTTAACAAAACCTATATATTCCGTTGCTGCCATGCAACCTAGCACCGTCCTTTCTTTGTTAGTGGATGCCTTATATCTTGTAAATCAAATGAATCCATCCTTATGGCATTGTGTCATATATGATCCATATTTGGCCTCAGGTTTCAAGAAAGAAAATCATTGTGCTTTTTCTTCTTACCCTCTTTTTGGGAGGGGGGTGGGACCATAGGTATTCAGAGAAGTTCTCTTGCTAGCTTATTTTATTTGTACATGCATATGGCATTAGTAAACTCCAACATGTCCATTATGCCATCTGCACAGGTATTTGTCCATACCTTGAATTTATGCATGGATTTTTTTGTTATACTTGGTACATGGATCTGATATTTCGTACCTTTGGTGTTCGCATCTAATCTGAATCCTTGCATTTGTGAATGTATAAATTTGGTTTTATGCCTTCTAATAAGATCATGCATTCAGTCCAAAGCCTGCTCCTCTTTTCATGCCTAACATAGAATTAATTTATGTACCGGATGAACTTTAGATCTTAAGACAGCTTAAAGAACAAAATGCCTCTTGTATGCTTGTAATTTTAAGTTTATAGTGAACAGTAATTGGACCCCATTTAGGAACCTTTTATGTATTGAATTTGACAGCAGATCTATTTGTTTTTCTATAACTTAAATTAGATGAAAAATTATGGTCTTCTACGTTTCTAATGCCCACAAATAAGTTAATAACTTAGAGGTCCAATCCATAAGGTCATGGATTTCTTGTAGGTTCATTATATGCACAGCTGGGAGCAATATCCAAAAGTATGCATATTCAACAAAATTACTTTAATAAAATCGATAGAACTGTCAAACACAACTTTGGTATTAATCTCATCATGATGTAATAAATGATATCCGCTAGTCTCTTATGTAAGCTCATAATTAACCTGCTTCCTCAAAATCGGTCTCATCATCTTGTATAGAATTCTTATTATTAGATATGTAGCAAATTAAATCTGCACTAATTCTTACTCAGTCTTGTGATTACTGCTATAAACTTTTTTCTATGCTTAATTAATGTCCGTTTAATCTGTTTTATGTACTGATATATTGGTATCTTTCTAGAATAAGGAAAATGGTAAACGGCGAATGCCTGAAGAACATTATGCAGGAAAGAAAATAAGAGACACCAAGGTAACATTTTTTATCTGTTCTAGTGAACTTCTTTGTGCCTATCTTTATGAAATTCCTGTTGATATCCTTTTATATTATCTGATCATTTATCGACAATTTTAGCTTTGGAGTTCATGTATTAGGTTGCTATAATTATGTATGATAATTAGTTTTGAATTAACGATTTTGTATATCAAGGCAGAATCCTAGTTTGTATTGATGTGGCTTCATAACTTTAGGGTATAGCTACATGATAAATGCCATACTTTGGCTTTTGCTCTCTCATGTTTCCTCTCCTAAAATCGTTGTATTCTTATATTCAATTAAGGGGGAAATCTATTCAGGATATTGTAAAACTAACTGGTCGCATTGTATACTATATTTCTAACTTTGAATTACTTGATAATTTTCAAATATTAAGAAGATACGGTCTTCATTTTCAAACTCAATATTTTAATAATGAGTTCAGGAAAAAATGGTGGCTTCTTCCTCAACAGCAAATATTCACATGGTTCCATCAGACAGCATGTCATCCTATTCGCTTATGATGCATAATGTGAACCACAGTGATCAGTTTTCACATGAAGGTGGGTTCATTTGTTCTGAAGATTTTGCTGAGTTGTTCTTTTCTCACCTTTAATGCTTACTTATTTTCTTATTCTAAATTTCCCATGTTTATTGATGATGCCATTCACTTACTGCTTTTTAAAAAATCTTAGATATGGCTGATTCATTACTACATGACAAGTGATGCTATCCTTGTAAATGCAAAGTTCAAGTCACAGAGCAAGAAGATGGTTTACCCTTGAAGAATTTATTGGAAATTAAACATGCAGATGACAACCATTTAATTGTTATTATATCAATGAACTTCAGGAAAGGCTTCATATCTTCCATGAGTAGATTCAAACTACTTTCTCAATTCATCTCTGCTGGCTGCAGAACATTTGCAAATTCAATAGATTCAACCAGCAACTTCCGCTGGGTCTACTTGATATTAGCAAACTTGGGTGGGAACCATAACTTGAAGCCTCCAATTTAGTAATTGGAGGAAGGCAAAAGATGAGAAAATTTGAGGAGGTTATTAGTCTCACAAACCCAAGCCGTTGGAATATCTCAAGCTACATTTTAAGCCAATTTAGGTATCCCATATATAAATACCATTGGATTTTGAACTCCTGATGTAAGCCAGTAATGTAATTTGGGTCCAAATTATGTTTCAAATTAGTTGTTTTCAACTTTGTGTTCTGTTTTCACTTAGTTTGCTATTCTTATCGAGTCTTAGCAGTTTTTCATCTGTCTTTTGTAACCAGGTTGCATATTTATATTTTGTTCCAATTTTCATACTAATTAGTGGGATTAATTTTCTAGTTGGTTTTCCCCCTATTATAAGTAGGATTAGACTCTGTAAGATATAATTCAAGCCTCTGTTGGGCTAGGATTTTGTTTTTGAATTAATTCTGATGGCGTTCTATGTTGAGTTTTAAAGAAATATAACTTTACACTTTGTGGTTATATTTCTTAGGGAAGTATTCTGGGTGCTAAAGTAACACAAAATCTTACAGCAAAGCATCACACAGCTGATGTGCAGCTCTCCTATATCTTTTCTCACTGACAGTGTGTTATCGGGGATGGCTGTCATGAGAGGTCCAATAGGAGAGTTAACACCATGCTGTGTATCCAATAGGAGAGTTACACCATGCTGTGTAACTTTTTATATGAATTTCTGTGTTATTAGTGTTACTTGCCATAGCACATTCTAGTACATGGTCATAAGGTTTTGGTGTTTTGGTTTGATTAGAAGTTACTTTTTGAACCAAGCTATGTAAGATAGACCACAAGTAAATTAGACATAAGTTGGGCATCCTATGACTAGGAAACATTTCTTTAGTCTTTTAGATTTTTAAGTGCCTATAGATGGGAGCCCATGGAAAGAGATTTTTGTATGATTTATGAGTTATGTTGAATAAAAGTGGGTGTTGAGCAGATGGGAGCCCAAGTTATGTTGAATAAAAGTGGGTGTTGTATGATTTATGTGTTTTGTATGATTTATGAGTTAAGTGTCTATAGATGGGAGCCCAAGTCATGAGTTCAAGCAGATTTTATGACTACCTATCAGCCAAACATCAGCTCTCCAAATTTGGCATTGAATTCCTGATCAAGGCAAATTTAGGCAAAAGAAAGGCTTGTCCCAAACCTATATGGCTAGTTGGCAGGTTGGGAAATATATTTTACGGACCAGACAAGCATATGCAACCATGAGTAGCCCTCCAAAATTTCATCTTGTAAAGAGTCTAGATGAAGAGTAAAGATGATAAATTTTTATGTAGGAGGCCATGTTACCTCAAAGATGCAAATAAACCATTTGTTCAAAGAGCCTATTTGGATGCTCCAGTAAATAGTCCGTGGAATTTATCTATATTTGGCAGCTGGTCAGAATAGGTTATTGGTGGAAAAGATGGAGAGAGATGCAACTTTTTATTTTTTTTTAATTTAAATGTTCAAAATTCACAATCCTAAAACACCAAGAATACCATGTATCACCTTTTAAGAGCACCACACAATCCTAATTTTTTTGGGTTTGTGTGATCTCTGAACCTCCTTGCTTTGTCAAAGTTCTCCTTCTGGTCATCAATTCTCTCTTAAATTTGATTGTTTGGAGAATTTATCCATGGAAAATATATTGGCATCCAAACATGCTTGAAGTGCAGTCCTATATGAATACACATAAATTTCTTGAGCAAAATAAGTCAAGATAAGATTTTAAAAGCTAAGGCTATACAAATTGGAAAGGCTATCACACTAGAGAAAATGTGTTCTTATTAGCAATGAATTGTTGCAGTTACAGAGGATATGTTTGGAGAAAGTGCATAAATATATTGGGGTGGAAGACTCAAAATTAGAGAAGATGACTACTTAAGACAATGTTTCCATTTTTGTGAATTTTATTTTGTTGCTGGTTTGGTGGAATTCCTTTTTCTCAATTCCTTGCAAATATAGAATTAATCAATGGTTTGATTTGCCATGTTTAATGTGAGATAATTTCTGCTATTTTATTGTGCCTCAGTTGATATTGCTATTAACTTATATATTGATTTTTTTGTGATAAAAAAGCATCAAGATGGTTGTGGGGCGGGGTAGGGTAAGGTCAGGGACCACAATCCTTCTCTCATTCTCGTTAAAGAAAATAATCCATCCCTATAAATAGGGATTTTTTTCATCCTCATCTCCACCCAGTAAGAAAAGATAAATTCCTATCCCCGCCCCATCCCTACCCCGCTTGCCCTGTCTCCTAATAAGATACATGAATTTTTAGTAAAAATTATAATGGCAATTTTGTAGATACGAAAATATATAAGGATACTATACGGGGCTAATGATGCGGGCACGGGGTGGGGATATATTTATTCTTGTCCTCGTTTGTGTGGACAAAAATAACCCCATCCCCGTTCCTGCAAAAGGCAAGGAATCCCCGCCCTAAGTATTGTAGAGTGGGTCTCCGCATCATGGGTTGAAATTGTCATCCCTAAAGCACCTCCCCTTCTGATACGCATACCCTTTATTTCTCTTTTGGAAAGTTTTTCAAATGAAAGAAGTATGCATATATATAAAAAAAGCAATTTACAAATTATAACAATATATTTGAGCCCTTCCATGCGAGTCTTCTTCTGGTAAATAATGATAATTTAAACACCAATCTTCTACCACGCCATGGCTAGATTAGCAGACATGATATGATACTTTTTGTCACAAGTTAGATAATCTGGAGATCAAAAAGATGTTCTCTAGTCATACACAGTTTCTCAGTTGTACTTGGTAATCTAACAGCCTGATAAGGTGCAGAATTAATGTTCTTTAGCTTTATCCTGTCTGGTTAAACAGATTAAATACTTGCAAAGAATCATTTTTATGCAGACTAAGTTCCTTTGGTTTCATTTTCTGTTTGTTTAATTACTTATTGTATATGTGTTGTGTGGGTTAATGCTCCTCTGGCAGCAATATATCTTGAAATGTGAGTTATCAACCTATCACTATCATGTCTTCAAGTTTGTGAGTGCAACTGGAAATATGTTGTGCCAAGCTTTTTACCATGCCATGGGAAACAATGTGTTAGATTTCATTTTGCCACCTTTTAGTATTGTTATTCTTTGCCTAGACTTTTTTTTTTTTTGAAAATGTTACTGAATAACTGAAACACGGGCATCATAAGAAGCCCTTTGCACTCTGCTTATCAGCTTTTTGTTTTCTGTTGCTGCTGCTGCTGCTGAATAGGCCCAGCTTTAGATGGTGCAATGCAGCATCTTCTGGATGAAAATGTTCAAATGTTAGGCCAGATTTCAGCAAATCTCACGACATTCAAGGTTTGTGATTTAACTTTGTCTCTTAGATTGGGCTTGTGCTTCTTCATGCCATTAGAAAAACAAGTCTCGAGTTTCTGCGTGTTGTTTAGCACTTTCTTAAACAATTGTGCAATGACTGCTACTTCCATTGCAAATGTCTAGGTTTTGCACTTGCAGGATTTGTTGATGCATATTTTTGAAGGAAAAAATTGTAGATCAGAAGATCCTACTAAACATATTCCTAAATTCTGTAAAGCCTTAAAAGAATAATCAGACAATAAGGCTTATTGCCTACAAGTTTTTTTTGGGCTCAGCCATATACCATGGAGTGCCACATAAACAAGTGTACATAAATGAGTGTGAATGCAAGTGCACATGACTTTAGATACAAGAGTTTTCCTCCATGGCATGTAAATATGGAAAACTCAATGAAGCAGAAAGGAAAAATTTCGAATTATGAAGTTCTTTAGGGAAATATTCTTGGTTTAAAAGGAAAAAATGGAGGGCATGGAAGTGTATGTTCTTGGGTAGGATAGGATGATTATATTTACATCATTTTGTTTTTCTATGCAAGCTATGCTAGTACATTTGGGAATTGTGGCGAGTAAATAAGCATTCAAGGTTATGGTCTTACACTGGTGCAAGGCATTCCAACATGAGAGTTAAGCTAGGAAACAAATTGGAGTGGGATTCTTGGTTGGAGGATTGGCAACCCTCCACAAGTTTTTGGGTATTTATTTGTGTTAAGGTCTATTCAGAAAGCAAGTAGGACATATACATGTGCTCATTCATTCAAAGAGTGATAATTTTTGAATAAAGATGGTGTCATGAATGAGATGTTAGAATGGGAAATGGTGAAAAGCTCAATGAGAGGGAAGCTGAGAATGCTGACTCATGTAAAAGTGGAGTTAAATTCTTCTGCTCTCAAAACGGAGTGAAAGTCAAGTTCTAAAACTATAGCTTAGGAACCCTCACATTACCCATTTGCTTAATTTCTTGTATATGAAAACTTACCTTTTAGTCATTGTATAATTTCTTTTCACGCCCAATACATAAAGCATGTTTTCTGTGGATTTGCTTCATCATATTACACCAAAGAATGGAATTATGATTCAAAGACTACATATCCTATCTGGGTTAAAGTTACCATATGAAAATGGTGTCATTTACTTTTTATATATGGATAGAAGAAATTGAACAAATAAAGTGTTTAAGTTCTTGATCTCAAAATGCAAAAGTTTTGTGTGCAACTTAACGCTTTAGGTCAAGATTTCTCATAATTACTTGCTATTAGGCTGAAACAAAATGAACATACCAATCAAAAAGCAAGTCTACAAACTTTGAAGAGAGAAAGGGGATACAAAAAAAGGGGATATAGTAAAATAAAAGAACATGAATTGTAATTCAATATTCTTATTTTCATCTTTTGCTGTGTAATGTACCCTTGTCTTCTGTCTCCACCACATTTTCAAACTGAAAGACTTTAGTAAACTTGGCTCCTAGTTAAGCACAACCATTTTGAGAGCTCGTGCTGGTACGTGTTTAGTTTCACGTCAGGTATGTACTGAGTAGGCCTTGGATACTTATACTGTAGTGAGTCAGTCAACTGAAGCTGCCTCTTATCTCTTTCAATCACATACGTAGGGAGCAGCCCTATAGGGGCCCAAGGTGCAATGCCATTTTACTCTACTTTCTCATGAACTGTTTGAAATCAATCAAATAAATGCTGGATTTTTTATATTGTGATGCAAATTCACAAAAAAAAGCAGAATTAAGGAGTCCAAATAATACTTCTGGCTATCCTTTTTAGGTGAGATTTTGGATTGTTAGAAATGATATTAGGGCAGATTTTATCATAGCCCATGTGGACTAAGGGGCACTGTAGATGGGCTTGTGATATTCGTGGATTGGATTGGCTATGGCTTTGAATTTAGAGTTGGAGCCTAATGAGGGTGTAAGGACTTAAAAAAAGGGAATACGTGAGAGCTCATGCTGGTATGTATTTAATTTCATATTGGCTATGTACTGGTTAGATTTTGGATACTTAAAAAGGATCAAGAAGTCCAAATAATACTTTCTGGCTAGCCTTTTTCAGTGAGGTCTTGGGTTTTAAAATCCCCTTCTCTCATATGAATTGTTTTGCATGCTAATGTTATCAATCTAGATTCTGGTCTCCCCACACATTGAAATTCATTGTAACATTTTATCAGAACTTTATATTTGGGGATCTAAACTTGCAATACCATAGGAGCAGTTTATTTCAGAATGCTAGTCTATTGGCTTTTCTTTCTTGTCCTATTTTCTCCTGTAATATATCTGGACTGGGTGAAAATCTCTAACAATGTCATGCTTAGTTTGTGATTTCTATTAAAGTCATCCCGATCTTGCAGATACAGGAGAACATCAAGTTATTTCTTCACACAAGAAACAACTTTGCATCCATTTTGCGTAGGTATGATTCATTCTTTTTTTTTTTTTTTTGAAAATTTTACTTTAGTTGTAATGGTTATTTGGTTTTAATAATAGTTTGTATAATTATCAATGTTAATTTTGTACAGAATGAACGAGTTGCCTCCGATAATGAATCAAGTTCCTGGGACAATGAGTCCATTGCCTCATTTGCCAGTGCTAATCAACGAGGAACTACTCAATTCTGTTGTCTGTTTTAACGGGAAGGTAAGGATTTTGTTGCTTCTTAAATTTAATATTCTTTTTTACATTGTTTTTTTTTGGCTCAGAAGTTGGATCATGTCATTAACTGACTTTGTATGCTAATCTTTCGGAGAAAAAATGCATGAAGAATCATTATTTCCATCTCTCTTTGGGAGCAGGATGAGCCTTGTTGCCTCAAATTACTACCATTCACATCTCTACTTTTTGGTAAAACAAAGCCTTTGAATTAGTCTCAGCTTAATGGCAATAGAAGGGAGAGAATTGAACGGAATGACCATAGGACAGATTTTCTAATGGAAGGATAAAAAAGTTAAAAGGTTTGGTGGTGGGGGGGTGCAGAGGGGGGAGACCATATCTGTTCTGCTATAATAAAAATGAAAACTAATGATCCAACTGATTGGCAGACCTGTAACCCTGTAATGCTTTCCAGTCCTCTCTATGGTGTCATGGCTGTGTGGCATCATCATACCTAGGATCTGCGTCCTGAACCTTCTCCAAGGACTAGTCTTGGATGACAACTGATCTGCCCCCTGAACCTCTTCTCCAAGGACTAGTCTTGGATAACAGCCGAGCCAACAGTTGTCGGCCAGATTATCACTTATCAGCATGTAATAAGGTATGGTCTACAAATATAAAGGTAGTTGGTAGAATTGTCTAGAAATCTGAAGTTAGGTGCTAGCAATCCTCTCCCCTAATTGTTGCATAACCTGTAGTGATGCCGACAGATCTCACCCTATCGCATATTTCATGGAAGACCAATATGGTGATAGTTTGGCAAGAACAAAGACTGTTTTGTGATTTCAACCTTCAGGAGATGTCCTCAAAGTCCACTTTGTGAAGGGCTGACCATTTCCTGTAATCAGAGCTCGGTTGCATGGTGCTATAATGTGCTTTCAGCCTGTTTTACTTGTTGGTCTACCGTGTCCCCTAGCGTTTATTTTGATGGTGTTTTATTTTTGAGCAAACAATGATCAAAATCACAGACACTTCACTCGATAAACCAAATGAGGGGATAAAGGTCTGAGGATAGCCACTCCCAAAGAAAATCCACCCATTAAGCCTGCCTATTTCTTCTTTCCTACCCAGGAAAGCCAGAACTATTTCAACTAAAGATTATTATCAAGGTGCTACTCAATTGCTCTCTCAATTTAGGGCGGTGCTGTTGTTTGTGAGCTAGCTTGCTGACTCTGGTATTCAGGGGTATGCTACCACATACTTGCATAAATGTTAAATTCGGATGCAGAGTCATGACGGTTGTAAATCCAAAAGGGGCTTCATTCTATTCATGCCTCATTATTTGCATGCATCAGCACTAAAAGGCCAGATGCAGCTTTATGATTAAATGTTATAAATTCATATAGTAGCTAGAATTGGTCGATAGTTATCAACCCCAAAGTAATGTGACTGGAAATCTAATTTGCTTCCAATTGTATTTCCGAGAATCAAACGCTCGTTATGATTGTCCTTTTGGTTGTTGCTCAAGTGGATAGCAAAAGACTCATGTTGCTTTCTTGGCTTCCCCCTCCCCCTCCCTTGGGTGTGGGTGTTTGTATTTTTGTAGGGGTGGGGATAGTTAGGCTTTTATTTTCTTTCCTCTGTAAATCTTCTCCACTTCAATGAAATTGGAGAGGCTTGCTTCCTCCAATTGCCCATCCAAAAAAAAAAAAAAAAAGCTTTAACAGTAGGGTGTTATGCTACTTGAGAGAATGTGCTAACAACCATCATCATTGGTGGTGTTCGACTTTTCACGAAGGATGTTATTTATGGTGCACCAGGTGGCATGAATTCCTAGCGAGGCCCGAGACGCTGACAAGCAACTGGAGGAGGAGGTGTGAACAGGTTCGTGTAGTTACCCAAAACATCTTGTCTGTAAATGCCGCAGAGTGGTGGGAACTTTCTCTATTATGTAAAAATATCTTCCAAGAGGAATATCCCATTCTGAAATTAAGAAAATACATTATACCAACACAGCACCAGCTAATAAAAAAGGCTTTTCTTCTGGTCATTGAGTATAACCTGACCTTTTATGTAGGGTTTCTGGTATGAAGCTTGTATGTCTATATGCTTGCTTCATAAAGGGAGAGGAACCTTAAAATGAAAACAATTTTGGTGCTTGCATATTATCAATTCATTTACGGCACATTGGTCTCCAGAATTTCTCATGAGATTGACCGTTTTGGGATCCAATCATTCTCCATGCTGATTAACAGACCCATAAATGTATGACAGTCAACATCTTGCTATGTGGTTTGATCTTTTGTTTGGACTAGGACCTCCAAACAAAAGTGGAATTATGGCTTCTGTGATTTTACAATCATATTTTTAAACGAATATGAAATATAAGCTATAGCAGCAAAAGGTTTATTCTGGAGTTGAAATAATGTTTTGAAAGTAAAAACCGCACTAAACTCTCTCTCTTATCTCTCTCTCTCTCTCTCTCTCTCCTCCCTGACTGCCGTGGTGGATCCGGCATACTGCCTTAGAAACAAGTCTCATGAAATAAGATACAAATTCCACCCCTTCTCTCTTTTCGCTTGATTGAACTCTCATTAGAAGAGAATTCACGTGATTTTAGTATCGGATCTTATCAGATCTGTTGCGCTGGCATTTGCTAGAAAAGCTAAAAGAGCGACAAAGCTTTTTGAGACCTTAATGCGGTCATTATTTACATGAAGGTACTGGCACTGAAGCATATGCCCTTTTTTTTTTTTTTTCATTTTCTATATTAAAAGAGAAATTAAAGCAATGGGAACAATACTTCGGGTGACATTTTGAAGTGCACTTTGGATCTAATTTAGTGACATAATCACTTCCTGCAACACTAGAGCTGCATCATTGTAACGGGTCTGTGTTAGAGGGATGCTTCTGCTCTTCACTGCCTGTTCCAGCTGTCATCACAAAAACCCAGCAAACTTGATTAGATTATCAGTGTATCATTTCATTCAACGAATAAAACTTAATTGGACTTCAGAAACACAAGGTACCACATATATATATATATATAAAGAGAGAGAGAGAGAGAGGAGAGAGAGAGAGAGCTGGGACGGAAGGAGGTGGGGTTAAAATTGATGTTAAAGGCTGAACTCGCCAAGTCATGAGAATCAAGGCGTCCAACACCATACGTGCAACAGGGCAATCTAACTTAAATAAGATTTATGAATGGTCTTTTGGTTCCTCAAGGTGAATTCAAATGATGTGTTTTTTTGTTGGAAAAAATGTTAGCAAAAGTCTACCAAATTTTCCAAAACAGCAGAGTCATATTAGCTTACAAGTAACTAATTTAGCCTATTTTGTTTGTGATGTAGGTAGGCCCCTGTTTTTAACTTGCAATAAAATAGTGCTTGTGACGGATTATTTCAAGCTATAAAGTTGCCAAATGGCCAAGTTTAAGAATCAGTAGTAGTGTTGTGCTCAGAATGGATAATGATTTTTCCCCTTCTTTAAAAGCTATTGCAAGTTTTTAAAATTTTTGGATCCATCTTTAGCAAGGAGGGCTTACTGGATTTTATTCTTTACGCATGATAGGGGCTAAGAATAATAATCTGAAAGCTTATTCGATTATTGATAGACAAGGGACCAACAAATTTCCTCAAACAAAGGGGAAACAAAAAACCAGTTTCTAATCAATAACCTATATTAACTCCACCAGACTAGCACTCCTTGGATCCCCATCCAGGTGATTGCGACTCCTTGGATCCCCCATCAGAAGCCTCAGGTGATTGATAAGCACCAGCTTCTACCTACTACCATCATTAAGCTAATAAAATTTTCTTAGTACGAAAATAAAATTTTAACATCCTCATCTTCCTATGTGCACAAAAGGGGTAGCACTTTGTTACTGTATACTGGCATTGCTAACCTTAATCTTAGTTGTCACTTGAGAAACCAAAGAGATAAAAAGGCACTTCTTTCACTCTTCAACCTTCAAATTGCTAACATAAGTACTACCAACCAAACAAGATCAACATACACTGGAATGCTGTCAATATAACTGACATTGATCTATCTCATCATAGAATTAGAATTAATCGATACCATGACATGAATAAATTTTTTTAACTACAGGGAAAACAAGAAGCTTGCGTACCTCTTCCATGAAGTGAAACAACCTATTGCCAAGGTCGGTTAGAGTCTTCTTGTGCTCATCTCGAGCATTCGAGATAACATTGCTAAGATCACAGTACAAAAAAGTCGACTTAAGCCGGAGATCTCTTCCCATCAGTTCCCATGAGTCGTCGTCATCATCATCATCATCATCTATCAGATCCGCTTCCAATGAAAGGATATCCAATGCACACTTCTTAATCCGAAGAACGCTCCCCTTGTAGACCATGTCCTCCATTGTTCCTCTTTGCCTGATGGTCTATACTCAAAACAACAACACAATTTAGAGATCGATTAGCAGTCCTGTTAACATGGTAATGAGCTCATTGTTCAACAACACTAAAAAGCACTGAAGAGAAGCACCTTCTGAAATTAATTTAAGAAGCAGAGTAGTGCAATAGGGTGATCATATGAAATCCAAATTTGAAGATGGTGAGTTATGTGGTCTTCTAATGCAATCCAAGACAAAACATGAAGGAAAGCTACCAATGGAGGGTTGCTTGAGCTTTTAAAAGAAGGAAAGGTACCAAATTAGAAGGCCAGAAGTCACTTTCCAGCAAAAACTACAGAGAACTTGCAAAGAATCTGCGGGGAAGAGGACAGAGACCGAAGAGATCAAGCCTTATCTCTACATACTGAACAACGTTTCTGCCTCTGTATACGAAAAATTAACGAATACTAGAGCAATCAACGAGAGGAAGATAATGAAACTTTGCTTCATGTGGGAAAAGCAACACTGAATCAGAGCCTGATCGATTTCTATACGCAAAAACGGTGATTGGTAAAGCAAAGATAAGGAAATTAAACTAACTTTAAACAATAAAATGACGAATTAAAGAAAAGAAAAGCTTTAGAATCCCAGATATATCTCTTAATCAGAAAGTCCGTTTGGCTCTGCAAACGGGACGATAATAATTTTTTTTTTTTTTTATTCCCTCTAGAAGGTAGTAATATTTTCTTCAGATTTCCACAACCGACCATACTACTCCCTACGAAACAATTTTTTTGTAAATCATCTATCAAACTAAGACTCATACAAAAAAAAAAAAAAAAAAAAAGGAAAGATATCATGGAAGTAGGGAAAAAAAAAATCCAACCATCTCAATCAATTTTGATTGTTGAGATTCAAATATTAAGAAAACTCTGTCTCAATCCCGACAAAAAAAAAAAAAAACATCCTATAGGAACGAGAAACTTGAACTTTCTTCTGGCCACATAAGAGATTAAATCGAAGCCGAAAAACAAAAATCCTCATATCAGATAGTCAACCATTAGACGTTAAAAAAAAGAAAAAGAAAAGAAAAACCTCAAAAAATAAACTTCTCATGCATAATAAATCGAACAATAAATTAACAAATTCTTCCCAGTCTTGAAAATAAAAGGAATAAAAAAATAAAAATAAAAAATAAAAAAACACCCTACCTTGACTTCCTCAAAATCCATGAGGCTTCTTTGTTCCTTCTTAATGGATGGATGGATTCAGCATTCTAAAAGCGTCTCTCAATGATTATTGATATTAATATATATATATATTAATATATTAAAAAAAAGTGTACCTTGAGGAGGAATTTTTCCGTACGATTGGAAATAATATACGGGTGGCCGTAGATTAGGACGTGTGCTCGGATGCCATGAGAGAGAGAGAGAGAGCAAGAGAAAATGGTTCGGGGGCTGCGACTGTTATAATAGAGGGGTGGATCCCTCGGTCCGTTGGCCGTTTCTCTGCGGTTGCGCTCGTTCCTTCGCCCTCCTCCTCTTCCTCCTCCTTCTCCTCCTCCTCTAAAGAATCCTCCTCGATCCGAACGGCATCAAATTGCTCGCAGGTGGATGGATTCTGAGTTCTGAGAGCTCAGCCCCCAGCGCGCTTCATCCCTTTTCTCGTCTCCTTTGCGTGGGCCCTCGCTAACTTAATAAGGTGGGGCCTACGTGAAAAGGGAGAGGAAAAGCCGCTTTTCACGTGGCGAGACGTAGGGCTGGCTTCCCCCCCAACTACACATGCATGTAGACACGATGCCCTCTCTCATCACGACATGCCGCTATTAGCTTCATTTGACTTTACCCGGACGGACGCATGTGGGACTAATTTCGAAGGAAAGAGTGCAGCCAAATTGGCTGGGTTGCTTCATTTGATACGCAATTTTGATTTCTTTCTTTCTTCCTTTCTTTCTTTTTGGTTCTTGTAACCGTGTATAATAATAATAATAATAATAATAAAGAAGGCGTGCATTGTTTATCTTTGATTAATGCAACTTTTCTCTTTTGGTAGAAGATTATTAATCGTCAATTTGAAAATTTGAGCGACTCTTAGCTGCAAATCTATTTGCAATTGAAATGAAAACACTCTCACGAGCCAAAGTCACTGGGAATTCGGTGGTAGATGGGAAAGAGAAGGATTCCTTTCCTTTCCTTTCTTTCAGTTTTTTTCTCTCGAGGTGTATTTGCTCCCCTCTCTCCTTGCAAAGAAAGTTTGGAGAGTTATTTTAAAGGCTTCATGGGCGCTTAAATCCGTATATCTAACAGCTTTTATAAGATTTTTTTTTTTTTTAAAAAAAAGTAAAATTAAACCAAAAAAAAAAGGTATTTAAATAAGATATTTTCTTGACAGTAAAGCTGAAATTTCAGTCTTCTTTTAGTATGACTCAAATTCTTTCAGTTAAATCGTTTAAAATAAAAAAAAAAATCAAACAGGACGGCTCGAGTGTCGCATCGTTGAACTTTCAAATAGACTGTAATGTTGGCTTTCCTGAGGTTCACAAAGTTGACTGATAATCGGGCATGCACAGAAGGATCGAACATTTCGTGTGAGAATTTCTGAGTTGATTTTAGTAAATGATTTTTCCCATTTGATGCAATTGTATATAGTGGCCATATTACACGCATTGGTAGAAAATTGTAACAGCTTAGATTACAGGGATTCATGAGTAAAGGTAGCCTATGTCAATCAACGACGATGAGTGTTTAGCCTTATATTAGTTATATACTGAAAAGATTCATATAGCCATACAGGATCAAAGAATTTAAATAACATCGTTTGGACTACTCTTTTTGAATAAGATCCCAATTGTAACAAATGGTAACTAAGAGATACTGCAAATGGACTCTTTGTAATTCGATTAGATTTGTTAAGTTAATTTAGATATGGACCATTAAGCTGACGAAAACATTAGGACTTAAACGGTTGAGTATATGAGAGCCCATGCTAGTAAGTATTTAGTCCCACATCAATTATGTATGAGAAGATCCTGAGTACTTATAAAAGATCAAACAAGATAAATAATAACTTTTTAACTAATCTTTTGGGTGAGGTATTGGATTGTGATAAATAGCATCAGAGTAGATTCAACTCATGACCCATGTGAACTAAAAGACATTGCGAATGATTTTATGTGTTTGTAATTGGATTAAATTAGATTTGCATATCGATTTGAATATAAATCCTTAGTTTGACAAAAACATTAGGATTTAAAAAAACGAAGGAGTATATGAGAATCCATGCTAGCGAGTATTTAGTTTCATACTTAAAAATATTTTAGGTACTTCAAATAAAATCTAACTAATAATTTTCTAATTATTCTTTTAAATAAAGTCATGGAACGTAGCATAGCCTATAAAAAAAAGGCAGCTCTAATGATGTCCAAGGTTTCTATCATTGATGGCCAACAAATAACACCATATACCAGATAGAAAAAGACAGATTTAATACTGCTAATATTGATAGTCAGCAAACAGCACCATATCACATATTAGGCATCTCTAATTATCAGATATTCCTGTTGATGGTTTCAGATCTTTTGCAAGAAACATTTTAAGATTTTATATATATATTTTGGGTGAAAAGTATGATGGAAAAGTTTAGGGATAAAACATCAATATCATGGTCGCCTATGACTGTGGAAGCAATATATTCCTGCCGTGTTGTGGAGGAGCTTTTCACGGCGTAGTTATGCTTGTCCGTGTACTTTGTTGCTTGGGAGCCGTTCGTGGACTAATCTTCAGATATGGAACCGAATATAGCCCCACCCAACTCTAAATCCTTATCTTGGAAGGGTAGATATCCGATACCCACATTAGACTTCAAAGCTGTGAGTCGGAAAATATGACAATCCCACGTCCTCAGGGATGGGTTTTTTTAAACCATTCTCCGCCATAATCTTTAACTTTCTGTCTACCAACAGTAATTGATGTATAATCCAATGCTTAACATTAGACCATAAACAGACCACTACAAAACTTGCGATGCAAATTTGCAATATTACATGATACATCTAAGTGTTTGTATTGTGTTCAACAAGCTTAATATTAACATGTTTCTTAGCACTTGCAAAATAAGCATTTCAATCTATATACAGCACTATACATCCTTCACCTATATTATTCGCAGAGCTTGTAAAAGAAGAAAAAAAAAAAATCCAATAGAGAATTCTATATTAGTCATATAAAGGTAGTTATAAAATTAAAACTAAAAGCGCATAACAGATATAACAATTTAAAATTATGTATAAGATAACAAATATCTTAAACTAAAACCATGCAAGATTCAATATAAGAGCATATAAAAGTAATTATAAAAAAAATAATGAAGAAAATAAATAATGAGATATAAGGATTTATAATAGTTCGGCACCCTTTTTGCCTCAATCAATTTTTTTTAAATCGAGTGAGGACCAAACCAACCCTCATAATCCTTTTTTGGGTTTCCACTCTTCCCTTTTCATGAGCTAATAAGAATTCTGTACTCTTTTTAAATAAGAGAACGAGTAATAATTTTCTTTCAAAGAAAGTAGATATATAAACGTAGCTCTAAAAATGATGGAGAAGATTTGTGATTAATGCTCAAGAATAATATTTTTACAAAGCTTTTCTATTATTTTTTCACTTAATTCAAAGCCTAATGCATTATTAAAATAAATACCAAATGTCTTAATTTACAACAAAGCTTAAGAAAAACTAGTCATTAAAGCAATTGTTGGGGCTATCAGAAGCTTTTCAATCGACTGCTCTATGCTAGACTAGTCGACCATTAATCTACCATAGGTTAACCAGCTTAATCTAAGCTAATTGACTGCAGTTTAGGAGAGAGCAACTGCTTTAACACTATTTTGGCACGTTATTCTTTGATTAATTACAATTGATCTGATTAATCACTCACTCTTAGTTTTAAATTTTTTTGATTATTTTTTATTTATTTTTTATTCAAAACCTAATCTAATTGATTGTGATGATTCTTAAAACTACCATCGTATCACAAGAGGTTCTATTAGGTGTATATGTATCTAAAGTTTGTGAAAAAACAATTCTCATAATTTTCTGTTTTGTTTTCTTCACAGTGAAAAACCTATCATATTTACCCGTAGATTTTAATCTGCTTTTCTTGTTTGTTTGTTTCCTCTTTTCCTTTTTTGCTGACCTCTCCTCTCCTATGTGCAACAATAGGTATCCAGCAAATATATTTTTCCTTGAGAGTCGACCATCAGCTACACAGAAATCTTTAGCTGTAAGGCCACCAAAAATTGCAATTATTGATTGATTCGTTCAACAAGAATTACTACCCTTGTATCTGCAACCCACTCATTCCCACTCTTCACAATATTGATTCATATTACAAATGGCAGTGTGTTCACCAGTTCTCCTATTTACACAAGAATCAACTAGCATGAGGAACAAGCTCCTTCTCATCAGTCTCCCCTCGGGGCAGCACTTCAACAGTCGCTAAACTGCTCCTGAATGCATTCCCGGAAATAGAGCTCCTGTTGTTTGCATTATAATTACCAGTGGTACCATCAATTGGAGAGGTGAGAGTGAACTTGCCAGAACTTGTACCTACTTCATGCTCCTCTGGTAGCCGTGAACCATTCAATGCATTGCAGTGTGGGCAGTAATATGTCACGTATGGAAAATCCTCTTTCCTGGCCAGTCCTGTAAATATATTTAAACAGTGAGGCAGTTCTCTACAATTTACTGCCAGAAAATGAATGAAAAAAAAAAAAAAAAAAGCTTTTATATTCTACCCACCATTATGCATATGACAGTTGCCACATATAAGTGCATAGCACTGCGTCGGATCCTCTCCCACGAGGAGGGCAGCAATTCGAGCAAGCCATCCTCCGTCATTAGGGCCCGAACCTTTATAGTGCTCAACAACTCGTTGATTGGGAGCAGAAGCTTCTTGAGCATCAACACCATATTCATCGAAGACTTCATCAATAAACTGAGGCTTTGTGCCACTCCCAGCGCTATAGCTTTCAGCATGTGATGGCTTCCTCTTCCGAAGCCCAGTAGATTGCACCAGTTCAACATCACTATTTTTACCCAAAGATGTGCCGATATTAGATTTATCTCCCACATAGACTTTCAAGCCACAATCTGAGCCCAGCTTAGAAGCCAGAACAGTTGCTGCTGCAGCCTTTGCAGCAGGATCAAGGTCATATCTCTGGGTTCACAGAGGTCTACAGTCAGCAAATAGTCATTTGAATACGCAAAAGCATGCCTGCACAACGTTCAATGCCCACAAGCAAGCAGAACAACAGAAATATAAAGGTTCAGAGAGAGAGAGAGAGATGCAGAACACACCTGGATAAGCTGCTGTGTAGTGTAATAGTTTGTCCTCTCTTTTAGTTCATTAATTATCTCTTGCTTTTCAGCACGGAGCCTTTCAATTGACTTCTGGTCCTTGTGATCAACTGCAGAGCAAAATGACTTATGAGTTTTTGAATGTACCATTAACAACCATGGCCCACACAGAGAAATGTATAGTGTTTTACCTTACATTTCAACAACCAAGAACCAGCTAAAACATACAGCATATTTCGCACAGAATCTAGATGAAAGCTAAATGACCATCATGCGATATTTTAAAGTGTGTGTGAGAGAGAGAGTCTATATATATATATATAGATGGAACATCATAGGTTACTAAAATAAATAATTGCTGCTTTAACCATGAATACTGATGTTCCATTATGAACATCTTAAACTCTTTAAGTTGGGATATATCGGATATTTCAGAAATAATTTAGCAAGAAATTAAGTATATGTGCATACGCATGCAAATAATTCTTTTACAAAATTAGTTATGTTTGAGTATAATGTGAATAGAAACTGAACAATAAATGCTCCTTACACAAATGACTATGTCAACATGTATACGGGTACATCAAAACCATCGCACATCAAATAATGCTGCATAATATCTAATTCGCAAGCCAGGTCCTATCTGCCATTCAAAAGCATTGAAGAGAAGAGCTCGTGGAACAGTATTCAGCGGTATGACAAATTGTGCACAGAGGGCATTGAAGTAAACAGCAGAAGGTTTAAGCACATTGGATTTACTTTCACCAGAAAACAGAATCAACTGGTTTCAACATATGTATCAAGGACAGTGATGGGCATGGAGAAGCACAGCATTCTCTTTCCTATCGAAACCATTGAATTTAAGAAGTGAACATCAAGCAAAACTTGGATGGAAGTGACAAAAAGAGTCCAACACAGTGCACGTTAACTCTAGATAGAAAGGACTGGCAAATGACAAAGCATGGGGCATAAAACGAAACTCGGGTAGTTAGGGCCAGTGAAAGATTTTATTATTAAACTTCATGTGAACTAATGATCAAAACATATGTTTTGGGAAGTCATTATCGCTCTCAACTGAATTCTTCTTCTCTGCACGAACAATAAGGAAGAATACAAAGAACATAGAATTTCCTAACATTTTCTCTGTGCTCTCTATTCACGTCAAACTTCACAACTGTACTGTTTCATTTAACTTGTTAATCTTGATATTTGATGCCACAAAGATTTACAAAACAGATATATGCAAAATGATATTTCAACAACCTCGTGTGAGTCTTCTGTATTGCAGCACAGGACTCACTCCTAATGACATTAATTTGACAGAATGGATATCAGATTAATTGTAGTAAAATCTTTTTGCATGGAAGAATGACAAATATTTTCCAAAGCAAGAAGCTCTTGTTGGTTTTGGATGTATCAGATGTTGTGCTTTACTCTTTTCTTGCTCATAATCCTATTCTCTGATCCAGGATCATATCTTTCAAAACTACCAAGCAACTAGCATCATAGAATTGTAGTCAGGATACTCCTGGTGAAATTTCTGATATTTATGGAATATGCCAGTGCATCTGATAGTGTAACAAAAGTTGAATGATCAAACTTTGCCAGAATATTCTTAAAAGTAGATCAGAGCATAAGACAATCCAGACTGCTGAGAAAAGTAGGCCTTTACAAGCCAACAGGTTTACCATTGATATCATTCTCATTCAACAGCAAGGGAAAAGTGTTAAACTAACCAGATTTCTGATAGCCTTGTGAAGTAAGCATAATGTAAAAGCTAAGATCTGCAGAAATCTTGACCTTATGCTTTTGTGCAATTTATAGACATGGTTGTTGAAGAGATCATGTTTTGCTCTTCTGTAAGTTCTTTTGCAAAGAAAAAAGAAAGGATCCCTATTCTCATTCGAAAAACTTGTAGACCAATGAGGGGCCAATATCTGATTTATCAAAAGAATTTAGACAAACATTAATCATCATTGACGAAAGAAAATGGAACCACATAAATATTCAAAAATTTGGCCATTAGAGTCAATTTGTTCTACTCCACTCCAAAAAAGGTCCATGCCTGGATAGAATATTTTTTACTGTATATAAGTTTAATCACTCGGATCTCATAAGCATCACTTGTCATAACCTTTCACGTGAGGTCATTTGCAGTTGGATATCAGCTAACACAAAGGCCACCTTATAATGCACCAAGAAGAGCTTTTAAAAGTTGAAAAATCACACATATTAAGTTCATGTCTCAAAGTTATGTTTCTAAGAGTTGCCAGCTCTTGAGAAAACACTAGAGTTCAGAAATAGTTTTTTTTTTTTTTAAAAAAAGAAAAGAAAACAATAAAGTAAGCCAGAAAAAGTAGAGTAGCAGTTGTCAAGACATCTGTATGGAACTAGAAATGTTACTTGTATATGTGGCAGCATTTTTTATATTAATAATTTAATGCTAAATCAAGATGAATGCAGACAACACTTTTGATTTACTTTTGCCTTGTCATTTGGTCCATAAGTTTAATATAAAGTTACAAACTAATACTTCAAAAACATCAGAAACAGTGTGATACATAGACATAGAAGTGGATAAGGTACTGAACGTGCATTTACCAATCTTTCAAACTCCCACAAGTAATAACTTCCAAATTAACCAAAATGATGGAAAATAGTAAAAGATCAGATGGAAATAATATTTACCTAGAACGGTTGGCATCACCATATCAGCTTACCTTTCTTGAAGTGCTCTTTTTGAATTTCACAAAAAAATGCTCATTTTATTGTCCCAAGGTAGTTTTTTTATGTCTGGAAATGGAATTTTTAGAGAGATTGCTTAATAGGTACATTACAGAAGTCATAAATAATAAAAGCCATGTACTAAACTTATCAGAAGAATATATGCCAGAATGGTTGATTCTTCCCAAGCAAGCTTGCCTTTCATCTTGAAAGTACCTTAGAAATTGTCGCAAGTAAATTGCTCATCTTTACAGATCTATCAGTGTTCTTTATGCTTGAAAGTAGAATTTTTAATGACCTGCTTCAAAAGCATTTTTAGAAACGCATTACCAATGAAAAATCGTGTACTTAATCTGAAAAAGTACTGATATTCAAGCCTTTTTAATGTAAAGCAATTCATAAACTAATCTGTATATTCATAATGACAACTGTGGTTTTGAACTTTGCGGCGTCGCTACCATCTGACATCCAAATGATTGTCTGATAGGAATAGGTAACTTTCTCAAACCTAAGTCATTAAACTAGTAAAATATAACCGTTATCAAAAAAAAGAGCAAAATATAGAGAAAATGGATAAAAGACGGTTAAGCATAAACCTAGAGAGCATGGCTTAAATTACTTTGATGAAATGCAAGTAAATATAAAATTTTAAGAACAAGGGAAAGTTCAAGTCAGATGTAGAGTTCATGATATTTACGCATTCCTGTGAAGCTTACAAGTGTTGAATAGATAACAGCTAATAAGCCAGGTAAAACAAACATGGGCAACACCCTGATCACCCTCATCTGCCAACTTAAGTCCACCGACCTTGTCATGATAGCATAAGCCACTGCTACCACCTGGTAAGAATATCAACCATTGTAAGAAACCTAATTCAAATTGCTGATGTATTTCACAACCCACTAGCCAGCTAAATTAAAAGACGATGGGAAGGTTGTGCAATTTTCAAAACCGAGGAAGAATGGAGAGCAATCGAGCATTAACAAGAATTTCTGATATCTGAATGAGCAGTAGCAAACAAACTAAATCAGCATATATCACCAAGATTTTACATTAAGCACATATTTCAGTGGTGAAATATCAATCAAACACATAAGATTCCATCAATTAATAAAGAACTGATTTTACTTAACACCATGTCATATGTCCATGGACTTTTGCAGTTGGTGTACAAGTCCAGAGTCCAGGTAGAGGCAGGACTAACAGTTTAATAGCCCCAGTTTACCACTCTTCTAATACTTATTTAGGATCAAGGAGTGTTAAATTAGGCTCAAGGACAATGTCCAAGCCTACAGACCCATGGAGATGGCAAAATTTCTGGTGCCACTGGGAGAACCACCAGAAGAGTTAATAGTAGCATGACATCTAATGAGCGGAGGAAAGAGGAGAGAGAAACTAGTAGCATTGATGTTCTATAAGAAGGTAAGCTCAAACAAGAAGACAGGATTTTTTTTTTTGGAAGAAGAAGAAGATATAAGAAAACACGATAACTATCGGCTAGAAAATATTAGGAAGGAAGCATAACAGATAAAGAAAGAGCGCTACCACCTAGACTTGCCGATAGTGTATTAGAGTAATAAGATAGGCTTATATATATATAAACTTATTGACGGTGAGTAGCAAAAGATGATGTATAAATACTCGATGATTTCAAGAGGCAACAACAAGAATCCAACCTCAAGAGTGGCCGAGAGAACAATCGTGTTCCTGGCCATCTTCCTTGACGTCTGAGCCCTTCTTTTTAACCTCGCGTGAATCGAGGCCTCTTCTTTGGAGAGGTACTGCAATCTCTTCTCGAAATCTTCTCTGGTTCCAAATAACCCTTTCCACAAGCGAGAGACGAATCCTCCGCGCTGCTTCTTCGCCTGCACAACCGCCGCGCCATCTTTCTTCGAATTGGGCACGGATTTCGCCGGATCGTCCCAAGACAGCAGGCCGGCATCCTCCGCCATTCCCTGAAACAAAGAAGGAGACAGATCCTAATCGGACCAGATGAAGAGACATTGAAAAAAAAAAAAAAACCGATCAGAGTTGATCGAAGAGCAATGGAAGAGGAAATACGATCGAAAAACGCACCAATATCCGATTGGAGCAGGACAGGGGGGATGCAATAATTTCTACGGATTCGTTGTTCCCCGCGAGGGGGATTTGGCTGGCAGGCTATTCCACCGCCTCGCCTTCGAGAAAGCGGACGAGTAGTCGTGGGCGGCAGGGAAATGGCGCGAGCAAGCGACCAGCGTCGAGGGGAAGAGCGTGGGCGGACGACGGGCGGGATGGACCGGGCTCTGGTATTTCTCGAGCTCGGCGGAATACTAGCCGAATTCTTTTAACGGCCCAAAAGAAAGGTAGCGGAGCCAGGCGTCCGTCCGGGGCTGGGAGAGAGCGAGGACTCCGTCTCCTCCTCGCATCCCGGAGTTCCAAGTCCGCCATCGACCGCGTCATCGCGACCGTAGGCAGCGCTACGTTTCCAAAGCTTCTGGATCTCGCCCTATAGCACCCTTACCTCGCCTCCTCGTTCCTTCTCACAGTTTCAATCCCCATCCTCAAAACTCCAATCATAAGACCTTCCGTTTCTCACTCTAGTATCATCCAAGCACCGGCACGGAATCCGGACGAAAATGCCGAGATAACATGACAATGCTCCAGTTTATTTCGTAATGATTTATTTTCTCAATGTTTTAGAGTTTTCCTCTTCCGGATTAAAGATCGTTTTTTTTTAAAAAAAAAAGAAAAAGAAAATACCATTTAAACCCATCTTTCAGATCTCAAATCTTTGTGCGACTCTAACCGCAAGGAAAAAAATAAATGGTGGTGGGATTGTACAAAGATTTATAGTTTCCTTTCGTTTCTTCTGTTTATGTTATTATCACATGGAAAGAAGTGAAGCGATTTAACGTGTGAATATCGATCACTTTGGAATGTTTCGATATATAAACGAAAGAAATATTTGTAGTTTTGTACGGTATAAGATGCACCCTGGACGAGCTCTCGTGCAGCTTTTCGTGCCGGCACGGGGCTGAGACGAGGAGGGAGATGGAAAGAAGTTGCCGGATCAGGGCATTGAGAAGGAGATTGGAGCTGAGAAAGAGGAGAGGGAAAGATCGAAGCCAAATTGAAGGCAGCGTACGAGTGGGGGCGAGGGCAACGGAGCCTGACTAGCGGAGGCCTAGCGTCTCAAATGGAGACGGCGCTGCGCGACACATTGGACCATGAGTGAAAGTCTGTGCTAACTTAGGCATCATCGTTTTTTTTAATTAAAAGTGGATCTGGTCGATGATCCATCTAGATTGGAGACAGTGTAGACGGTTTATTTTTTGTCAAATAAATTTTGAAAACCTTTATGGATTATAATAAAAACATATATCTGGATTAGAACAAAGTGCAGGTAATTTAAATCAAAAATTAACCAAAATATATACTTGGACAATAGAAAAATCAAAATATAGTATTCGTTTTTTTAAAAAAAAAACTATCCCAAGCTTTGATATAGGTTTTTGGAAGTCCAGTTTACCGATTATCCACTAATTTTTTTCTTGGATTTATGGCATTTGTACTTTTTTTTAAATAGATGCATGTCTATTATAATAAAGCAACCTACTATATGTTTCAAAATACCGGTAACATTGTACCCCTTTAATTCCTGGATAAATAGTTATTTATATAACTGTATGAACAATAATTTTCAAAAGTCATGAATTTCTAAAATCAAAGTGGTTATCATTAATTTTGTGTTTAATTTTTGGATTTTTCCCATGTCCAATATGAATTTATAATTTCAAAGCCTCCCCTCGCTTCTAAAATACGATCAATTAAATACTTTTACAAAGATCGTACAACAATGCATCCCCGTGAAAATCCAAAAAGTCATACATTTCCTCCGGAGATCTGTTTGCAATGCTTGAAATTTCCAGGGCATATTGAGCCCCAATCTAATTTGAAATATTAATGTCAAAACGATCACAAATACGCCCTGAACCTGCATCGGCCACCTCCTAAGAGACCATAGCCTGCACGTGTTCTCTTGGAAGCAGAGCTAGGACGTATCCAAAGCCTCCTTAAACATAGCTAAAATAAAGCTAACAACAAGCTTATACGGTCCTCACAAAAGAATCATCACCCATAATCCAAACAGATCTTTCTTATTAGCCTTTGATAGAAAAAGTGGCTTAAGCCCTTTAGATCTAGGAGATGAAAAGAAGCAAATAAGGTAAAGCCAAACTCAAAGCTAGAGGTGGCAAAGGAGCAAGTTACTCAAGCCCCACCCAAATTTGACTCAAGTTTGACAGTCACCCAATTTAGAAATCAGAAACTTAGATCAGCCGACCTCAGCGGGAACTACCTAAAAATGCTAACATATAGGTAATTTAAATATATTATATTATTATTATTATTATTATTTTATAGATAATTATTTTTCCAATTAGTTATGATAAATTAATATAGATATTGTAACATAAAATTTATTTCAACGACAAAATTAAAATATAATAAAGATCATTATTCTAAGTTACATAAATAAAAAAATAAATGATTTTAAATTTTTATTAGATCTAAATAAGTTGTTCGGGTTGCATTAAATGAACTAGCTTAAGCTTGAGCTCTAAGGCTAGGCTTGGCAAAGCTCGACAAGTTTACACCCCATCCGGACGCCAACGATCCGGTGGAAGAACCAACAACTCAACAAGCTAACGATGAGAAGCATCGAAGCTTGCCCTGCGTAAGAAAGTCAATACTCTTCTCCGGCTGCAACAATGGCTTGCCCATGTGACAAAAAGGGGCAGTAGTCAAAATCACTGCGTCGTACCACAAGGTGTTAAAAAATAATAATAATAATAAAATGAAAATGAGTGAATATTGGTTTTTCCTATAACGTTTCCTGAAGTGTCTCGTGAGATGATCAGAACACAGCACCAGCAATTGTTTCTCCCAAAGTTCAGCACTGTACAAAATTAGTAAAAAATTGCATCATAGGCAGAAGGGTTGCGGCCACATGCGTCAGATCGAAACGTTGATCCTCTCCACCTGTGCCATCCCAAATAAATTGAAATACTCACGTCAAAAGAGCAGTAAATGTGGTGAACGTACGCCACCACCTAGAAAGTAAAAGCAAAGGAAGGAATACACCGACTTCTCCATTTAAGTTAGACGTATATAGGACCTTTGCTTTTCATCCCAGCTAAGAGAAGTACTGCTCCAAACTCGCAGAAGCGAACACATTTGAAGCTATTTGTCCAGGTTCCATTGGTGAAATAAGTAGTAGGTGTCTGATGAACCGCTGAAAGGGAGAATATGGTCATCAAGACATCAGCAGCAAGAAGTGGAAATATAAACTATTAATAAAAGAATAAAGTCAAGAAAGCATCGTACAGATAGTTGGGAGATTATGTCAAGATTTGTATCAATATGACAATCTGCCTCCAACTGTCGAACAAAAGAGGTTCGCCCAACCTCGGTACTGCAAAAGAGGACCTAGAGAAAATCCAGAAAATCATTAAGAATAGTGAACCAACATATGAGAAAAAAAAAAAAAAAAAAGAGGTTCCTACAAAGCAAGCAATACCATGAGATTCTTAGCTGTAAGGAAAATTTCACAATAAGCAAACGCTAACTAGCAGTGATTTTTAATACAGCTGATGAATACTCCTAACCTCAAAGATCACAGATTTAGTTGCGTGTGAAGAGGAATAGAACATTAGAAGAGAGAGAGACGAAAGAATATTATGAAAGAAATGGAGGGAAGGGAACCTCACATTCTAGACGGCCTGCAGGGTAAAATACATTTATAACTCCAAGTAACAAACAAACGAGTGCAACTGTAAGAAACAGTCTGCAATTGATCACAGCCACCTAACTGTACCATCAATTTATTTCAAATGAACCTAGTTTCAACATTCTCATGCATCAAGATTATTGAAGAGAGAACACGTTAAGTCCTAATCTTGCAGAGTCTTGATAGCACTTTGCATGGTTGAATCTTGCTTCCTCTTATCTTATCTTCTTTCTTCCTGGTTCCTTATCATTTTCTTTTCTTTTTTTTTCTGGCATAAGTTACTCTTATTTCTGTTCTAATCCAATGAACCTCAAATGTGAAACGGCCAAGAGAGCATCTTGACCTCCAACAGTTTTTCATCAGGCCAGCCATTCTTATATGCTGACCACCCATAAAATTACCCACTCAATTCTCCCAATAAATTCCAAGAGAAATGTGAATGAAAATTCCAAAATGAAGCATTTGCACCTTGTCCTTGATCAGGCCACCAGTCTGAAAAAGCCCAGCACTCTCCAAGGCTGAAAGAACTCTTTCCTGCAACCACGAGCTTTTTCTCATTATACACCAGAATAATAAAGTTAAATTACAACCAGTTACAGTTTTATGCACATCAAAGCTTGATGATGCTAAAATCAAAGAAAAATGCAGTCTAAAGGTATTACAAACAACTTCCAAGGAAATAGAACAACGCATACTTAGCTCATCAGTCATTACTGATTACGTCAGTTTTTTTTTTTTTTTTTTTTTTTTTGATATTGAATAAGACTCTGATAGCTTTTAATATTGGTTGATAACCAAATAAATAATAGAAAAAATATTTTCAAAAAAAAGAAATGTTAAGCATAACAAATGAAGCAGTAAAACCATGCAAAGTACTTCTAGCATTGTTTCTGCAGTGCCTTAATTCAATTTGTCCACGTCATGGAGAATCATCTAAAAACTAAATTTCCCCCCCCCTAAATTGTGCCACACCTTGTATGTATTTCATGCAGGATTGCTGTCACGTGGTCAAGAGATCATGTAGGGAGTTCACTTAGCTACCAAAAGTTTTGTCCTTAACAAAGAAAAGTTTCATCATGATTAGAACTTGACTGGTAGAACATTAACGGAAATAGAAATCAACAGTTATATTTTGCAAAATTATTCTCAAAGACGATATGATTATAAGATGATCAAGAAATTTCTCAACATGATCAAAGCCTGATAAGCAAAGCAGCAGATGAAAAAGACACCATCAGTGATGTTTTGCAGTAAACCTTTGTAGGGTAGTAGGATACTAAGAAAGAATTCAAATTTATTAGAAGAAAAGCAGCAAGACGCCTGCCACACAGTATTAGTAGATGACATAATGATGAGATAATAAACAAGGTTACAGGGCAATCGAAATGGAGTTAACTCTAATAAGAAAGCATTCTGCCATGGAAATTACATCCTACTTTAAGCTAGCATATATTGATTTAGTCAGAGAGACTGAAGTGTACAAATAAGTTCATTGAATGCATACCTCACTTTCATCATCAAGAACTGTTTCCATCAAATAAAGATCGCAATATTTGGTAATTTCCAGAAGAACTTCCACCACAGAGGGCCTCACAGTAGCATGTTTCTGCAAGAACAAAACGTGTATAGTCAATTCACTCAGATAATTTTTCTTTTTTCAAAAAAAAAAAGACGGAGGTACGATCAACCGTAAACCTGAAGCTCTTCTGGATTTTTCTCCTCCAGGATCACACCAAGAAGCTGGCAGGTCATCTGCACATCCATATAAGAACACATAAGAACAAAATGAATCATGAAAACTCTAAATGCTCAACAAGTAATATAAAAAGGTTGTAAAAGCCCCTTTCTCAGTAAAGATGATAATAGTAAAAACAATGCATAAATGTCATATAAAAGCCCTGCAAGCACCCACCCACACACACACCTCCTCATGACTGCCCAATATAGATCTGAACTTTTCCCTATAGCAGTAACTGTCAAGCAAGCATCATCCATTTTATCTTTCAAAAAGGGCTCAACTCACAAACAAATGTCTCGATAGCAAGGTTTTCTAATATATTCCTTCCTAGACATTAGGTATAATTATGTATAATTGGTGTTAACATCTGGGAACATTGACTTCTAATATTTGTCAAGCATATACTCAACAATAATTTCATATAAAAATCTAAGACAACTGATGGTATTCTTTCTTACTTTGTTGTGGGTGCTCATCTCATATGTACAATTTCATTTTAAAATGATATTATGTAAATCAGGCCAGCCCTTAAAAAAATACATGTACAATCAGAAATGGAAAGTTCTTTAGCTATCCACTATAAGCAGAGGATTAAATTGCATTTAAATTTGAATAGAATTATCCGTGTTCCATTAATTTGAATCATTTATCTGCATAAAAAACAAGCACTTATTCATAATTCCATATCCTTGATTTTTGACACATTTCTCCCATTTGTCTGTCCACACTAGTTTCCTGCATATATAACGATTCTAAAGAAGCACTTAATAATCTTCAAGATAACAATATAAAGTAACATGATAGGGTAGGATGCAGAGATAAGGCTTGGAGCAATAATATCACGCATCACTAACCTAACAAATCAACCAGAGACACAAGCATTGAGCTGAATCCAGTGATTCACTAAGATGGTAAGCCATGGTATTCAATTAGAAGAGTCTCACAGCTTGGATTAATAATTATTAGAGACAGTTTTTCCTTAGGCGACTGATGAGTTATAGTTAATTTTCAAAGAAAGAATTGGAAAGGAGGAAGGTCAATAAGGAGGGCAAAGAGGGAGGCATTTTGGGTGGTATTAGCACATATACACACAACAATCAAGGTTCCAAAATATGTTGACATATTAGAGAAAATGCAATTTTGATGAACTCGATTATGAAATCATTTTGCAAACTATTTGTATTCAGGCTTCATGAGCCTGGGTACAATATTTCTGGCCCCAAGCATCCACCAAGCCAAGGCATATGCAGTCACCATTTGACCCTTCAAATACCACCAGTGCAACATTTTCCATAATCCTTCCCCATAATTTGCAGCACACTGCAAAGTTTTTTTTCCCTCGAAAAATAGTATGGTATATGAGTACACACGATTAGAATTTTAAATGTGACTAGGTAGACTCAACTAAAAGATACTAGAATCAAACCTTTAACACCCAAAAGTGTGCTATGCCCATGCAATGTATATCAACAACTTCATGATCAAGAACTAGTTTTGCTAGCTATCAGCAAAATGATGACATCCCAATGAGTCAGGAGTTCTCTTAGCGAGCATAACCATCAGAAGGAGGCAAAATGACAGCCTCTAGCTTGCGAATAAGGGACACACCCAACTTCTCAGAGTGGCAAAATATGACCACTTCTGGATGATCCTAGGTGTGTTTTATCCAGGTCCAAAAGCAAAACCACTGGAAGCCCATTAGTTTATCGCTCCAGGTAGACCCCTCTTAGGATGAGTATTCAGATATAATAATTTAAAATTGGTAAAGATAATGGGATACTCCTAATTTGCAAACTACTGCAGGATGATAGAACCATGTAGCATGGTTTCTCAGTTGCAATTTGACAAATAGAGTGATGGTATTGCACCAAGCCTTGTAAAATATTTTGTCCCATGGGGAACTTCTAATGGCTCATGCTAAATAAGAGGTGGAAGCATGATTAAGGTGTTGAACCTGCTAGTTGGTTTCTTCACGTGAGCCACTCTGTATGTTCGTCCTAAAATAAGTAGCCTGAAACATCTTCATCAGTTCATCATGTGTGAAAAATCGATCTTAGATATTGAGTGAAGGTCATCCACGGAGAAAGAGCAAATAAGCATCAGCAGGTCATATATTCTGGGAGTTTCTTGTTTTCTGTTTTACATCATTAAAAATACCAATGCAAAATTGACAAGTATGATGCAATTTTGCCGTTTGGGACAACAATAAAAATTATAGGATCATGGCATTGCAACATGCAGGAAAGACCTCAGAGTGTTAACAACAAATGAGACAGAGACAGAAGAACCCATGTCACTCCAAAATATAGTCTTCTCTCTTCGTCAAAGAGATTAGCAAAATTTGTGCCTTTTGCCTATCCATGCAAGTTTGATGAGGTAGTTCTTCCACCCATATGGAAAAGATAATGGTTGGCTCATTCCACTTACCAGCAATCATCATAGCAATCACTTTGGGCAGATAGGTTCAGCCATAAAAATCAATAATCCTCGATTTTCATTCCATAAAGAGACTTCCTTTTTTTTTCCTACTATAAACACAAGGATCTGCATACAGATCACAACCAAAGGCAGGATCACCCAATGAACTCATTTGAGGCCTGTAGCCATCCATGCCTAAACATGAGGCCTAAAACACATATGCAAGGTCAAGTACAAACCAAAACTTGCTTAAGCCAGACCACAGCAACGTGCATCTGCACATGTTTGAAGTACAGTGAATGATCATAGAATGGGCAAAAATATTAGCATAAGAAAGACTTGATTGTGCTTATTAATGTTAACTGATTGAGCTCCCATGGCCTTTGAAACTATGGTGCTGATGAATGCATCACAACATATATGTATATCAAACACTGCATGGATTAGCTTTAATATTAAAAGTTGTTCCCAAACACAATATCCAAATGACTTAGTGTTGCACATCAAACATACAAGCATGTATATATGCAAGCATGTGCATGCAACAGAAGACAGGTATTTATTTGCCCCTTGCAAGTGGAAGGCATGTCTTGGATCCCAATTTTTCTTTGTCTTGAAGAAACAAGCACACTTTAACATACACAATCATATACATGCATGCGGACAAACCTATGGGTGATTTTGATGTGCTCAACATTTAATCTAAACATAAGATCCCAACACCAGTTTTTCATCCAAAACCAACATTAGTTATAACAGGTTTTATTCTTTATTGTTGTCCTTATTTGTTATAATGTATAATCACATAAGGGAAAGGATCATCTACAATACTTATTCATAAAAGAGAGATAAGCCTTCAGTCACCTAAAAAAAGTGTCAAAGTTATAGTGATGCAAGGAGAAATTCTGACCAAGACATATTATGTGGAAACAAAATTGTGTAATGCATATTGTGACAAATGTCTAATATTCTTAAGCATGTAAAGGCAAATGGCATACATGTATAGCAACCAGCAGCGGAACTGCGAAATACAAAATTAATAAAAGAGAAAAAAACTGATTCAGGAATGCCAAAGTAGTGGTGTGAAAATAAGCATAAGATAAGAAGAATGTGAAAAGTTAGTAAGGTTACACATGCAGTCTAAGATTATTGATACAGCGGGATGGAAGAAGGCAAGAAATAAAAAACAGGTCAGCTTGGATGAGGGAGCCGATAACTAGAGGTAACTTAGATGAATTAATAGTTCAAATGATGGGATGAAAGTTGGCAAGGTTAAAAGAAGACTGAAAGATCTAGGGAAGTATCATGACTCAAAAACTGATAAGGATGCAAATTAAAAGGCATTAGAACCAGATAAAATGTTAGATAAGGTTGATGAATTGAGTTAACTCAGTTGGGACAAATACAACAAAGTTCTAAAATCAACAAAATGACAAACAACTGGAAGTGAAGCATTGAGGTTTTCCTATATGAAAATAAGGTGAATGAGCTTAAGGTGCACCAATTAATGTCGAGTTACAAGACACAATATGAAGTCAAAGGAAAGGGATCTGAAACAAAAACCACCCACTGTACTAATCCAGTTATCAGCAGAGTTTCAGAAACTTGCATTACAAATCACATAAAATCCAACAGAAATTAGAGAAAGTTATAGTAATTGTTATTGAGACATATTAAAACATCACCAACATCAGGAATACTTTGTTCGGATCGTATACCTTTCGGCAGCCACTCAATTTCTTCTTCACAATCTGTCCAAGACTAAGCTGCAAACATTGACCAAAAGAGAAGTAAGCAAGCATTCTCCATGCCAAGCAGCACGAACCTTTTGAACCAAATGCACACAATATACCTGAATTGGAGCACTGATCGCCTCGATGGCTTCAGATTCCTTCATTTCCAGCACCGGAGCAAGCCCTTCCGAGCTGGAACCAACTCCACCCACCGGCTGACTCGGCGACGGAGTAATCCTCCGCTTCTGAGCATTCCTTCTCGGTCTACCCGGCGGCGACCGCAAGAACTTCCAGGCGAAGACCACGGCGATGGCGAACCCGGCGACGGCTCCGAGCGACCCCGCCGTCTAAAACAAGAAAAGCCATCGATGAATCCTCCCATCATCCCCCCGCCATTAGAATCGAAGCTCGGTTCAATAGAGAAATTTTTAGGGTTTGGGGTTAGGGGTTTTACCTTGTGGTTGAAGAGGAGCATGAGGACGTCGGAGAGCTTGCGGTTGAGAACGCGAGAGAGCCGCCGGACGAGGTTTCCGACGTGGTCGGTGACGCTATCGGACATCGGTCCCAAGGGATCGATGGGAAGCCTGGTGCTTCTAGAGAAGGGAAAGGACGGTGACCCTGGTGGAAGAGGAACCTATTCGATTTGGGAAACGGGGAAGAGGGAGAGATGCCTTCTTATACCCAGTCTCATCGTAATGGGCCGGCCGGCCGCACGCCAAACTTGGTCGTCTCTAATATAATTATCCCTATCTACCCCATACTAATTACTGCAGCACTGGAAATCTTGAATGCGAGAGATAAAATAGGCACCAATTAAATTTAAAAAATTAATACATCAAACAACCAAGTTACAACTAAGGTGTGCATGGTGAGATAGATTGGGTTGACCTGGATCATTTCAGAGGTTTTTTTCTTTTGTTTTTGTTTTGAATCAAATCAATTTAAAATAATTTATTAAAATAAAAATAAAAATTAAATCAAATTAAATGAATAAAAATTTAATTTAACGATATTTTTATAGTAAACTTTATGTGATTATGACATTCTACTTATTTATAATGTAAAAAATATATATAATTTTTACATAGTTTATGTAGTATTTTAATTTTAACTGTAGTATAAATAAAAATGTATACGATTTAATTTGACTTGTATTGATTTTTTCAAAAAATCTAAATCAAAATCAAAAATTTTTGATCTGAAACCAAAATTGAGAAAAAAAAAATCAAATCAACCAAAGTTATAACTCAGGTTGGTTTTATTGTTTAGTCAATTTTCTTGTATATTTTTTATTAAAATATTACAAAGAGTGAGAATTGAGGATATAGTTAGAATTCAATAATTTTTTTAAAAAAATTATAAATAATCTTTCAAAATAGGCTAATATTTATTTATTTATTTATTTATTAAGGGTTCAACTTTGGCATAAAAGCTATAACTTGGAGATTTAAAATAATTTATTTTCAATCAATGACATCTTATGACCTCTTATTAATTCTTCATGAACGTATACAGGTATCATGGCAAATTTCATGCGAAGTACATAATTTAGCAAATAAGTAATTTAAGGTTAGTCAAGGATTCGTATCCGATCTTTTATGCAAGCTTGTAGCGTGGTACCATAACAAGTGAAGTCGGTGCCCGCTTGCCGACTTCATATGAAGCGGCCAAAACTAAAGCTTAAGGTTCGACAAGGCGTTCAAAATAATATTTCACAACATAAATGTCAAGCATTCTGATAATTAGGAGTATTCTGGATTACTCTTGAGATTTTTCCCATCTCCATATGAGAAAACTCTAGAAATACTCTAAAAAAATATCTAGTTTCCAACAATTTTCATGGAGAATTCTGTCATCTTCTGATCCCTTTTATGTTCTTCGAATGGAGAAAATGTGCTTACTGAAATCCATGACACGGTGCCACCATCCATTCCTGGATCATGAGTGGTGGTTTTTCAAACAATGTGTGTTTAGACTGCAATCCTTGAGATGTTTTCCAATTTTGGCAGCGCTGAAGCTACTGATCGGACCTTCAGTGAGATGGGTGAGAGTGATCATTTCTTGGAACTCTACAATTCTCAGCTTCTTTGCCCTCTATATATTATGAGAAACCTTTTCATGGGGAAATTATTAATGTAGGATTGCTGTTTTGTATATCTGTAGGAAATACACTAACTAATATGTACTTTATGAATGATGAACTAGATTCTTGTCGAAAATTAATTAACTGTATTACAGAGAAAGATGTCATAGCGTGGACTGAAATGATTGTAGGTCATTCAAGACTGAGGCGAGGGTGGGTTGACTGTGAAGTACTGGAAGAAGGGCATAAAGTTGATAGCTTTTCTCCTGGCAGTGCCTTAAAACTCATCAGCTGATCTTGCAGCACCAGGACAAGGTGAAGTAATCCATTCTCGGGTGGTGAAAGCAGGATATGAAACAAATATGTGTGCCTATGGGAGTCTAATTGATATGTCTGCTGAAAATGGTGGCCTTGAAAGTGCTAGTTCAGTGTTTTTTAGGATTCTGAACCCAGACTTGGAGTGCTGGAATTAGGTGATTGGAGGATGTGGCAGCCAAGGATATGCTGAACAGGCCTTTAAGCTGTTCAAGAAGATGGTAGGGTGAGGGCTAGAGCCTGATCATGTTATGTACATGTCTCTTCTTTCTGCATGTAGCCTCAGTGGCCTGGTGGAAAGAGGAAGGTTTTATTGGTTTTGTATGATGAGTGATGCTATTATGACAGGAGTAAAGCACTATACTTGCATGTTAAGCTTGTTAAGTTGTGCAGGACTTTTGCATGAAGCAGAGGAGTTGATCATGAGATCACCCTTCATTAACAAGCCCCCTGAGTTATGGAGGATTTTGTTGAGCTCTTGCATTATTTTCAGAAATTTGGCTATGGGTGTCCATGGAGAGCAGATCTTAATATTTGAACCAGATGACTAGTCAACCAGTATTTTTGATTTCAAGTCACCATGTGCTTCTGTAGGAAGATGAGATGCTGTGGTAGAGATGAGGAAAGAGATCAGAGGACTAATGCTTGAGAAGGAACCTGGGTTGAGCTAGATTGAGATAAAGAATATGTTCATGGTCCTTGGATGACAGTTGTTTGCTATTAATCTTGGTCATTGGACTGAAGATGGATTTGTAAGGAGTGTCTCCTTGAGTAGAAAGAGTTAGCTCCAAGGTTCTCTCAATACTTCATCAAACCATCTATGGTTAAATTCTGGCCCCTCCTCTTTCATTGAATATTTCTGGGATAAGACGGTGCAAAAAGGATGACTTTAGGTGGTTTGAGATATCTCATAGAATATTGGAACGGAGACCATAAGCAAGCCTGAATCTAATAACTATTTTAGAAGCAGCACAGAGTGGTAACAAGAGGCACCCTTAATTTAAAAAGCAGCCTCAGGACCAGCTCTTCTTGAAGTGCTAAATCCTGAACTTAAAAATGTCACTCTGATGATGCAAATCAATAACTGGATAACATATTTTGTTTTGAGTGATATGCCCATGGATATTATGCTTACTGCACTGTGGAGGTATGTGCATAGCACAACAATACATCATATTGCATCTAGCATGGTTTTGGTGTTGATGAGGACCAGTTATTTTGTTGTTATTCTGGTAATGATTCAGCTATGGCCTTACAAATCCATTGGATTGGAGGGTTGAATATATTGGAGTCAGTATGTTAGAGATCAAAGTTGAAACACTTGTATGATGCTTTTATGAGTTGGAAAAGTTCTATTTATTTTCATGTGACACTAGTAAGTGTAATTTTGCCTAACATGGACAACTGCATTGTTATTGGTGAGATGGTTTCAAGTAGTCCTCTGCATCTTGATGTACAAGATTATTCTTTTGATGCTCATTCACTTGCTTATGGCACTCACAATATCATATGTCTGAAATCTGTACCTGTGAGAACAAATTATTTCTATCACTATTTTCTAACAAATAATTATAGGTGCATTCTCGGCTATAGAATATGATGTTAGATATGTGCTGAAGGCGAAGAGTCACCATCATTATGTCCAACTAGCGCCTCGTGTGCGGAAGGCGAAAGGGCCACCGTCATTTCCGCTGCGATCGGATGTTAGTTATGGTTCAAAAGTTTAAGCCATTAGTTTGGTATTTGATAGAGGTATCAGATTGAAAGTTATCTAAATAGATTGAAAGTTATCTAAATAATTGGTCATCTCTCTACCTGATAAGGAAGCAGTTTAAAAATCCATCAAGTCATCTGCTTCAGCAGAGAAAAAGGTTAAGCGAGAGAAACCAGTTATTTTTTTTTTATTTTTTTCAGTGCAGAAGAGGCAATCAAAACCCTATCAGATTCCAGTCTATCTACGATTATGATGAGTTCCGCATCAAGTAAGTATTTCTTATTCGAGTTTATGTAACAAATTATTTATTAGAGATCCTAGAAAGATTACAAGTGGTATCAGAGACAGAGTTTTAAAAAAAATAATTTGTTCATATATTATGATTGATTAATTTTTGCATTAATTTTGGCTGGTTGTATTGTTGGCTATTAAAATATATATATATATATATATATTTCTGCATCAAAGTCTGTCAAAGGGCTCTCTTTAATTTTATGAGGATTCATGTCATCAACCAGATTGGGTTAACTATTTCCCGTTGGGTGCATCATCATTCCTGTTCATTTCTTGAAATAGAAACATAATTGTGTGCGCTTCCAGTAGGCTCACAACTTCCTGCTAGTCAGGCAATATGCAACACGTCTGAGTCTCAGTTATAGAATATCAATTCTATAAAGAGATTTTTAATAGTATTATTTTTTAGTTATATGACATCAAGATTAAATTAGTTAGTTAGTCACTAAAGTGGCCAAACTAGTTTATATTCAGTCATATAATTTATGAAATTTTATAGTTATATGGCATCAAGATTAAATTAGTTAGTTAGTCACTAAAGTGGCCAAACTAGTTTATATTCAGTCATATAATTTATGAAATTTTATAGAATACTATTCTTTAAATTATAAAGATTTGTTGGTTCTTAGAAATTAAGAATTTGCCCAAGAGTGGATTGATATTCTGTAACTAACAAACATAAAGGAGAAAATCTAATATTCTCTTATCAAATATAATGTGGATATCCAAAGATACTATATATATATTTGATAAGGTTTACGATGATAATGTATATATATATTGTTGTGTTTACCCAAAGAAAATCTACAATATATTTTATATGTTATCTGAATTGTGAACATTTATATTTTTTTACAGCTATTTCTCTGCATTCACATGCTTCTGCTGTTGCTATTTTTAATGGTTTAAACTTCTCTGAGTGGCGTGAGCAAGTTAATTTCCATTAGGTGTCTTGGATCTTGACTTGGCACTATTAGAAGAAAAGCCTACTGACATTACTGATACGAGCAGTGAGGCAAAGAAGTTAAAACGTAAAGCATGGGACAGATCTAATAGATTATGTCTTAGTTTCATGCGAATGACAATTGCCAATAACATTAAGTCTACTCTTTTAGAAAGTGTAACTACTAAAGAATATCTCAAGCTTGTGGAAGAGCGCTTTCGTTCCGCTGATAAGTCACTTGCAGGGACACTAATGGCTGAACTCACGACCATGAAGTATGATGGGTCACGAAGTATGCAGCAACATGTCCTTGATATGACTAATATTGCAGCAAGACTTAAGACCCTGTGAATGACTGTGGATGACTCTTTTCTGGTACAATTCATTATGAACTCATTACCTCAAGAGTATGGGTCTTTTCAAATTAACTATAATACTATTAAGGATAAGTGGGATGTTAATGAATTGGCCAGTAAGCTTACTCAAGAAGAAACGAGATTAAAAGCACAAGGTTTCATTCAATAAACCTAGTGGGTCAAGGAGCTAGTAAAGTTATCAAACCAAAATCCAAGAACTTTAAGAAGAAAGCACCCAATAAAGTAACACAGGTTGCTGATAATGATAAAAAGGAAAGGAAGAAAAATAAATGTCACTTTTGTAAGAAAGAAGGACATTATCAGAAAGATTGTCTGAAACGAAAAGCTTGGTTCGAAAAGAAAGGGATTCCTTATAATTCAGAGCATAAACTCAAATGAGAGCTTCCTGTTCATGAGGAACCGAGAGAAGGCCTCAATTGAAGGCATAGGGACTTATCGTCTTACTTTAGATACCGAGCATCATCTGAATCTACTGCAAACTCTCTATGTCCCTTTACTTTCTAGAAATTTGGTTTCTGTATCGAAACTTGATGTTAATGGGTTTAGTTTTAAGATTGAAAAAGGATGTTTCAATTTATTTAATAAAGATGGTTCCTTTATTGGTTCTGAAATTTTTATGGATGATTTATATAAATTGAAACTTGATGATAATTTTCCTGCATCCCTGATGTGTGTTCATCAAAATATTGGAATTAAACGTAGTATAGTAAATGACAACTCTGCTTACTTGCGGCATAAACTTTTGGGTCATGTATCCAAAGAAAGATTACAAAGATTAGTAAAGAATGAAATTCTACCAAATCTAGATTTTACTGATCTTGGATTATATGTGGATTGTATTAAGGGAAAGCAAACCAAACATAACAAGAAAGGAGCTACAAGAAGTACTCAGCTTCTTGAGATTATACACACCGATATATGTGGACCTTTTGATACTCCATCTTTTGGTGGAGAAAATTTTTTTATCACCTTTATAGATGATTTTTCATGTTATGGATATGTCTATTTGCTTAAAGAAAAATCTTAAGCCGTAAATGCCCTTGAGATATTTACTAAAGAGGTTGAAAGGCAACTAGACAGAAAAGTAAAAATAGTAAGATCTGATAGAGATGGTGAGTATTATGGAAAGTATGATGAATCAGAGCAAAATCTAAGTCAATTTGCAAAGTTCCTCGAAAGACATGGCATATGTGCACAGTATACTATGCCAGGCACACCTCAACAAAATGGTGTGGCAAAAAGGCGAAATAGAACATTAATGGATATGGTTAGGAGTATGATAAGTAATTCCTTATTACCCAAATCCTTGTGGACATATGCCCTTAGAACTGCAGTATATTTACTGAATAAGATTCCTAGTAAGGCAGTTTTTAAAACTCCTTTTGAGTTATGGACTGGAAGGAAACCTAGTTTAAGACACCTGCATATTTGGGGTTGTCCAGCAGAAGTACGAGTGTATAATCCACATGAAAAGAAATTGGATTCTCGAACTGTCAGTGGTTACTTTATTGGTTACCCAGAGAAATCCAAAGGATACAGGTTTTATTGTCCAAACCATAGTTCTAGAATTATTGAGACCGGCAATGCCAAATTCATTGAGAATGGTGAAGTTAGTGGGAGTGCTGACAAACAGATTGTAGATATCAATGAAGTAAGGGTTAGTGTTTCATTACCCATAAATGTTCCCGCATCCATAATTATTCCGTACATTGTTTCAGAATTGCAAGAATAAAATAACAATGAACAATGTTTGAATGAAGAAGTACCCCATGAAGAGCCTAACCTACCAGTAGCTGACAGAAATGAACCATGTGGAATAGCTTTAAGTAAACTTGTAAGGATAAGAAAATCAGCTATTTTAGATGATTATTTGGTTTATTTGTAGGAGTCAGATTTTGATTGTGGCATTGATGAAGATCCTGTTTCATTTGCACAAGCCATTAACAGTGGCAAGTCTGATAAATGGATTAATGCTATGAAAGATGAGTTAAAATCAATGGCTGAAAATAATGTCTGGGATCTTGTCAAATTGCTAGAAGGTTCTGAACGAGTTGGATGTAAGTGGGTTTTTAAGACCAAACGTGACATGAATGGCAATATTGAACGTTTTAAAGCTAGACTTGTCACTAAGGGTTATACTCAGAAGGATGGCATTGATTATAAAGAGACATTTTCATCGGTTTCAAAGAAAGATTCATTAAGGATCATTATGGCTTTGGTAGCTCAATATGATTTAGAGTTATATCAAATGGATGTGAAAACAGTCTTTCTTAATGGGGATATAAAGAAAGAAATTTATATGTATCAACCTGAAGGTTTTTCCATGGAAGAAAAGGATCATATGGTGTGTAAACTTAAGAAATCAATCTATGGACTTAAACAAGCTTCCAGACAATGGTATCTTAAGTTCAATGATACTATTACATCTTTTGGTTTTCATGAAAATATCGTTGATCGGTGCATTTACCGAAAGATTTGTGGAAGTAAGTTTATATTTTTGGTTCTATATGTTGATGATATTTTGCTTGCTGCTAATGATTTAGGCATCTTGTATGAGACTAAAATTTTTCTCTCTAAGAATTTTAAGATGAAAGATATGGGAGAGGCATCTTTTGTGATTGAAATTTCAATATTCAGAAAGAGATCACATGGATTGGTAGGATTGTCTCAGAAAGCTTACATCGAGAAAATTCTTGAGAGATTTAATATGAACAATTGTTCAGCAGGTATTGTCCCAATACAAAAGGGGATAAATTTAGTCTTATGCAATGTCCAAAGAATGATGTGGAACATAAGCAAATGGAATTTATTTCATATACTTCTGCTGTGGGTAGCTTGATGTATTTGCAAACTTGCACAAGACCAGATATTAGCTTCGCGATTGGAATGTTGGGCCGATATCAGAGTAACCCTGGTATTGATCATTGGAAAGCTGCAAAGAAAATGATGAGATACCTTCAAGGAACTAAGGATTATATGCTCACATTTAGAAGGTCTGATCAGTTGGAAGTGATTGGATATTCAGATTCAGATTTTGCTGGTTGTGTTGACAGTAGAAAGTCAACATTTGGCTATCTGTTCCTATTGGGAGAAGGGGCAATTTCATGGAAAAGTGCCAAACAATCTATCATTGCCTCATCCATTATGGAAGCAGAGTTTGTAGCCTGTTATGAAGCTACAATTCACGCATTATGGCTGCGAAACTTTATTTCAGGACTTGGGGTTGTCGACACCATTACCAAGCCGCTGAAAATTTATTGTGATAATTCTGCGGCAGTTTTCTTCTCCAAAAATGATAAATATTTTAGAGGTGCTAAACATATGGAACTAAAGTACTTTACTGTCAAGAAGGAGGTTCAGAAACAAAGAGTGTGTATTGAACATATTAGAACGGATCTTATAATTGCAGATCCTTTTAACTAAAAGTTTACAACCAAAGGCATTTAAAGAACATGTACATAGAATGAGTCTTGGTTTTATTGAAGATTGATTATGATGATGTTATAACACTCTTGAGCTCATCAATATGATACATTTTTGGTTTTAGAAAATTATTTCTTGTTCCTTATGCTTGTATACGTTTAATGTTTTGAACAAGAAAATTAATGTGTCTTTAAGACAATTAAGTAGACATTAAGATATATAAATTATGTGACCTAACGTGATAAGTTGCTAATATAGTAGTATATGGAAGGGAGTATGCAATTGAAACGTATATGACCGCCATAACTCTTATTATGTAATTTATTATGTTAAAGTCAATCATGATAAAAGCATGGCATTATGAAATTTAATTATGCGCGCTTAATGTTTACACAATTAAATATTAATGTCATAAACTATTGAACCAAGTGGGAGAATATTAGATATGTGCTGAAGGTGAAGAGTCACCGTCATTACGTCCAACTAGCGCCTCGTGTGCGGAAGGCGAAAGGGCCATCGTCATTTCTGCTGTGATCGGGTGTTAGTTATGGTTCAAAAGTTTATGCCATTAGTTTGGTATTTGATGGAGGTATCAGATTGAAAGTTATCTAAATAGATTGAAAGTTATCTAAATAATTGGTCCTCTCTCCACCTGATAAGGAAGTAGTTTAAAAATCCATCAAGTCATCTGCTTCGGTAGAGAAAAAGGTTAAGCGAGAGAAACCAGTTATTTTTTTTTATTTTTTCAGTGCAGAAGAGGCAATCAAAATCCTATTAGATTCCAGTCTATCTACGATTATGATGAGTTCCACATCAAGTAAGTATTTCTTATTCGAGTTTATGTAACAAATTATTTATTGAAGATCCTAGAAAGCTTATATATGAGAATCAAGAGACGAAAAGATGTCATATTATAACATGCATGGAAGCAAACTACATACACAATTGCAACATTTATGGTGGAGGAACTCACAGGTAGAGGAGTAACGTTATCCATAACCTGCTGTAGATATTAAACACATCAAAAGAAATGCATGCCTGATTACAAATCAAGCATTGGCACAGGGTTGTGGCAGGGAGGTTTATTAAGCATTCCGAGCTTATCATCTTGTGAAGTCTCTTTGAAGTTTTTTTCTGATAAAGTCAGCATTACAGCCCTTGTAAACTTAGTTTTTTTCATTATTTAAAAATATTTTTTAATTAAATTAGTTCTTAAGGCCATGGTATTCGGAGTGTTCTGCTATACAATGCATAAAAGCGTATGCATGCGTACATATATGATTCTCTGATATCACAAAGAGAACAACACAAGGGATTATCTAATTAAAGTAATAGTTATAGTTTTTTAAAATTTTTGGGATTTTTAGCTGTGAGAAAATTTTATTCCTTCTAATATTTTTGTCTAGATCATGGTTTCTCTTTCATAGTCTGAGGGCTCAAGCTTTTCAAATTAATTTAGTATCAAAGGCTGAGATTTTCACTTATATAATATTGTATGGAACAAAGAAAAGAAAAGAAAAGTGCTGTATAGAATCTCTTGGTTTCATGTTTTCTGGTATGTTCACAAGCTTTTCTTCTTCTTTTACTTGATTCTTCTCATTTTCAGTTTATTCTTTATCATGACAAGCGTGTCTCATTTGTGTGCCGCCAATCACTTGTGACTCTCTCCCTTGATGTGGATGACTATCTTCCCCATATCTTTCTTATTTAAAAGGAAAGTTGAGATGGAGCTGGATCCGCATGCTTATGAAAAAGCTACCTGATATCATTGCAGCTGGTTTCACAAGCACATAGCTAAGATCCTTGAGATATTCTTCCCCACTCATAGAGGGAGGTCTGCTTCTAGAATGAAAAAGTAGGCATGTTGATTGGTAGATGTTTATCCAACCAATACATGAGTGAATATGCTGTGGTCTGACAAGATGGATGATTTACCAACTGAGATCATGATACCGTTGAAGATAGCTCTTCCACAAGCTTAAAATTTCAGGCTCCACTACATTCTTCTAGGTTGATTGGCACACTAAATAACTGTCTGAAAGATATATTTTTTTTTCTTGTTCTTGGCTTCTTGCCTTTTTTTTGTCTGAGATTCCCCAGGAGATCTTTCTTACAAGAGAGATCTTAGTCTACAAGTTTATGGTGATAACTTCCGAATCTATCATGTGATTTAAGACAGAAATCAAATCAGATTCTTGAAATAGTCATACACAAGTATAGCTGGATGTCATGAAGATCAAGATGCAGCTGCTCTAATTGACCAATGATATACTTGTTCTTTAGTTGCTGTGTCAGCATCAAACCAAAGGCACTTTTTGTGATCTAAAGTGTCTTGAAACTCAGAACACCAGTCGCTGAACATCACAACATAATCTATTGCTTGTTTGACTGCTGGACTTGATGACTCTGAACTAAAGCCCAGAACATTCATTGCAGATCAAAAAGAATAACTTGAAGTTTGTGACGTCCTTATGCCCATTGATGTGAAATAATTACCTCACCAAATAAGGTTTAGGAAGACTTTTTTTTTTAAATCTTTGCTTTAATATGTGGGTGTGCGCGCACACAGATAAAAGATGCAGCTGCGTATATTATGAGAACAAATCTATCAAAGGAACAATATTTTAATGAGAGAAAAATATTTTTAAGTCTGAAATTGTTATTGTGAATTTTTATAATATATCACCAGGAGGCCTGCTGCTAGTGGAAGAACCTGTAAGCACAACTCTTAAGAGTGACACTATGCCAAATTACTTTTGGATGAATGGCTCCTAATCAAATTCATCTGCTCCTCTTGTCTGGCCCTCTATCCGTAGCTTGGTCCAAGGACATCACGGCATAGGGTCAAATTAGAGCTTTAAGCTTTAGGCCCTAGGAAGAGAAGGGTAGAATAGACCCTAGAGACATGTAAGGACGCTAAGATACTTAATTATCATAACAAGAATTAAAATATAATCCTAAAAGCTTAAAGAATTTGCCTTACTCATAATGTTCGAATGTAGACGACTATGAAGGAAAAATATCGTACCAAATAACCCATCAGGTTTACTGATGAATCAACAGCCTAAGAGTAGCAGCAGCGAGGATCACCGACAGCTCCAATGGGTGACGTGCCATAGAAGGAGCATGTGGAGCACCCCTTTGATATCCATCAAGGAGGGTAGTTTGAGGCTATATGCACTCAAATGAAAAAGGTGTTCGGAGATTCTATTCAAGAGATGATGGTCATGCAGCATGATTTCATGGAGAGACAACTTCATCAGTAGCAACAGTTTCTGTTCCAACAGCAAATGCACATTTAGCAACAGTAGTTTCAGCAAATGGGTCCCGAAAAGAATAGATAGGTTACTCTGTCAGATTTTAAAAAGTATGCTCCTAATCCATTCCGAGGCATTGAAGACCCTTTAGATGCTAAGGATTAGATAAAAAGAGTGAAAAAGATCTTTGAGGCTTTGAAGTGTGCTAATTCAAACTAAGTTCTCTTTGCCTCTTTTATTCTCGAAGGGGAGGCAGAGGATTGATGGAGGTCGGAGGTAGCCAAAAGAGGTGGCAGTGCCTCTCTCCTTGCCTAGGATGACTTCATATCAGCCTTCTATGAGAAATCCTTTTCTTTTGGCATTCAATGGTAGAAGATCATAGACTTCAATTGGCTAGAGCAAGGAAATATGATAGTCTCTGAGCACTTGCATAAATTTGAAGAGCTATATCGATATACTCCTACTATAGCCAGCAGTGATTTTGATAGAGCTGAAAGTTTGAGAGTGGTCTGCCATAGAGAATCAGGAGGGAGCAGTGATTTTGACAGAGCTGAAAGTTTGAGAGTGGTCTGCCATAGAGAATCAGGAGGGAGGTTGCAGATTTTGAGCTGTCCACATATAGAGTAGTAGTCAATAAGGCCTTGGTCATTAAAAAGGATCAGAAAGAGATTCTATCAGAAAGGGATAGGATGCTGAAGAAGAAGCCTGTGCCTGGAGGAACATCAGGTCAGAGCTCACGAGGGTCTTATTTTACTATTGTACATAGTACTAGTTCTGACAGTATTGGGGTAATTCTTTACTGGCTTAAACCAGCAGCAACAGGAAAGGGGTTAAGAGTTGTGAGAGACTGATGTAAAATCAGTCGTGATTTATGAATATGATGTGGCTAAGTTTATTACATTAGGCACTAGTATGAGAACGAACCTGTGCATGCGTACATTGTCAGGTTAGGTTATTAGATATGGACTACTGGTATGAGGTTTGTCAAAATGTATCTTCAGTATGTAGAGTGACTTAGTCAAGTGCTGAAATTGGTTAAGTTTTTGGATCTAATGTTACTATTGATCCATGGTACTAGTTTGGGCAGTAATGGTGTGATTCCGTACTAACCTAAACTAACGGCATCAAGAAAGGGCTTAAGAGTCATGAGAGGCTAGTGTAGTATCAGTCATAATCTATGGATATAACGTGGCTAAGTTTATTACATTGGACACTAGTATGGAAACCAACCTATACATGCGTATATCGCCAAGTTAAGTTATTAAACACGAACTATTAGTATAAGGTTTGTTAGTATATTTCAACAGCATACAGAAAATTGAGATATGAATATGTGGTTATGTTGATAATTTTGACATTTATTCTGGTTTATGTTGATATATGAATATAGTTGGTTTAAAGGTTTTACAGTTGGTTAGTGGATATACTATGTTACTTTCTGTAAAAATATATTTTGATATATCATTTATTCTGGTTTTCTTAGCATATTAATGATGGTATATATAAAATTTTTACTGGGCTTTTAACTCATTATCCCTTACTTTATCATAGAGGATGATGACGATGCATATCTGTTGAATTCATATATAAGAGTTGGGCCCCATGAGTGAGAGTAGCATATAGTTTATTATGTCATTAGACATTATAAATATATTGATATGTGCATTAAGGTTGACATACAAATATTTATATACTAGTTGATGATTTGTGACAGTATTATAAGATTTATGAATTTAGTTTTCGCTAATATTTTCTTGATTATTATTTTATTATTTATGTTGAGGTTTAGAAACCCATGCAAGCTCTTGGAATTCGCTTTAAGAGTATGTGGCCGTATTGCAATATCTTGAATTAGGCTACGGATCGGGAGTCGCAGCACCTTTATTCTTGAATGTCCAGAAGCTAACATTGTTGAATATCTATATGTTTCTGTTAACTTATCATATTGAATTTTTCATCATGAAACAAAAAAAGCCTTCAACATGGAGCTGTCTCAAAACACAAGCATTTTCCAACAGGTAGTTTTAAACCATGAACTACAATAACTCGTGATTGCTATAAAAATAAACAACGCTGCTGATGCGAAGTTTTATTAGAGCAAAGATCCAAAGATCAGTCAACATGGCCCATGAGTCGACGGGAAGTATTGTATTATAGCCACATGTGAATGCTTATGGTAAACTTCAAGGACAACCATCCAGCTGTTGAATGCCACCTCGCATCTTAGCTTTTCTCTAGTTGTCCACATACATCCGAATTGATTAACTTTGTCTTGTCTCGATGACAGCAAAATCTGAGTACCGTCCTCATATGGTGGCCTCACCAATGGTTATAGAATCCATTATCCATAGATCTGATATGAAACTTTAAATCCAAAAGTCTGAAGTCTCTATGAGTTATGAGATGCTGCAATGCTGCAGTTAATTACAGGGATGGCATGTTTTGGTAAGCCTTTGAAAAATAAAATCATTAATGCAGCAAATTTGAAAGATAAGATGTTAAATTATCATACTCAAATATTATATTTGGTAAACAGACACACAAATTTGTATTAAAGAATGGAGTTATTCTTCTTTGTTATCATCCTCATAGTTCTTCCTCTCTTTCTAATGCACTTGGATCTTCTTCTTCTTCTTCTTCTTCTTCTTCTTCTTCTTCTTTTTTTTTTTTTTTTTTTTTTTTTTTTTTTTTTTTTTTTTTATAAACTCGTGTGGCAAAAAATGCAGCAGTTATGGGTACAGGTGTAAGAGAGTCAGAATTGGACTAGATGAGAAATCTTGAAAGCCCTACTTTATATCCAGTTTCCTTGACATCCACTTGCACCTGCTTTCTAAACTCCCCAAAAGTGAACTTCTTGTAGGGTGAAGGCTCTGTGCAACTCCCTATGGTGGACTCATATGATGGGCAGAGAAAATAGGCTATAGAGTATCTCTCCACCTTCCCATTAGCCATCACTTTGTGCTCCACACTCTTGTATATATCATTGCTCCATGCCTGCCACAAATCATACCCATATTAATGATTAGACTATTTTGTTTTGTTGAACCACATGAAAACTAGCATAGAGTGAATAAATGATAAGCTTGGACACTTTATTGACTTTGTGCCCTTCTTGGGTTTTTCTGGGATATTGCAACTACTACTTGCCCACTAGTTAGGTTCATTGCTCACAGCAATATTTTGGCGTGACTTCATGGGCCACAACTTACTTCTGCACAAAATGGCCGTAGAAAGTACAGTCTTGGATCGAGATCCAGCCGAAATGATTGACTAAACCCCAGTACTCTTAAGAAAGGTGAGTTTATGACTGTCCTTTTTGTCCATTTGAAATAGAAGTTATTTTCATGGTAGGACTAGAATGCCTTTGTTGTTTACTCTGCTGTAAATAGATCAACAAAGCAGCCCAAATTAGATACCTGAAAGAGATCTCCAATGTTGACTATGAGAGCATCTGGATTCGGCCTGACAGCAACCCATTTGGAATTCTTCATCAGTTGCAGGCCCCCTACCTCATCTTGGTGAAGAATGGTGAGGAAGTCGCTGTCGGTGTGGGGCATCAAGCCATAGGTCTCTGGAGAGAATGGACATGGTGGATACCGGTTCAGTCGGAGGAAGCATGTGCTCTTGCTGCAATTCTCTGGGAAACATTCCTGAGGATAACCCAAGTTCTCAGCTAGAACTCCTGCAAGCATTCTAGCAAGCTCTGACATGGCGCTGGCAAGCTTCTTCATCACCACGCTGCAGCACAAAGTTTCATCATCAATTCTGGTAGCATTATTATGTATAGGTTTAGGTTCGATGGGACGTTCTCTGGGATGTTAAGATGGATTGTTATCTCAATATATGCATTCGGATGGAAACACTGCCATCCCGTGATATATTTAGGATGGTTCGGGGTCTCATGATATTTAAAATCTTATTCAAAACAAATCAAAAGATGCGAAGACTGCCATCCCATGACAAACTTAGGATGGCTTGGTTCCATGAGAATTAAAATCTTATGCGAAATAAACCCAAGGATGGATTAAGATAGCCAAGACTGAGAGCATGCAATTAGTGGGCATTTTGGAGATATCAGTAAATTTAAGAAGGAGGTGCAGTGCGTGAGGGAAAAATACCTGAGGGAGTTGAACTCCCCATTCCAGCCATCCTCCTCTGAGATCTTCTCAAGAGGAACATGGAAGGCCTCTGACCATGAGAGCTGGTTGAGAGACATGGCCGTCGGAGTTCCCCACCGGTAAGAATTATTCAGGAGCCCAGAGCTGATCTTTTTCTCGAAAGGCATCTCAAAGAGCTTCTTTTGTTCTCTCCTCATCTCCCACAAGAGCTCAGTGCTAATTCCATGGCTTAGCACCTGAAAGAAGCCCCACTCCGAGGAGGCCTTCGCGATTGCTGCAACGCAAGCATGCCGCTCTTCTTCATCACTGCTCCTTAGCCCACTGAGGTCGATCATTGGAAGCTCGCACTCCCCCACGACTTCATGCACTTGGTCTTGGTCTTGCGAGCACTGCATGATGGAGCCATGGAACAAAGTTTTGTAGTGGTCTTTCAAGGGAGGGTCACACGAGGCCTTTGGGGAAGCCATGGTTGTTCTGGCTATTAAACTAAGGGATGGGAGGCAACTGAAGAATGGAAAACGCGTCGCTTTGGAGAGCTCTTGTGGTGGTTGTGGGGGACTTATATAGTGCTGCATGGCAGGCCTAGAGAGTGAGAGTTCCAAGGGAGAACGGTAAAGAAACAAGAGCATAAGGAATCCAACCGGATGGAGCGGTGAGGATTTGACACTTGGAGCAAGGGAAGAGTTCGACTGCAAACTTGTCATGTGGTGACCGAGTCCACGAGATCCACTTAGATACCACATCAATCTTTGAGTTGTTTAACCACGAGACACGCTTAGGTACCATATCAATCTTTGAGTTGTTTAACCTTATTGCAAACAATGTTGCAGAAAGGAATGGGTCAGGACACGTTTGGGACATGGAGAACTCCATAGCAGAAGACGACTTATTGCTTGCATGCTAAGCTTCTAGTTATTAATCTTTCTCCATAGCCATATAAACTCTCATATTGAAGCAACTATATCGTGTAGACCAATTTATGACCACTGTTTGTCATGGATTTGTATAAACTCACAATCATTATAGAAAGAGTCCCCAAAGATTTAGGAAATTTGAGTCATGTTTTCTTCCTGTTTTTGAATCACGAGCTCAGGACACATTCTACTGTTGCGTGACCAGTTTTTCTGGCTTCGTTATTGCAACTGGGCAATAATTAACGCTAGTCTAGAAAATTCCATCTAGAAAATTCCAGGTTTAGATAACGAGAGGATAAAAAACTGGGAGAATAACACAACCAATGGGCGGCAGATCGAATATTTAAATTTAAAAATTCATTGCCTCAAGAAAGATGTGCCACTAGACAAGAAAAGTATGGAGCAATATGATATCATGCTTTAGTTTATTTCTGGAAGGAACGTGTGATGTTTCCTTTGCGTGACACTATAAAATATCTGGATAGATTTTATAACCAAAATGAAATTGCCGTGATGATTTTAAACCATGTTCTATATCCTAAAGTGACCTTATCCTGATGATATAAAATCACCTTATCCTGCTGATATAAAATTACTGTATTTCTAAAGTGACTTTATCCCTGATGATATAAAATCATCATATATTATATTACAGTAATATATGATATTATAATATATTATATTATTATAATATAATTCTATAATATTAAATTATATTTTATTAATATAAAAATAAATATTAAATTTTTTTTTAATATGAAAGAAAGTTATTTTAGTTCTCAATTTTTAAGTTCAAGACCGCTCTACATTACATAATCTCAAAGATGAGCGTAAAATCACTAAATTAAATAATGATTATAGAGATGAGAATGATATGGAAATCATGGAGGTGAAATCTAATAGAGTAACCTCATCACCTTCATCAAAACAACTAATGACCTCTCACCAAAATATCACCTTATATGGCTACTCTTTGGTAATTAATTAAAATTTTAATCTCCTGTGCGGTGGCCTTCAGGAGCGGACATTGATTGATGCTTAAAGACGAACCCAGTGCCACATAGCTGACGACCTTTGATAGAGTTGCAACCTTTATCATGCAGAATCTTCGAGAGAACAACCACTCAGAGAATATAACACAAGGGGCCACCCTTTTTAACCAATTGGTCAACTTTTGTACAGGACATGGGTTGCTCAAAACGATAAGACACATTTGTGCCAAATCATGAGAGAGAAACAAGGGGCCAGTGATGACTTGTGAAGACCTCTCGATGGCTCCTGATGAAAGAAACCATACTGTAGGGCAAAAAAAAATTCAGCCTAGGGGTCCATAAGCTAGTTTATCGAAAGGACAGCTCCCTAAATGATTCTGAGCAAAGGTATGGAATCTGATTGAACAACGTGTGGTCTTCATTAAGACCCATCGACATGACAGGGAATACAAAATGCATCCGACCTTGAATCTTCTTCCTCCGGTTAACAGCTACTGCACCCCTGCCGACAGCATCAAAGCTCTCAACAATTTCACATGAACAGGGGGGGCGAGTAAAAGGCTGGTTTAGCATTTACAAGTTCTAATATAAGCAGATAATAAGAGCATACGCTGAGCCTGAAACCTCGTACTTTAACCGATTGTCATACCACCCTCACTTTGTTTGTACTAGTGAACACCAATAAAGAGTCCAAAAGGATACCAGGCCCGGACAACAATAAAATATATCCACACACAAGTGGAAGTCGTTGCGCCTGGAACAATCTCACAGATTTGAGCAGCCTCGCAACTGTATGCCTGAAGCGTTAGCCATTTCAATGTTGATCTTGCAATCATAGTCTAACTTTTGATAGGAAGAAAGAGTATAAATGTAGATTCAGTGGACTAAACTCAGCAGGGCACATCAAACCATGCACAAATGGACTGTCATCACCCCATCTATTAAACGCTGAAAGGTTTAACAGTAACACATCATGATCACTCGAATATAAACATAACGCTCAGACCGTCGGCAATGAAGAAAAGTCAAAAGTCATCAGCTTGTAATTATATGCACCGTCCATCCAAACATGCATATCTCAACGTATTTCCAAAAGCAAAGTCATTCACGATATTGCCGCTCCCAGTCACCAGCAACCAGCAAGCCTTAGTCTACAGGAAAAAAGCAACCTTACCATCACCAGAACACAAAAGAACATCCACCACGAGAAACTGCTCCCCAGATCATCCCTTCAGTACCTTCCACGGTTGCAGACTGCTTCTTTATCATCTTGTTTTCAAATAAGATCAGCAACATTCATTGGCATCTCATCAATCTGAGTACTGTAGTACTGTTCAATATCTCTTAGTATCCTGATGTCATCCTTGCGCACAAAGTTTATTGCCACACCCTGCCCATATAGAGTGATTATTTTAAGATCAGCAGTTCAATCTGTATTATGGTCAAATATACCAGCAAAGCGAATTAATGCAGCACATGGAACAAAGGCATGAGGTTTGCACTATGTTCAGTTTGCAGGAACCAAAAAGAATCAGAATGGGAAAAATGCACTGAAAAGGAATACCAATTCAACTCTACAATATTTAATTTAGCCAGTTAAATATTAGAATGGTGTCGATTTTATATTATTTCTATTTATCCTTTTCTAATTTTCTTTTTTATTAATTTTTATTTCTTTTTTATTTTTCAATATTTTCTTTGATCATTTTGACTTATAATTTTCTTATACTATTTTATTTTCTATTTTTAATATCAGTTGCTTCAATTGAATTTATTATTTGATTGTTAAATTTGAATTTTGTTTATTCATATTTGTTTATACCTTTTTATCCCTAATCTATTCATATTTTGTATGTTTAATTAAAATATTTTCTTATACATTTAATTTTATTTTTTGGTATTCTAATAAGATATGTTATTGCTTTTTATTTTCTTAAATTTTTATTTTATATTTTTATTTTAATATAACATTTTAATTGACTTTTAATATTTACCTAATATATTTTATTTTATGTTTAATGCTATTTATTAATTGATATTTATTTTTATTATTTTTTCATGTAATATGAATTGGACAATTCTCATTTGCTAGTACCAATGTTACATGGACACAAATACAAGTATCAGATTCAAACATATGCCCAAGTGTTTTGACTTATAGAGAGAGAGAGAGAGAGAGAGAGAGAGAGGCAACACAAAACTACATAGAAAACAATAATCATAAGTAGATAATATTTTTTTTAATATTGTATAAAAAATATTTGAATATATATTATTTGTTAAGGTCTTTCATGATATGTGTTCTTCAACTTCCTAATTTGTTGAGAGATATAAAAAAAGTTATTTCGATAACTACATTCTTGACCAACTTCCAAAAAAAATTTGAAAAAGTCACTTTCAACTCTAAAGAATACGTGTCAGTGTCTGATATGTGTTCTAATCGAATATGATATTTTCAGCTTTTATAGAAAAGAGCGCAGGACCCCCTTCCCAAGTTTCACGTCACACAAAACACCAGAATAGGGCCAAACCTGGAATTCTCATTCCATTCCAACACTCATTCAAACATATGATTGGAGTAATTTAAAACAAAATAAACAACCAAGTGCCAAGCTGCTTCAGATTTTGAAGCTTGTGCTACAGATTTTGAAGCCAGTCTTCATTCCTTCATAAGACACCAGCCTCTCATAGGTGATGAGTAGGCAACAGCATCTCCAAGAAACAGAATAACATAATAGCAAATAAATGTGATGTCAAATCTAGTATACAAAAATCTTTTTCACATGTTGAAATTTAGAAAAAAAGAAGCCAAAAACACCAAACACCATGCTTCACATCCAATAAGGAGATGGAGAGAAAAAAGTTATACCTTACGCCCAAAACGCCCTGAGCGACCAATCCGATGTATGTAAAGTTCCCGATTGTTTGGAAGGTCATAATTTATCACAAGAGAAACCTACAGAAACACAAACTCATGGTCAAACATGGTACAAGTGTAGTAGCTGAAAAGGCAAAGAAAAAGTTAAAGAACTGCATCTTTCTATGCGACATCCAGAAAATTTGTATTTTCTTCTAGTGAAAATACTTTCCTACTTTCCCATATACATAGCTAAATCCCTTTTAAAATCTAATCACTATTTAAATAATTCCAGCTATTTAAATTCCTCTATTTTAGGGATGTGAAAAAACAAAACACTGATTCTTAAAAAAGAGGAAATAAAAATAATTGGATTCTAATGCCTATTTTTAGGGAGGCAAGTTTCTCAGACCCTTTCTTCCCCTATAATTTAAACCCATATCAGATATAATCCTTCTTTTTAAGGGTTAAGGAAAAAAATACAAGAGAAATCCCACAATTCAGAATTTATAGATAATTTAATTCTTTTTCTTTCCAAACAAGCACCACTCATGCCTGGATTGCTAGCTTGTGAAGAATGTGTATTTTAATTACTGATACAGCCAACTGATAGCACCATACACCAACTCAAAGTATGCCTATAAAACTTGCCTGCTGAACATCAAGCCCACGAGCCCATACATCTGTTGTAATCAACACCCGGGTTGCACCTGACCTGAACTCTGCCATGATTGCATCTCTCTCCTTTTGAGGCATGTCCCCATGCATAGAAGATACCGTGAAGTTATTGCTGCGCATTTTTTCAGTCAACCAATCAACCTGCCAAAAATAACAATCCACTGATGCAACAAAAGAGAAAAAAAGGCAGAATTTGATCTGAATTGAAGTTCAGTGAAAAAAAATTAAGAAAAAAAAGATAAGAGGGTCTGCTCTTTAGACAATACGAAACCTGCCCTTATGGAATATTGGATGGACAAATTTAATTCAAAGCCCTGAATATGGTTTACCATCCTAGGCAAGGACTTTTCAGTACTATAAGAAGTGACTCCACACTTACTGTGGTTAAAGAGGGAAAATAGAGGTCAGATGGATTTGGGATTTCCATCCAAAATCAAGTTCCTGTGGATTTTAAGATTAAACCAGCCATACATTCATGTCAACATCTGCCAGTGACTAGGAATCTCAGGGCCAGTCCTTGGTCACCTAAGATAGGAGCCATGGGACTTATTTGACCACAAGCATAGAGAACCAGATCTTCACCAATGTTGTTAAAAGCACTACACGCACTTAAGCACAAAAGGCTCTTTAGAGCCTACTTGCAACGTGCAAGGTGCAAAGCACAAGCGCACGCTTGAACGAAATAAGGCATATATTTTTGAAATAAATGATAGAATAATTTATATAAGCAAGATTATAACACATAATAAAAATAAGCTAAAAAAAATATAATAGTATATCTAGCCTATTAGCTCAATGGAAAGCCTTCTCTTTCTTTTAATTGAAATCTGTAATCCCTTGATGTCTTTCCTCCTCTTTCTTAAATGATAGCATAATTTTCAGTATTCTATCTCTTCGTCTTCCAATTTTTAGCTTTTTTTTGTTATAGGATGATGCAATATAAAGTCAAAAAGATCTAATAAATATAATAAACTTTAAAAAAAAATATTACAAATATAGCTTATCAAGAAGGCATGCTTTTCTTTCACTTCAAATCAGATCAAAAATATGTATATTTTGCCTAATATATGCTTAGATGAAGGCACCTCATATAGAGTATAAGAAGTGCCTAACCTTTAACACCTAGCGCCTCATGCCTTAGGCGCACCACGCACCTTAGTGTATAAGAAGGCCTAATCCTTACGGCTTTGCACCTCAACACCGGTCTTCGCATAATACTTGGAATGAGAAGTGCTAAGGAAGCAAGTACAAATGTGATTTCTTGAAAAATTCTGAAGTAGGTGCAACCAAGACATTTCAAGTGGTTGTCACTCCCTAGGCAGTTTCCTACAGCTAAGGCCCAGTCCATGAACAGCATTTCCTTTGGCTAGCATCAAGCACAAAATGCTGACCTTCAGCAGCAAGACCAACATATTCATTTTGCAACAAGTTCCCTTTATTCATTAGTTGCAACGAAAAGATGAATCAATGTTTCTTAATTATACCTACTACTCCAATGCCCATGGTATTAGCTTCTATGCTTATTATCAGTAATTTGACTGGTTAAGATGTAGCACTTCTTATAGAGGTAGACTTGACTACATTCGAATATAACCAAACTTAGATCCAGTCACTTCCCCCATCCTTGGATCCATACAGTTCACGATTCCCAAAGATGGACAAAGTGAAAAAAGTTGGTTGGCTCCAGGATCCAAGGATGAGGAAGGTAACCGGATCCTGAAATTGGCTACATTCTAATGCAGCCAAGTCGACCTCCTTATAAGGATTTTTTTCCTCTTAAATTTTTCTCCATCTCTAAGATTAGTCATTTTAGGTAGAAGTGTGGACCACCATCCATTTCTTAGTCTATTCACTAATTTATCAATGAATGTTCTTTCACAAAATTAGAATCTGAACAGTATGTATTGGAACTGTTAGAAACTATGAAGCGTCACCATATTCTTGCAATCTATAAATTCATATGGCACTTATTATGAATGGTTCCTTTTGTCTTTTATTTACCTCGAACATAAGACCCTCTGCAATTGCTCGATAACATGGAAGGAATTTCGAGCGTTGAAAAACTTGTTACACTATTAAAATAAGAAAATTAATATATGAAAAGCAACAATCAACATCATTCTGTAAACTCTCATTGTTCCAGGAGTGTTACATGTAAAATCCCATAGTTCTCAGATCTCCTTGATTATGCAAATATGCTGCCATTTGATTCTTGGAGTTGAATAACATTTGCACCACCAAAAAAATACCTGACTATACCAACTGTTTTGACACATATTTGTACCTCTTCCTTTTATATGTCAACTGTTTTCAATTTACATCTTCCCCTTCCAACTTACCAAAAAGTACATTCTTACTGATCCAAATAATGGCATCTATTTAAACCTAGATCATTGACTTACCCCTTGTGATTTTAGTTTCAGATCTCCATCTCAGATATGTTCTTTTCTCGAGTCCAATCTATTGTATAGGTCATCACAGGATGCAAGCTTAACCTTCTTCCAAGTTTCTTACATACCAACCTTTTTTATATACCATCCAAAGCCCTCTACATTGATCTTTTTTCTTTTAAAGTGTCATCCATTGATGTGAAGCACTTTTCCTTTTTCCTCCTTTGAGACAACAAATAATGAAAGCACAAAAGAATAATTTGAAAATAATGGCAAAAAAAAAAGGCAAGAATGAATGAAAAAAGAAGGAAAAGAAGTTACTAAGCAGAAGGCATCACTTCTTCAGTACATAAGTAAATGAATGGTTACTTCACAAATATATGGTCTCAACTAACCACGTAAATTATTTTAGTTCAGAAATCTCTCAAGTCTCTTAGGAAAAGAACCAGGATGATGAAAAATTTTACATGGGCATCATGTTATTTGCTAGCGTAAAAGAACTTTCTAGTTTAATTACAATTGTCAAAAATCTGAACATTACAAAAGTTAAAAATTGGGACAAAATATTTGCCATGAAATTTGGAAACCAAATTAACATGCTAGTTGCTCATAGCTGTAAACGGTCAAAGAGAAGAAGAAAGTATATCTACTGAAATGATGTCACCTTTCTTTTTGTGTTGCAGAAAATAACAGCTTGGGTAATTGTGAGAGTGTCGTATAGATCACACAATGTATCGAACTTCCATTCCTCTCTCTCAACAGCAACAAAGAATTGTTTGATACCCTGCATGTACAACAAAAAAAAAAAAAAGGACAAGAATTCAATGTTCAAAACAACCAGGTGAAAATCATTTAAAATAAAGAAAAATCCAGCAAATAATTACCTCCAACGTCAACTCATCACGCTTGACAAGTATTCTAATGGGATCAGTCATAAACTTGCTGGTCATCTCCAATATTTCATGAGGAAGTGTTGCAGAAATCAGAACAACCTAAAAAAGTAATTCAAACATGTTACGAACAGCTGATGTTGCATCAAGAAGCACAAGATGATCTCCTGAAATATCAACTATGTATGTTGTTTTGCAAAAGCTGCAGAATAGTCTTGACATAAGGCATAGATTTTGCACCTCTTTGGAAACTCACCTACCACATATGTGTGATAAATACCACATAAGAAAGGAGAGCACAGAGAGGAAGCAAAAGGGTGGATAAGTAAAAGGGATCAAGGCAGACATTGTTCCTTTATCTCAAAATCAATTAAGAGGCTAAACAAGATATCACATGTACTAGCAAGATAGAAAATCAAATAATTCTGATCAGTAAGCCACAATATATACATAAGGACCAGGCACTCAGGAAGGTTCAAGAAAGGAAAAAAGGCACAAAAACAAGGATGCAAGAACTTTGAATTCTGATCATACCTGAAGTTCTGGAGGAAGATATCTGTAAACATCATATATTTGGTCCTTGAAACCTCTGCTCAACATCTCATCAGATTCATCCTGTTATAATAACACAGTATTATTTGCAACAAAAATCTATTAAATACAAACTTCCAAAGAAAACAAAAATGATATACTCACAAGTACCAAGAGCTTGATAGCTCTTGTGCGTAAGGTCCTTCGCTTGATCATATCACAGACTCTGCCTGGTGTCCCTGAAACCACGTGAACTCCATACTCTAGTTTTCTGATATCCTCACCTATACTCTTCCCACCAATGCATGCATGGGCTTGTACATTTATGTAGTCACCAATAGCCAATATAACTTTCTCAGTCTGGGCAGCAAGTTCTCTTGTGGGTGACAGGATCAATGCCTGAACTCTGGATAAGAAAACACCAATTTCAAGCTAACCAGCCATAAATAAGTGAAAACAGAAGCTTATTGCCAGGATACAGAAGAATCAAAAGACACCATTATGGGGTGTTATGAAATAAATGATTTTTTTTTTCTCTGCATGATATAGGTCCCCTGCTCCACAAACACTATGCACAACTAGCACATATCTTTCTTATATACACATACATGCATGTAGATATCCAAAAATTCATGCTCATGCATCTATCATAAACAATCTTTAGGAATAAAAAGTTTGATGGGATGAACATTTAAACCAACTTGTCATGACACCAATACAATGGCCATCAAAAGCATTGTTCAAACTAGTTATTGTCAACTTTATGGACCCTCAATGCAAATAATTTCTATAAAGGGCTGACCTAGTCGTCACAGCGAGCTTTTCAATAATCTTTTTCTCACAACTACCATCAGTGCTAGCTTCAATCTTCCCCTCCTTATCTAGACACTTAACAGATCCAAGCACATCTCCTTGTCAAAGCCACCTTAGATCTTTGTCACATATGTCCATACCATCATATAAATCCTCTATCGTTTTTCCCTTATTGATCTCACTTCTCTATAAATAATTACTCAAAACTCCATCCTTCCTAGTTTCACCCAGCATCCATCTCAGTATTATGGTTTCTTCCAGATTCATTCTATTTGCTGGATACTTTTTTGGACCCCAGACAACTTTGTGGGCCTTCCTGGCACCTTCTAGAATCTTCCTTTTGAATCCAAATGAAATGTGTGATTCAAATAGGATCTCATAAGCAACTATCCACACCATCCACCAAACTTAATCACATTAGATATGTCTACATAATTCCATCATCTCTTTGTATGGCAAACATGGAAAATTGATCATATAATTGTTGCTACCGACCATTAATTTTGGCTGGAATCTCAATTTAACTTCCAGTCCCATTAAATCAGTATTTTTTGTCTCGCTAATCTTAGGCCCTCATTGTCTAAGGCTTTCTTCAATGGTTGAACTTGTCATAACAATCCAGCTATAAAATATTTATAGAAAAGAAAGAGGGCGTTCATAAACTAGTTACAATATTAAGGCTCAAGCAAGCAAATATCAAGATCATTATCATGACTGTAATTAGCATCATGGATGATTTTGCTCAGACTCATAAAGACACCAATAATGGCCTGTTCAGTCAGTTGGACAAACCTGCCTATATCTTAAAAATCCTATGAAGACATGTTTAAAGTTCCAGGGACAACAAAGGCAGAAAAAGAAAGATTCCATGATTCTTCCATGTGTTTGGATGTAATTAAAGGAGAAATTGATGCTTTAATAAAAAGAGTGATGATGTTAACAAGAATACAGGTTCATGTGTCGTCCATGTCTGTCTTATTGCATTGTCCTGAGCACAGACATGTAACTACAACCCAACACAAGATAAAAGGATGCATGCTTTCACTTCTGTTTCAGTAGTCATGAAAAATCAAATATGAAGAGGATGACAAAAAAAAGTTAACTTAATCAAAGCCATAAACACAAATCGTCCATGAGATCACTGTTTATAGTGGCATAAACACATCACAGTTACTTCTCTACAGATTTTTTAGTATTTGAAATCTAGCACATCAATGTTCTCATTTCAACCTTCCAATAAATGAGCATTAACTAAAGATTCAACAAGATCTTCATAGCAATTGAATCAATTGATATTTGTTATTGCCACAAAGTCAAATTGATACACTGTTGTCCTTTAAGTCCAATGCCAAAGAGCAAGTGCAACTGAGTAAGTATCTACCATCTTAAGGCAATGAGATTCTAAGAATTGGAAAAAGGATTTCAGGGACTGTTACAATGTATGCACAGGTGCAGCTTCATCTTCAAAAGGTAGGTGACACTTCATAGTAAGTTGGGGTCAACAATAGAAAATGGAACAAATAGAAAGGAAGAGGACAGAGGAAGCGAAGGAGATGAAATCAAGTCAGGGTTTGATGGTGGAATTCATTGGCAGAGGGTAAGTTATATAGTGGGAGAAAGGGATGAAGGAAAACCTCTGAACAGTTATAAAGCTGCCATATTCCACAAAAAGGGCTATGCAAATAAAGAGAGTTTTATCCTCCAACAATTTCCAAGAAAACATAGAACATCAACACCAATTGTTTGTGGCTAGTTTAAATAATATTCCAATCAAAAGTTCATTAGCAACAAGTATATGTTCACATGCCTCTTCTCAAACTTTTAGATAATAATTACTCTCAATGTCATTAACCTAAAATATGTAGATTTTAAACATCTGTAAAGGCTATCATGCTTATCCTTTCCTATAATTTTCAAATTCGACCCTGAATGAATCCATAGATCAGATGACCAAACACATATTATTAAAATAGCTAAGTCAGACCATTCGGCCTTTCCTCAACCTTTGTTTTACATATGTTAACCAAACTGCTGGTTAATCCTTAAAGACAAAATGGAGAACTTATGCTTCATTCGGGGTGCTTGGAAAAGCACATCTTCTATTTTTAATAATGATCAGCCAAATGATTACAAAAGAATAAGAGCATTAGTTTTCCAGCATGCTTAATTCAATAGCTTTAATTTGCTTTTTCAAGCTTGGGAAAATCAAACAAAACCTCCATAATTGAAATGGCGATTTTAGCTAAAATATCTCTTTTTATAGGTAAGCTCATTTTCTCCATACAAAGCCCATATTCTGAACATCTAAATCTGATCTGATAGGAGACCAAATTGCGGATTTCTCCCACAATATACAAAATATCCTACTACACAACCGCTTTCAGTTCTTGCTACTCAAGCAAAATAATAATTTTTATGGTAAACGTGCACATCTTCACCGCATATCTAATTATAGTTGCCGTATACATGAAGAACTTCAGGAACTTCCTACCCAAAAAAAAAAAAAAAAAAAAAAAAAAAGGAATTTAGGAACTTAGAGGCTGCCTAAGCTCTCTCATGCTCTCAGACCTCAAACCGACCTGCTTGTCCAGAAGACCAGTAATGGTAATCTAAGCTTTAACTGCTGCACTAGTATTCTACAGTCCTTTCTTTGCCCGCCTAATATGCATCTAGAACTTGAAGAACAGCTGCATGCAGGCAGTTCTTGAGGCACACTGCGGAGAGAACTTTATGATTTTTAAATAAATATGTAAGTGATCTTGCTCACAATGCAATAATCTCAAAGAGTTTCCAGAAAATAATGATTAGGGTTTATAACAATCATCTTCACAGAGAAATCTAGCATTTAAGCGCAAATTAAACGGGAAAAGAATCGAGACCACAGTTTCCAGACAAAGAACAACCCCCATCCCCAAAAAAAAAAAAAAAAATCAATCTTTCCATCCAAAAACCTGAAAGCAACCATAAAAAAACAAAGAAAACGTAAAATAAAGCATCGTACTCTCTCGAGGTGGTGTCGACCATTTGGCAGACGGAAAGAGCGATCATGGAGGTTTTGCCGGTACCAGACTGCGCCTGAGCGATGACATCGCGGCCCTGGATAATAGGAATCACGGCCCGCTGCTGGATGGCCGAGGGTTTCTCGAAGCCATATGCGTAGATCCCCCGGAGGAGGTCGTCACGGATCCCCATCTGGTCGAAGCTCGTGATGGCTTCAACCCCGGGGCTCGTCTCGAAGACCAGGTTCTCGTCGTCGACGCCCCGGGCCTGGGGTTGCCGGGCCCGAGGGGCCGCCGTCGCGGCCGCCGCCATGGAACAATAGATTGGAGCTCGCGGCAAAGAGGGATTACGGATTTGAGGGAGGGGAGGCGCGCGAGCCCTAGCAGGGTTCGGAGAGCTCGGAGATTATTAGAGGTCGGTGCTTCGAGACTTCGAGAGGAGGGGCCGGGAACGGATATTAGGGTTTTATATCTGTGGGGGTGGTGCAGTTCATATACGACATTCCCGTATGCGGGTGCGGAGCGATCAGCCGTCCGATTTTCCATATCTCGATCTCCGCCTTTGTGGACGGAGGAGATCGCATGCGGGTTTTGTTAGCACCCAACCGGTGGGTCGGTTGCGCATGTAATAATAATCCTGGGCGGGGAAAGGGCGACTTGCTTTGAGATGCGTGTCGAAGCCGCTCTGCAACCGATCGTAATGGTGTCATAGTAAGAGATAAAGGGTGACGCCTATTTCCCACGCTGGAGCCTCGTCTCGCCTCGTTTTCGGTCAAAAACAGCTGGAAATTTCGGCCACATATCGAGCAAACTAAACTCATATGATCGGTTCTCCTTCGCCCTGTAAAACTTATAAATCCATGGCATCGGCATCATTCAACTTCACTAAAAACAAAAAATCTTCCTAGAGCTTATATATATTATACCACTCTAGCATAGATACATCCAAAGAGGTCGTAAGCACGTTCAAAACTCCAAGGATGGATCCATGCACGTTGGAGGGAAGGCAGTTGCCTCTCCTTAAACTTTAGAAAATGTGATGAAAGCTTTAAACTTTTATAAAAATTTAAAAAATTATAAAATAATAATTATAAAATTAAGTGACTATCCTTTGGCAAAGGATCCTAACTCCACGTTTGGTTTTTCAATAATTTGACCGGCATAATGTGCTATAAATGAAGCCATTTGGTTCGTGCCCGATCCAAATCACCATTAGCCTCTCTATATGCTTAAGCCATCTCAAAAAAAAAAAGCCAAATATGATGCAATTTTATGAAAAGATATTTAAACTACTCGAAGGATTATAGTTTTGACACGGAATGCCTCCATTCCTCCAAAAGCTATAAGAAGAGGGAAGCCCACTAACCGCCATTAAGAGAAGAATCCTTTAATATAATAGATCATGCATTTGTATCTTCATGAGTATATTTATCGATTCATTTTCTCTAATTATACGATGTATGATGGATTAATGCATAAGATCATCTTTAGATCAACATAAATGCATAGTTGATGTGCAGGGATGAATGATGATACCATCTGCATATATCTAATCCAAAGCTAGCCTAATCATTAGTCATGCGTGCATGACAATTATAATTCATGTTCTGATTAGGTGAAAGGTTGCTATCCCTCAATGGTTGATATAGTTTGAATATTTATATTGCGTGACATGGCTAACATGTATAATCATTGAATAGTTTGTTTCATATGTAGGAGACAATATATGGCAATCACTTAAATTGTAATCAAACTTATGTTTTGGCTATCATAAATCAAATACCATATGAAATATGTTTCCAAAAATTAGAGGCTGCTGAATTGGAATGATTCCACCACCATGCCATTTTCTTTAGACCGGCAATCATTTAACAATTAAGGAATATCTAATTTATCCAAGAAAAATCTTAACCCTAATAACGAAGAGAAATAGTTTTTGTGAGATTAAGAAAAGCTATGAGGGAATTTAACCTCCGTAACATTCTAGCTAAGATATCATTGCAAGAAATTTATATCCATGTTCATGCTAGCATTAAAGATTTTGGTAGTGGTATTGATGCAAAAGAATATTTTTTGTTTGTTGACAACCGTAAAATTCAGTTTTAACACGATCAAGCAAAAAGTTGCAAGCAAGGATATTTATGTTACAAAATTATTTTGTAAAGGTATACATGCTAATTATGTTTTGCAAGGCTAATATGTCCAAAAAAAGAAAAAAAAAAATTTCAAAATTCTAGCCATTATTTAGAATCCACTGTGAGGCCTAAACTCATATCAACTGGAGTTATTGCTCACGATCAAGCATAAGATATGACAGCCATTCTCAAGAAACGTAAGGTGTTGTAGAAGTATGGAAGTGCATTTCTTTTGGTTTTAAGAAAAATCAAACGTAGAAGGCTTAAAATCCCTGAGATGCCGGCGAGCTTTTGCCAGCTACCTTCGCAGCGCGAAGAATGCCTTCGCGTCCGCCTGACGCATCATGCGTGGATCAACGTAAAAGAATGCTATGCATCACATCCATCGCACGTGCCAACGAACAGCGGTGGCCCGCTATCGTTAATGCCGCGACGCCATAGGAACAAAGCGGAGGAAATAAAAACTAACGGACTAACGGAATACTGGTCGCGCCCACATCCGACCGCACCGAGCCACGCACCGTTGGCAGAGCGCGTGGGCCCCGACCCTTGCGGTCCCCTCGCATCGCAAAATGCTATAAGCTCTGCCCGCTGTCGCAAAATGCGTGCACTCGACCCTTTTTTCTTTAGTTAACCCCCAAAAAAGGCTCATTTATCCAGCCAGCACGGCAAGGATTATGTACGACTCGTGAGTCCACAACCCGCTAATCCCACGACAACCATCATGTCGTAAAAGCCCAGCGGCCCCACCATCCTCCTTCGCGTGCGGTCGAAAACAACCGCCCCTCCAATCGCGCTAATTTACACCGATTCCCAGCGAAGAAACCGAGACCATCTAAACGTGTCCGAGGCTAATAGAGTCATTGGGCATGAATTCAACTTCATCGGGCGGAGAACCTTCCCGTGTCCGAACGAAACGGATGGTGGTAGCGAAGGCTTAATAAAACGGCCGAGTCTGATCGCTTCTGCTTGCTTGAACGCTTCTCCACGGCTTCAAAACCAAATCACTAGCGTTTCTTTCCGTCGAATAAAAACTCTCTCTTCCTCTCTTTTCTCCGCTCTCTCTCTCTCTCTCCTCCTGAAGCTCTGCTTGCTCTCTGAAACCTTCGCGGCTTTTTTTTTTTTCTTTTCTTTTTTTATTATTCTCTCTCCCAGTCGGAGTATTAATGGGGGAAGAGGGACTGGTGGATATCCCTCTATCGGTTGAATCCCGCCCCGGCGGAGTCGGCAAGGAAATCGACTTCGATGAAAGGCACCCGGCCGGGATCCCTCCAGAAAACAAAGATTCCTCCGGCGATGAAGTTAATCACCACGATACCGACTCTCCAACCCAAGATTCCGGCGAAGAAATCACCAGTCAAGCAGAGAGCAGCGAAGTTTCCGAGGGGAAGCGCGCCGGAGATGATCAAATCGACAGAGATGTGCAGTGGAGTCAAAAGATCCTCTGCCCGCCTTCCCCCTTCCCGCAACCGGCACCGCCGCCAGGGCTAGCGACCCCTCGGTTCGCCTCGCCGAAGGAGTTCCACCTCTCCGATCTTAAAGTGATCGTGCGGCCAAAAGAGGAGCCCGAGGACAAGGACGTCTCGATCGACGGCAAGGATCGTCGGGAAATCAAGGGGCGGATAGCCTTCTTCTCGCGATCCGGCTGCCGCGACTGCGGGGCCGTCCGATCGTTCCTACGCGAGAAATCTCTACCCTACATCGAGATCAACATCGACGTCTTCCCATCAAGAGAGAAGGAGCTGTTCCAACGGACGGGAAGCGCCGCCGTGCCGAAAATCTTCTTGAACGAGAAGCTATTGGGCGGGCTGGAGACCCTGAACGCGCTGCGGAAAAGCGGGGAGTTCGATCGGACGGTGAGGGAGATGGCCGGGGAGCGGTGCCCAGAGACGGCGCCGAGGGCTCCGATCTTTGGATTAGACGACGAGGATGAGGCGGCGGGGCGAGAACGGACGGACGAGATGGCGGAGATCGTGAGGGTTTTGAGGCAGGTGGTGGCGACCAGGGATCGGCTGGTTAAGATGACGTTCGTCAAGAATTGTTTCGCGGGGAGCGAGCTTGTGGAGGCGATCATCCACCACCTTGATTGCGGCCGAAAAAAGGTACGAGTTTACCGATGTGATAAGTTTTAGTGATTTAATTACGACCATTTGATCGAAATCGCCTGGATGTGATTTCTTTGATCAAGTTGCATAAAATATGTGTGTTCAAACACTACTGCTTGCAGAAAATAGTTGTTTAAACATTTTAAAATATAAATCCTTGTAGCTAACTGGCATACTAAAAGTATTATTTTATTATTAGATAAAGCTTATGGTCATGCCTAGAACGTATTTTTATTTATTTATTTTGATAAATATTTAATAAAAAAATCAAGTCTAAAATTTAGCTTTTCTAAATAAAAAGAAGGATAAATTTAAGTTCAAATGTTTTTTCCCCTAATTATTATTTTTTAAATTTTTTTTTTCCATTTAATTCTTATCCTGCTGGGGTGTTGCAACCTTTTTCTGTCACACATCCCTTTATGATATCGTCAGCTTAGCCGACTTTTGTTTATATATAAAACGAATCATAGTCTTTATGTCTATCCTGCTGACCTGGTTGGGGACTTTGTCGTTGTTTTTGCCCGGCCAACGGCTAAAATAATAGGATAAATTATATAATGTTAATTTATTCACTTCGCCTTCTTCCCCTTCTCATCTTCGAATCCATGCCGGGTACCCCCCCTCCCCAAATCCCGAACGGCGGCTTTATTTTGCCTCACGGGATAAGGGTGTGCAGTGGGAGTCAAGATCGACAGCGGAGAGGGGTCGGTGGCGACCGAAAGGCTCGGCGTTGGTGGAGCCGGCGGGCGGTGGCGAGGGAAACCCATCTTGCACCCCTTGCGGCCCATCCTAAACGTCCACCATCTGATCTTGATCGAGCGGTGACGAGTAGACCCCAAGGGGACACGGTCTCTTATCAGGGTCTCATAAAATTTCTGTGCAGGAGTGGAATCGCATTCAAAGTTGGCCGGTGGATGATGTGAGCATCTGACACGGTCATATGTCTTCTGGGACGTATAGGAATATGGTTACGGACGCTAGGATGAATGGATTTTTTTTATTCGCGCTGTTGTTATAAAAAATTAATGGCAGGAAATCATCCTCATTTATTTGCTAAGGTAGTTAAAAAAACTTAAAAGACTCTCCAACAAATCCATAAAATTGCTAAGGGTGGTCGGTGGTACGTTCCATGATGAACGCATTAATTTCATATAACGATGTACAACTGTTATGTTCATATGATCGACTTCATGTCTTTTCTGGTCTTTTCATTGAATGTTTATCAATGGCTAGGATTATATACATCTGCTTAGGGTTATTAATGATTTCCAATGCAAGGTTGCTTCTCAATGTTCCAAGTCACCGCTTGCATATAAACTGCCTCATTTCTGTTGCAATGATCTCTTCTTCTTCTTTTTTTTTTTTTTTTTTTGGATCTGGAAGTGTTGATTTGGTTTGATTGTTATTAATGACTCTAAAATGGTTGCTTGTGGTCACACTTGTTGGTATATTTATTTCGCTGTGCGTTAGAACGATTATTTTTCCAAGGACGGACTACTTGAAACATAAGTATGCATAATATCCACCCAGGTTGCAATATTTTTATCGGCCATGTTCCGATACTTTCTTGCGTACAGTATTTTGAAAAGCAAACGGTAGAGACTTGGGCACAGGAGTAGGATGGTACGCGGCCACTTGGGCCGCCCAGTCGTCCTGGTCGCCCAGTCCCTTGTGAACCAGACCCAAGTCCACTTGACTCGGTCGAGTCTGGGTCAAACCACAAAGAAAGAGAGAGCGAGGCTGTCCCATTCGACGCCCGCTCGTCCGTCAGGACTGCAGAGGATTCTAGTGGGTCGACGGGGCGTGTGGCGTCCCGACGACGAGGATCTGCCGGCTTAAAGAATCTCCCTCTCCCTCTCCCTCTCTCTCCCTCCTCTCTGCTCTTTTTAGTTCTCTCTCAATGTCTCCTCTATTTCTTCACTTCGCTACCTCGTCTGCTCGCCATTCGTCTATCTTGTCCCTTCCTCTCCTTATTGTTGTTGATGGTGCTAAACCCATACCATCCATGCCTCCCAAACAAGGGGGCTTTGTTTTGAGTCTTTGATTTTCGCCCCCCGTTTTTCCCCTCTTACCATGGTGATAAAAGAGCAGAGATCAGTTTTTTTTTTTTTTGGCATCTGTTTAATCTCTCTCTCTCTCTCTCTCTCTCTCTATGTGTGTGTGTGTTTTGCAATACTTTTCCTGTTTATACTGGAATATCTGTTTTGTTTGAATTTATTCAATAGCAGTATTTCATGAAAGGCATAAGAATAATAGTTTTTGCTGTATTCTTGTATAAGATTTTCAAAAATTAATCTGTTTTTTCTTTGTTTATTTTGAATTGTTTATTTCAATATTGTATTTCCTTAATAGTTGATTAGTGGTAAACAGGAATTAATAGTAGAGAGAAAGCTTGATAATTAAGTAGAACTTGAGTGTTACTTTGTTCGTTAGTCAATTTTAACAATGTTATATGAGTTACTAAGCATTTTCTTTTTATATTGTTTAAATTGTTTATACGTGCATATTTAGTTTATATTTGATTGATTGTCTCGTAGTCTTGTAGTGCTCTTTAAATTGTTTACATTTAGTGTAGATCAAACAATGGCTTGCTAATGTGTTATATTTTGACTAGAACTCAGGCATTAATCATCATCAATATAAAATCATGTGGCAAGTTTACATTGTTTGGTGAGAACAATGAAAGTTTCAATTAACGGTTGAGATACATGTATGCATTTTTCTTTTTTACAAATTTTGTCACCTAAGCATCACGTAATTTCCTAGGTTATAGGACGGTCCATTACGTAGGGTGATATAGGCTATTTGACAACGATGGATATTGTTCAAGTGGCTGAAAATTTCTGAGCTGTGTTCTTTAGCTTGCCCATCGGCCAGTGCTTGGTGAAAAGTCTAATAGCAGCTTATCTCTCTTGCAACAAATATCTCTACTCTAATTCATGTCCGCTATAGGGTGAAACTCAATTTTGCTGATTAGCTCTTAAGATTTCAGAGGCCCCTTATCTGATCTCTTGTGTCTTTGACTAGAGACTAATACAATACAGTACAACTCTAAATCAGTTAGCAACATTCTTGAAATTGGGTTGCATTTTAAAATAATGGAGGCAATACTCTTCCATGTAGGGTGTCGAAGTTGCTAAAGAGCTTGCAAGGAAACATTTTATCCACCACATTTTCCGGTGAGTCTCCTCTGACCAATACACTCTGTCACATTGTTTGGAGATCCAGTGCATTCTCTTTTTTTTGACCCTCTTGACTTGTTCCTCTTGACTTGAATATCATATACAAAATAAGTAGGTAAAACCAAAAAACTTGTATATGCTTACTAATTGAAATTTTACAGAGAGAACGAGTTTGAAGATGCAAACAATCAGTTTTATCGTTTTCTTGAGCATGATCCCATCATTGCCAAATGCTTTAATTTTAGAGGCTCTACCAATGACAATGAGCCTAAGCCAGCTTCTGAACTGGCACACAGGCTTACAAAATTGATGATTGCCATACTAGAGGCCTATGCCTCTGATGATAGGCACCATCTTGATTATGCCTGCATCATTGTAAGTGAGGAATTTCGAAGGTATGAATTCCCCCTGAACCTTTCTGGCAATCACTGTTGAAAGATTATACTATTAATGGGACTATCCTTCAGCAATTTCTTAGGATTCAATTAGTTTTGTTGTTACTCAACTGGTGCTTTGTTATCATACCAACAGATATGTAAATATGGTTCAAGACCTGCAACGGGTTGATGTCTTTACCCTAGTGGGGGATGAGAAGTTGGCCTTCTTCATAAACTTGTACAATGCCATGATCATCCACGCCATTGTGAGGGTCAACCGCCAGGGCATTATTGACCGAAGGTCTGCCTTCTTCGGTGACTTTCACTATATGATTGGTGGCTATCCCTACTCCCTCTCCTCCATTAAAGATGGAATCCTAAGATCAAACAGGCGTCAACCTTACTCTATTAGCAAGCCATTTAGCACTGGGGACCGACGCTTGAAGGTACTTACTTTTTACTTGGTTTCTATCATTTCACCTTAGAAGAGAAGAGAACTGAAATTTTAACTTCTAAGCTCAACTTACTTCCTCTCTAATTACATTCAGTTGGTAGTACCAAAACTAAACCCCTTGATCCACTTCGGATTGTGTGATGGGACACGGTCAAGCCCTACTGTACGATTTTTTTCTACCCAAGGGATTGAAGCAGAACTAAGACATGCTGCTAGGGAGTTCTTCCGTGCTGATGGAGCAGAGGTGGATTTGGAGAACAGAACTGTTCATCTTACAGGGATCATCAAATGGTAAATACCTAAAGCGATCAACTAAAATGTTTCCCTTGTTGTATTACTGATCTAGCTAAGACTATCCCTACAGGTACAGTGTTGATTTTGGACAGGACAGGGAGATCTTGAAGTGGATTGTGGATTACCTGGATGCAAGTAAAGCAGGTTTATTGGTGCATCTCTTGAATGATGGAGGTCCTGTCAAGATAGCCTACAAGAAATTTGATTGGTCATTGAACTATTAAGTGGTCTCTGTAGCTATAGAGAGAGATTTGCAATATCTGATATGAGTGAGGATTTAATAGGATGGTAGTGTTAAAGTGAGATGACAAAGGATTTTGAAAGATATAGTCAGTGGACAAGTACGGCAAGCAGTCAGATATACGTGTATAGATAACACCTATGAAGTGACAGAGGTTAGAGAGAAGAAATCTCTGTAACGTTGCATTGTAAATTTTAACTTCCATACCCTCTTTATATCGTTGCTGTTCTTTTTTTATTGTTTTTTGTCATTGTGTGTGTGTGTGTGAGAAAGAGAGAGAGAGAGAGAGAGAGAGAGAGAGAGAGAGAGTTGCTGCACTTCCTATCACAAACACTGTTAATTTGTAGGCATGCGACAGGCCTTATTTGAATCGAACAAGATATAAAACAAAGGGTCTTAACGAAAATAGATGAAATCTAATATGAGATACCCTGGTTTTAATGACCATCATCTTACCAGCGGTGCAAGCCAACACCAAATGATCCATTACATTTAAGAGAGGCTTCTTGATTGGTCTCTACGGTAGGATTTGAGCTAGGATGAAACTGGATGCATGCGAGAGCAATGTAAATGGTCAAACAATGGGGTTACCGATGATTCGTAGAAGAAATCGATGGCATCCTTACAGTCAACGCATTTATGTTTTGTTTCAGGTTGTATTATATGACTGCTGGATTTCTATTTGGACAGAAAGTTTAGCAAATGGAAGAAGCAAAATCTGATACATTCCAGTCAATGGTCACATTCTTGTTTCGATACAGAGAAGAGGAGATGCTGCCAAGATACAAAGAACTGTGATTTTAAATGGTATATATGATCAGATAATATATAGTCAATGCCATCTTTTGCTCATAACAAGAAGTAACAATGGTCGAAATTAACAATGGTCGAAATCTTATGCTTGATGGCATTCTAGTTTCAAATGATTTAGTTGCCATCCAGCCTCAGCATCACCATTGCATTTCTGGAAAAAAGAGAAAAAAGATCGAATCACAAAAAAATAAGGGGAAAAAATCATACTCTTAATTATTCATAGAAAATAAACCACAAATGTGTGGGAGGTTCTTCAAATGGTTTGAATTTCCATAAATGATAAAAAAATCCGTTCAGATTAGAATTTATAGCACCACGATACCAAAGGGTTCTTTGATGGGATACTGCAAAGAGCATCAGCTGCGGATCTTTTGTGATCAACAGATCAGATTGATATGCTACTTCATTCAGGTGGTTTTTATCCCCACCAGACAGCCTGCTCCAACGTTTCAAGCCACAAGTATGATGATGCATCCCCAATTTCGATGCTGAACAATTCTTGACATAGATCATGAAGTAGTCCTTCAAGATTCCGCTTCTTGAGTAACCAAACCAAGCAAAATTACTATATATGTTACAGAGAACCTTTTTCAAACTTTAAGTGTTAAACTCCAGTTAGGCCTTCCAAGGGGCATTCTTTGGCCATTCTATAAGCAAATTTAAAAAGCTGCTGTTCCGAGAAAGGTTAAAACCTTTGTTTGACTAGTTTTACACAATCAGCTCCCTCCAAACAAAGTAGGCATTTGTTAAAAAAGCTTGGTCTATCAGCTTGGAAAAATCCATACTCATTCTGTAGTGCTCCTCTTGAGACCGCTTCCCATCTTTTTCTGTCTTGTCCTCTCTCCTCGAGATTATGGTCCCTGCTATTGTCTACACATCATTTCGAGACCTCAAAATCTTTATCGGATGTTTTGGAGAAAAATTTACATTCTTGGTGCTTGGAGATTAGCATGAGATTAACTTATTCCGGCTACCTAGTGGCATCTTTGGAAAAAAAGAAATTTCAGAATTTTTTCCTCCAAATTTACCTTTTTGTTTGCAATAGTTAGGAAGATGCGGAAAAATTTACATTCTTGGTGCTTGGAGATTAGCATGAGATTAACTTATTCCGGCTACCTATTGGCATCTTTGGAAAAAAAGAAATTTCAGAATTTTTTCCTTCAAATTTACCTTTTTGTTTGCAATAGTTAGGAAGATGCTTCTATCTTTTAAATCGCAGAATTGTATTTGTACAAGAAAGGTTGCTGATGCTTATGCCACTCTGAAATCCTTGTTAAACCCTGTTTGATTGACTTTTGCATATTCCCCTTCTTGTTGCAAATAATTATTCCTAATAAAATTAGGGGAGTTTACCTCCCTTGTTCACTGTCACAAAATAAAATGGTGTGAAACTCTAGTAGTCACTGTAAAAGAACCCTGGAACTCCCGCAGCATGCTGCAGCATTCAGAGAATTACAAGTTATAGTCAAACAAAGTGAGCTGAAGTAGCCTATATTAGCTATTGGACTTTAGGCCACCAAGTAACTTTATGATTGAACAGTGCGGTTTTGGATTAATTTCGAATGCAGAAAAAACAGAATCAAACATTAAAAGCCTCAACTTGATGATTTGCCTGATGAAATTGAAATATGAAATTATGAAATAAAGCCAAATAAATTTATTGGAGTCCTGCATTTTCTTTATTTTTTTTAAAAGGAATCACTATTTTTTTAAAAAAATAAAGCACAATAAATATGAAAGCAAGCAACGTGAAAACAAAAAGATCAATACATATTAATTTTGCAAAATTATCAAGGCATAGATTCTGTTTAAAAAAATTACAAAGGAAAGTTAACTCACCCACTTGGAAGTCATGTTTTGTACTTTTTCATAACAAGCCCAATGCAAACCTGACCTAGATTCAAGGAAATAAAAAAAAAAAAAAATTGAATCATCCATCAAACATATCCAAGGTCCTACCATTATTTATATGGAAGCATCATATTAATAATACCTTTCGGAGTATGTCCTCACGGTTGAAGTGAAGCAGACAGGTAGCAAAATAAATCCCTTCGTATGAACATAAGATTTAAGCAATTAAAACTAATCAAAAGGTAATATAAATCTAACAAAAAGACAGAAAATTAGACAAGCAATTTAAGAAATAGGATACTACCAAATTTGCCATGCTTCATAAGTTTGAAATTTTGGACTCACTAACACGAAATAAATATCCCCTTGGACTGTAAAGAAAATAAATAAATAAATGCTTGAAACCACAAGATTAGAGATGTTCAGGCAAAAAGATATTGAACTGTACTGAGCAAAACCAGATAAAAAATTGTCAATGAGTAATAAAGTACCATCATGTTGTATTATGCTGTGATGCCTGAAAATCAACTAATTCTGTTATGCATGGAAAGCACATAACAATCTTGGGGGCCCCTCAAAGAAAGAGACTTCAAACCTGTCAGATATATAAAAGAAAATCATCATAAAAGAAGTGAGAAAAAGACACAAGCTGGCCATACAAGGGCATTTTCTTTTCTCCTAAATAATAGGAAATATAGAAGTGAGATCACTGCAAAAACTTGAACAGAATAAATGCTTGTCATGATCATGTCTGTAACCTACCAATTTGGTCAATTTGAGAGCCAAGGTTTTGGGCAACATCTCAAATAATATTTGAGGAATCACCTAGCAACCTTCCAATTACCAGGGAATTCAACTTAGGCACATGAACCAGATACTTCAAGCAACCATCAGCAGTTAAAAGTCGAGCTTTCCACTTCAACCTACTAGAATCAACCGATCTTTTCCCACTCATCAAGGTGGTCGACATTCTGTGGCCGAGGGCTAGGTATACTTCCTTGACCCCAGCCTTTTTGCACTCGCTTCAGAACTTTCATAGCTATCCCACTTCCATCCTCTCTGCACATATATAGACATTGATAGCAGTGAATTTTCTGCAGTCTAACAATATAAAACCAAAATGATGGACTCAAGTTTCCTCTTGCAGGAAAAAGATAACAGAGTACTTGGAACATATACATGCACATCAACCAAATGATATTTGAAATTCTTAAAAACTTCAACAAAATAAGTGAAACAAAGTAAGAGCACCAATATAGGTATACCTGTGCAATAGACTACGCCAGTCACTTCCAGGAGAAGTATCTAGTTTCAATTTTTTGCGTCTAGGTTCCATCTCACGATGTTGGGGATGGGAAGTGATAGATTTTAATTTATCATGACGTGATGCTATGTCCATCATCTGTTCTGAGAGTTTATCAGCCTCATGTTTATTTCCCTTCTCGCCAAGTGCATCAATCACTGGCATGAATGCTGCAGGATCAAATAAATAACCCTTACTAATCATAGAAATGAGTATGCCCTGAGCATCATCTACCCTCTGTTCCTTGCACAGTTCCTCAACAAGATTTCTGTATGGGAAGCGCTCAATGGAAAATCCCCTTTCAAAAGCAATTTGGAGCAGTTCCTTAGCCTCCGATATTTTTCCATTCATAGAAAACTCATTGCACATTAAACTATAAAGCACTTCCTTCTGGCCACATGTCGTCAGAGCAGCATGGAAGATGACTTGAGCTGCATCAAAATCAGAAGTCACACAAAAAGCCTTGATAAGCAAGCTGAACGAAGTTATATTAGGCATGATGCCATTCTTTGGCATCTCCTCTAAAAGTGAAGCAGCTTTGCTTGCCATTTCTCCTTCACACAGAGACCGAATCAGGTTATTGTAAGTGATTACATCTGGAGGAATCCCTTTTTCTTGCATTTCATTTATCAAGTTTTGGATTTCATTGATTTGCTGCTTACTCCCCAAACCCCATATTAACAAGTTGTATGTTCTTGTACTTGGTTTGCAACCTTTCTTCTCCATGTCTCTTAAAACCTTAAATGCTGAAGACATCTTCCCATGCTTGCAGAATGCATATACAAAAGTGTCGTAGATAACTGAATCTGGAGCAATGTTTTTCCCAATCATTTCAACCAACTTTTTCTTAGCTTCATCCAGTCTGCTAGCATTGCACAGACCATTAATAAGAGCTGAATAGGTGATAAGATCAGGCAAGCACTTCTTGCTATCATCTCCATCATCTACTAGACCAAGGAATGCATTTCCTAGTTCACCTAGGGCTGCACTTCCATGTTGCCACATACCATCAACAATCTCCATGGCCTTATCCAATTTCCCATTTTTACACAGACCATCGATAACAATGTTGCAGCTCACAATGTCTAAGCCATATCCTTTCTCATTCATCTTCTGCATCAATATCTCTGCCTCTGAAATCCTACCCTCTTTCCAAAGACTTTGCAACAAGATATTGCAAGTAAAGGAGTTTGGAGAACATCCATTGCTAACCATCTCATGAAGAATCCTGCTGGCTCCAGAGGCCTTCCCTTTAGTGCAATACCCATGGAGCAAAGTACTATAAGTCACTGTATCGGGAGAAATTCCATTGCTTCTCATCAAACTAACGACTGACTCAGCACCAAAAATCATCCCCTCTTTGCACAACCCATCAATAACAATATTATAAGAGTACAAATTAGGTTCAAGGCCCTTCTGAACCATCTCTTCCAACAGCATCCGAGCCTCTATCAACTTCCCATTCTTCACCAAGCCCGACAACCATATATTATAGCTTTCTGACTGTACAAAAAATCCACTCTCTTTCATTGACTCAACTAGAGCCCTGGCTTCCTCCACCATGCAACCATTGCAAAATCCGTCTAACATTAGATTAAAAGTGATCTGATTAGGCCTTGGCAATTCCAACTCATCGTCCTGCATATCTCTGAAAATTCTATAAGCCTCCAAGACCTTCCCTGCCTTACAAAGTGCCGATATTCTAGCATTGAAAGTGACCACATTAGGAAAAAGGTCTTCTTTCCTCATCCTCTCCACCAAGCTCTCGGCTTCTCCAATCCTGCCCTCCCGGCAAAACCCGGAAATCAATGTGTTATAAATTACCAAATTTGGAGAGCACCCAACCCTCTCCATCACATCCAAAAGCTCCAGAGCTCGGAGACTGACTCCCGCTTTGCAATATCCGCGAATTAAAATCCCGAAACTGAACTCATTCGGGCGGCAGCCCTTCACCGTCATTCTATCGAACAATAAGCGGGCCTCATTCAACCGGCCTGAGTCGCATAAAGAAGACATCAAGAGATTGAAAGTGTAAGTCTCCGGGGATACTCCGGCAAGGAGCATGTCCTTGTAGAGGGCCTCTACGAGGTCGGGGCGATTGGCTTTGAGGGAGGAGTCTAAGAGGGAATTATACAAGCGGATGGGGGGAGGATGGGACGGGAAGTGGAAGCGGAGGGAATGGAGCTGGGAGAGGGCGCGATCGAGGAAGCCGGCGGCGGCGGAGGCGAGGGATATGGCGGCGAGGGAGGGGGGAGCGGCGGAGGGGGGGAGGCAGAGGAGGAGAAGGTGGAGTTGGTCAAGCTCGGGGAGGAGGCGGGCCTGGGCAAGGGCGCGGGAGAGGGAGTAGATGGAGGAGGGGGAAGGGGCGGGGGCGGGGGCGGAGGGGGAGGAGAGGAGGTGCTTGAAGAGACGCCATGCGAGGGCCGGGTTGTGGGCGTTGCGGCGGAGGATTTCGGCCAGGAGGCGTCGAGTGGCGCTGGGTTTCATGGGATGGGAGGCTTCGCTTCGCCCCCCTGGTTCATAGCGGTCCTATTTGAGAGGACTCATCCGGCGCTCTTCTAAAGTCGGCAACCCTGGCCGAATCCGATGAGTTGCTCAGAAGTCGGCAAATTTGCCGAGATGTTGACGACTTTGGTGAAATCTTCAGAACTTGGCTGGCTCGTGCCCATATTTGAGGACACTTCAATCGTGCTGCGTATTAACACCTAAAGAAGGATAAGGCGGACCTTAATGGAGGCTAGGGGGCATGAATCTGACCAAATCCAATGAGTTGTTTAAAAGCCGACAAACTTATCGAAATGGTGACAGCTTTGATTGAATCTTCAAAGTTTGATAGGCTTGTGCCTATATTTGAGCACACTTTAATCCCGCTACATATTAACATTTAAAAAAAACATCGGACACAGGTGAACAATAATGAAGTCCCTCTAAAATGTTTTAAAAATCTTTATATATATATATACACACACACGAATAGACTTATGCCTATATAGTCTTAAAATAAAGTTTATTACCTTTAATTTAGCTCTCTTTAAAAAAAAAAAAATCCAAAATCAACTAATGAGCATCAGATATCAAATTATTTATCTGTTTAATACTATTGCTAGTTCACATGCAAACAAAAATAATTTTAGTATTAAAAAATCACTTAATTATTGATTTATAAAAAAAACAAATTTTCTTTTTAGACTGATCTAATATTATTTAACAATAAGTGATAAGAGATTTAAAATGTTTTATAAATATATCTTGAATATCTAAAATATATTTTTACCACCACCTACCTTATTAGAAGATTTAGAAGAAAATTGTTTAAGAATATCTAAATTGGTTGCCACACAAAAGAGAGAGGATAAAAAATAAAAAATAAAAAAATCCAGCCTTTAATCTTTCCTTGCATAATAAACTGTGGATTGGAAAATCCATTAAACACAAAATATTTTTTTGTTTATAAATGTTTGAATTATCTAAGAAATTATAATGATTCAAAGCAGTGTCTTAAAACTTCCAAGCAGCAGACAATTTGTCAATTGTCCACCTTGGAAATCTAGGAGTCAAACCAGATAAGCTTAGGCCCAAAATCCAGTCGGCCCATATAAATCCGCGCCATCGCTTTGATGAAAATAAAAACATAACCCGCCTCTTTCCCGCCCTTATTAAGGCTGAGAGAAAGAGGGGAGATAGGAGAGAGAAAGAGGGAGAGAGGCAGAGAGATGCGGCGGAGTGGGGCGGCAGGAAGCGGAGAGTCGGCTGGGGCGTCGCCGACGGGATGCTTCAAGTGTGGGAGGCCCGGCCACTGGTCGCGAGACTGCCCTTCTTCTGCTGCGGCGAATCCCAACCCTAACCCTAGAATCCCCTTCTCCTCCTCATCCAAATTCCCTCAGCAGCCAGCCTCAGAGAAGGCCACTACCGCTGCTTCATCCGCCGCCAAGAAGGCCCCGAGGACGAGGCCCAAGCTCACGCCAGATCTTCTTCTCTCCGAAGACGGCCTCGGCTACGTCCTCCGCCATTTTCCTCGTTCCTTCAAGTACCGTGGCCGCGGTCATGAGGTAAAGCTCCCATCTTGCCGTTGATTTAAAGCTTAGATATTCTCCAGTTTTTCGGAAATCCTTTCTAGATCTCCGTCTTCTTTTTGAGACAGCTAGTTTGAATCTCTCGTACTCTTCTCCGTAACCATTTGTCGCTAATTTGTGTTTATTTGTTGTAATTTTTGACGGATGGATAGTGATGCCTTCTCTGATCTCGGATTAATGTTTTTCCCCATATCAGATTTCCCTTTGTGTTATTACATTCTAGCAGTTAAAATCTTTTCTCCGTTGGTAAAGCTCAACTTTTTATCTCCCCAAAAAAACCCTAAATTTTAGTTTGAGGTTATTAATTATCCTTTCCCCCCTCTGTTTGAGATTGCCGCGTTTCTCTTGACCTCCAACCTCAGTTTGATAAGCCTTTCTGTTCTTGGTGGCTAGATTAGAACAGTTAACTTGTGGTTATTTGTTTTTTGGGCAAAGGTATACCATACGGCTGCTTGTGAAAATGGCTACTTCAACTTTATGAATTTTTGTCCGGTTGGCCTTCTTCTTCAGGCATCCAATAAGAAATGAGTATCTGTTTTGCTTGCGCAGGTCAGTGATCTGGGTAATTTGATTAGTCTGTATACGCAATGGCATGCTCATTTGATTCCTTACTACTCCTTTGATCAATTCGTGCACAAAGTGGAGCGAGTTGGTGCCACCAACCGAGTCAGGGTAAGCTGATTCTTCTAAGATGCAAAGGTTTCTTTGTTTTTTTTGTTTGTTTGGGGCTGGGGTGGGGGGCAAGATGCAAGGATTTTTTTGAAGATTTTAGAGCACAAGTTGACACATTACTATGCCTCTTGGAGCTGTGCATTGATAATATCACCCTCACATTGTTATGGAAGCTCTGGGATAATAAGGTATGGATGGCATCTCTAAATTGCATAGGCAAGAAAAAGGCTACCTAGTCCAAGGCCATGCTCTGTATTTACCTCAACGTTAGAATTGAAAATATTCGTAAAAGTCTTCATATGGAACCATTCCACAAGCCTGTCACTTTACTTAGCTGGGTGTTATGAGATTTATCAGAAAAGATGCATAAACTTGTAGTTTGCATGAAACTATTCTTGTAGTTTAGTTGTCACTTGTTGTCGATGCAACTTCTTATATGTGCCTTGTCCTTTATTTTTTCACTCAAAATAAAACATTTATCATCTTTTCCAATCGAAAGGTTATTTAAGGCCTCTATAATGTTACAACATTGACATGCTATGCCAAAATGGTTTTTACATTTTAATCATGTTTACAAGTACAAGATTAATTGTCATTTTCTGTGTAAAGGTTATATCACCTATATGTTGTGTGATACTTTTTCTTATTGCTGACTTTGGTGTTGCAACCAATTTCTCCCCTGATAGAAACCAATAGTTTTAATTTTCTGCTGTTGCAATTGAATAAATCTGGACCAGTGTTTGGATGAGGATAAAAGATTGCTCCGTTGAGCTTAGAAAGGTAAAACTAGAATGGAAAATAAATGAGAGATTTTCATGCATTAATTTGTTATAATGTAAAAGCATGCAATTTCTTTATTCAATTTAAGTTCATGCTTCTATAAACAATTGTTGGTTTACACCTTTGGCAAACAATTTTGGGGTAATTAAATTTCTAAAAATAAACATTCAGATATCTAATAGTTATAAGTTGCTTGTAAGTATTCAGTAAAATCTCTAAGAAGACTTGTGTAAATACTCTTAATCAAACAATTAAAATTTAGTTTCTATTCATTGCATCTGCAAAGTGCAAATTTCTTTTTTTTTTTTTTATTGAGATGTGGAGTTTGATAACAACTAACATAAACTAACATTATTTAATTACATTGGATTCATGATTGTTTTCTTTGGCCATATTTGCTGAATATAAGGTTTATTTAAGAGTTCTAGCTGCAATGTCTTTTTAGATTTCTTTATCAATAAGTTGCAAAGTTGGTCTAAGAATTGCTTTAATGGCTTTTTATATGAGGACGGCCATGCATATTTTCTTCCCTTTCTTTTGGGAATTTGAATCTGAATAGACTTGTGAAATCCTTTCTTCATTTTTATTCTTCCCTCATCTATCCTCTTGATTGGTTTCTTTAAGTTTCAGCTACAGCTAGCAAGCCTATTCCTGTATCATCTCTGCTATCATAGTGCAAACTTTAAAGGCAGCAACATGTGCACCCACAATGTAAATACTAGTATTGCATAATTTTCTCTCACTTGTTCCTTTTTTTCATTTTCTTTTTTTATGAAGAGATGCATTGCAGAATTGAGAGATAGAGTTGCCAAGGGAGGAGACCCCACAAAGCTGCATGAACCACCAGTTGAACAAGTTACTCAAGAGCATGAAGTGGGTATGCAACATGTAACTTTATCTAAGTATGAATTCTCCATTTAAATTTATGCTGTATCAACACCATTTTTTCTCTGAGCATCTTTGTTTGTATTGCTATGTTACCACAAAATTTGCATTTTGGGCATGCCACGAATATACAACTATCTTATGCTGGTCATTAATCAGATCATATGCTGTGTTATTATCAAGAGGAGGAGGACCAGGCGTAATGGTAAGGTTGCATCATTGTGGCCTGAATGTCATTAGTTCAAAATACAAAAATAGCCTCTCTGTATATAAGGCTGTGCTTATCTAACCCTCACAAACTTCACAATGATGGCAACCTTGTGCACTGAGTCACCCTTTTCTTTATACTGTGTTATTCTCAACAAAAGAAAATATTGGCCCTTGTTGATGACAAGTTCACCACTTGAGCAGCATGTTGTGCCCATTTTCAATGTCAAAATACATAATACATACATTTGCCCCATTTTGTGTTTATGGATGTGTAAACAGCTGTCCCCTTGAAATTATTCTGAGGTTAGACTTGAAACAAGGTTAACATTGCATATTATTTGTGATTGCCATCATATGGCATTGATGTCATGTTCTTATTCCTAGTTTATAATGTCTGACAGAAGTTATGAACAAAAGATAATGGAAGCATTCATGAATCTGACTTCTATAAACAATTTGTTGCTACAGAAGGTACGGCCATGGCGGACCAAACTGCTGATATGATAGATCCACTACTGGAGAGTCATGATGCTGATGATATACAAGAAGATATGTTTAATGAGATTTACCAAAAAGCAACTGAGGTAAGTTGTTTAGCTTTTTGATATTCATAACAAGACCTACACTATATTGGGGCAGTCATGTCCATGGTCAAAGTTGCTGTTCTTTCCTTTGAGTTGTTTCCTGACGGTAGCTTTGTAGAAGAGCTCTGTGAAATTTGCAAATAACATATTGTTATACTAGTGATGCTCCTAAAAGTTCTAGGAAGTAGGAATTACAACTTTTTATTCAGCTAGTAGCCCAAAAAGCATTAAACCTGTGTTAGGTACCTGCTTTCGTGAAGCAACTGCTATCTCAGTGGACTTGAATCCATGCTCTCATTTTTTTAATTTAGATTTTTTTTTTTTTTTTTGGGCCAAAAATTTCATTTTTGTATCAAGATATGATGACTTAAATAGAAAACTATATTTCTACAGATCTTGACTGTTTTAACATTTGATATCTGCTGAATACAGTTGATTTATGTTTGCATTTTCTCAATTTATTATATTTATTTATGCTTGACTATGACAAGCACAACTTTAACTTGTGTATTCTTCTGCTGGAAAATACCTATATATGTTATGTTTCTCATCTTTTTTGACATTTAATTCTTCAAGTACACTTAAATGATGCTTTACTGCCAGATACTGTATTGTACCCCTTTCAGTGATGACCAGTCCAGCTTTTTGACTGTATTTGAACACTTAATTCTTGATCAAGTTAAAAACTGTGCATATACCCTCTCTTTAAATTTCTTCATTACTGTTGCTGAAAATTCTTGCCTTCAACATACATTGTCTGTTAGATGTTTGAGAATATTGGAGTATTTGCTCTATACTAATTACAAAGGGTGCTTCATAGATTGTCAAGTTAGTTTTGAACTATTTTGCTGTCTTACATATTTAAATTTGGTTAAATTGATGTGAAATTTCATGAATATACCATGTAGCTAGTACTCTGGGGAAGGGCAAAAGCTAATATAAATAATTCCATGACAAATGGTAGGGTAATTGTCAACAAGTATTCATTTAGTTGAGACCGGAAGATAAAGTGAAGGAAAATATAAATAATAGTCATTGATAGTTTTTTTTCTCAGATTTTTTTAAAAAAACCTTGTTCCCCTAATGTTTCAACAACATATAAAAAAGAAACCTGCATGCATGGTAGTGGTGGGAATGTTGAGTTTAAAGTGCATATAACAGGGAAGATTAAATGTAGGCCTGATGGATTATAGAATGAGGAAGCACCATTGAGATGGTGCATTAATATGTAGGTAAGCAGAGACGAGAGCAATATGGAGACTGAAATGTAGCATTGAGAAAGATATGAGGGTGCCTTGTGGAGGACTTTACTTATTTAGGGATTGATGATATTTTAGAATGCATTCAAATAAGTAGCTAACTCCCAAGGTTTGCCTTATTTTCACTTGTAGTTCAGTAATTTATGAACAATTTGAGAGCCGGCAATATCTTTTGAAGCATTTTGATGCTTTCTGCTAAAGCCATGAAGTGTCAGATTGATCTTATTCAAAGTTAGATAGCAGTTATTCTGCATGTAATCTATGATGAAGTTGAATGACCTTGTAAGTTAGAGTTCACTGTTTAAAAGTAATTTTGTGCTCAGTGGTCTTTCTTGTTGGTTGGAATTCTTCTTTCACTCCATGGCAGAATGTACCTACTCAAATCATGTTGAAGTATTATTGATCAATAATGATGGCAATCATTGATTTGCAGTTCAAGTTGCATCACGGAGTGATCCTTCCTCTGCAAATCAGGGAGTTAAAATTTTGTATCTCATGCTAGTTGTTTTAGCCTCACTTGATTTGCATCAAACGTTTGTGTTTTCTGTGTTATTAACTTGGACTTTTACAATTTCTATTACCCCACTTATATATTGGACACTACAAATATCAACTTTCATGACAATTGAAATCTCTTTAGACCATATCATATAGGAAATGATGCCTCTGTTTTTGAAATTTGCTACCGTAGGAACTACACCACTCCGTTCAACAGGAACCTTCTCAAGCTTCGCGAGGCATAGCTGCTTCCGAAGTAAACCCAGAGCCTAGATCTCTGGAAGAGCCGCCAAATCAAGCAGCATTAAATACTACGACGGTGCCTAAGAAAATTCAAATTACTGAAGATCAAAGGGCCCGCATGGAAGCCAACCGGTTAAAAGCATTAGAAAAAGCTGCAGCTCGTGCTCGTCTCTCACAGGCTTCTTGAGTGTTTTCTTCTCTTTTGTGCATCACCCGCTCTTATTCAATGCCAATCTGCTTTGTTCAGCTGGCTCAGCCCGGCCAGTTGTTGATATTAAAAACATTTTAACTTTGTTTGGTTGTCATATTCACATGAAATTAGGCAAACGTCAAACGGACTGGCTCATCTGTAGCAGTGAAGTTCTGTTCCTTTTGGTTGTAATTCCCATCATGGATAGGAAGCCATCCAAATGGTTTCATCCTGTGCTCTGGGACACATCTTCACTCATTTGGCAGTAATTTTCTGCCATCTCATAGTGTAATTCTTGCTATTACAGTGCATGATTCGACATGGATATATTTCATCCTGATGAGCATTAGTCGGTAGTAATTCTCGTTTCACTGCCTGTCTTAACGTAGGCATCTTTTTCTCCCAAGCCATATAGCTGTATCCTTGTCTCCTTCCTGTTGCTACCGTGCACGGCTGCAATTTGGCGTCTTCCTTCAAGCAACATGGCTGCATTGCCTTGGCTCATCAGCAGCCATCTTCTCCTCCATGCTGGAAGATCAGTCCATAAACCTCATATTCCACGTGCATGCGGACATCCCTATCATCACGTCTCCCTGGAGTACAATGATTGCACGGCGGTCGATTTCAAATTTTCTTTGAGGGACAACGTGTATCAGTTGGATGTTTGTCTGTAAAGCAATGTTTACATAACAATCTATCACTACTTTCAATTTTCAAATGCTTGCTTTTGGAGGGATTTCAAGTTTGCAATGGATGTCTCCAGTAGAGATCAAATGAAAGAACCAAGAGGGCCAGATTCCAGTAGGGGGAATAAAAAATTATGGGGGAATCGCCGATTTCTAAACATCTCTAAAATTCAAGATTCACACGACCCTCACAGGGAACTCTACAACTTGACCGTTGAAGAGAATGATTCGAAAACCCAAGCAAAATCCAATCAATCCCTCTCTCCAAAATTCAAATGCTCCGTCCCGTACTCCCTCGGGAAGCTCTGCACTGTATCCGACCACCGCCCGGGGGAGTGATCGCTGCTGTTGGACGACACGATCACCTCGGCCCGCGCGTCCCGGATCATCTTCAGCACCTCCTTGGTCGCCGGCCGCCGCTCCGCCTCCACCGCCACGCATGCCATTGCGACGTTGAGCAGCGCCGCCAGCTTCTCCTCCGAGGTCTCGTTCCCGGATGACACAGGGTCCTCCCCCGACTCCCTCTCCTCGTCGCGCACCGAGCGAACCCACCGGGGGATGTCGGCGCCGTGCTCCTCGACGAGGTCTTGGAAGGGGGTTTTGCCGGTGAGGAGCTCGAGGAGGAGGACGCCGAAGCTGTAGACGTCGGAGCGGGGGGTGAAGGAGCAGGACCGGGGGTGGCGGATCTCGGGGGCGCGGTAGAAGAGGGAAGAGGAGGAGGGGAGGTGGTGGTCGTCGTCGGTGGAGGGGAGGAGGGAGGGGACGAGGCCGAAGTCGGTGAGGCAGGACTCGAAGTCGGCACCAAGGAGGACGTTGGAGGACTTGAGGTTGCCGTGGACGACCGGCGGCGAGGATTGGTGGAGGTAGAGGAGGCCGGCGGCGACGTCCTCGGCGATCTTCAGGCACGATGTCCAGTGGAGTGGTTTGCCACTGCCGGAGGACCGGGATCCTGTTAAGATCAAATTACAGCCATACATCACATGAACCTCCTACCTATTCCTTCTATCATAGTTCGTGGATCAACCAGTAGAGAACAAAATTATAATAATAAAGTTATTGTTTAGAGAAATACAGATACAAACACAAATTTGACAGCAAGGATTGCACCACCATTCTCTATTAAATAATATAATTCTATCATATGATCTCTTTTAATAGATGACCAAGACAAGAGATTATGTTGTATACCAAGACGAGAGATTAAACCAACTCCATCAGTCAGCATCTCAGCATCTCCAGGAAGAGAGACACAAATTCATTTTGAAAGATGACTCCATTTGATATCTCAATTAAACCCAGAATATACTCATTGGATTATAATGAATAAAAAAAAAAAAAAAAAAAAAAATCATAAACTGGATGTGCAATCACATGCCTATATAATAATCTGGGTTCCATAAACTATTTCACTCCACCATCTTGCTTCACGTGTAGGTAACCTGGTTTGGAAGCGTGCTGCGAGAAGCTGGCCGTCCTCAGAGGGCCCGCAGAGAATCAAACAAAAGCGAGAAGTGGAGTCACGAAGAAACCAAGAGGAAGAAAGCACCGGCGCGAGTGGAACAAGCCAAGAGGAACCGGCCAAATTAGCGCAAGCCTTTCCAGAGGAGAAGAGGTAATACGCCAAGGGACAGGACAAAAGCTGAGCAGTCTTATTGCGTGACTCGCGGACGAGTCCAACCATTGGCCTTGCTCATTGAAAGGTTCACGAGAAAGGACAGTAACCGATGGGTTACTTCGAAGTTGAAACGGATCGCGGCCAAATTAAGTATTACTAATTTACAATCACTTACTTTGATGCAGGCCATCTAATGGTAACAAGTTTTAACTCGGTCAGATAACTGGACGGTGACAGCGGGATCTTTTGACCCAAAAAAGACTTGGAATGTTGCTCGTGATTCGTTCCGGCTGGATTTTATATGCGGGCGGGAACAAGGGATACTATTGCTCTTTTACTTGAGGAATGGTTCAACAGCCTCGCTGATCACGACCGTACATTTTCTGAGACTCGTTGGGCATGCCACCCATATGGAGCCGTATCAGCCCAGAGGATGGGACAGGGAAGTACAGGGAACGGCCAAAGATAAGACAACGACGCACCGATCAGACGGTCAGTGCTCGTCGCCCCATCGCTAACAGAATTCCTCGTGCCATGCTGCTCTGCCGGGCCGTGTGGAGGGAAGAAAAAAAAAAAAATATATATATATATATATATATATAAAAAGGAGGAGGAATCATGCAATTTTTTCTAAAAAACCCCTTCCCTATTCTATATTTACAAAAATAAAAGTCTATCACAATTCCTTGCTGGTGATTAAGACAACTAAATTTACTAGAAACATTTAAAGGGTAATTTTTGAGTTAACTAGAGTGAATTAAGTATACAATAGTATGACATTGTCACACTTACCAGATTGTCAATGAATATAATTCTGATGCGTGGACTGAGTTTCACTACTCCAGGGATTCATTTACTAAATTCTAGTCACAATGCTGAAACTTGAGTTAGATTAAGGTTTGCAATTAAATTAGACCACATACTTAATATTCTAGTTGTTGCATATTAGTTAAGTATTTGTTGCTAACATGCAAGCATTGAAGTCATCCATGATGCAAACGTCAATATCCCTGTCTAAATGCCAGTCCAACATGCTTTACACGCATAGCCTAAAAAAACAAGAGGATGCAATACATGTCCCACGCTATAAAACAGCATCATATCTAACTATCTATTTTATCTACGAAAATATATATATATATATATATATATATTACACTACGCAACTCCAATTCACATAGATGACAAGGTGCCAAATGATTCATGAATGAGCCAATCGTTGGATGGGGATGGGATGGAGGGTATAATTTTGCGCCATACTCAACATAAAAGGCAAGGAGTTCATAAGAAAACCAAAATTTGTCAAGGGCTTTTATGTAAAACAAAAAAAGGGGAGAGAGAAAGTGAAGCCGTACCGTGGATGAGAGAGAAGAGGCTGCCATTGGGGAAGTAATCGAAGACTAAGAGGCGCTCTTCCTTGGCTTGTAAGTATGCTCGGAGAGGCACCAGATTGGGGTGGCGGAGGCGGCCGAGCTCCTCCATCCTTCGCCGGAACTCCTCCACCCCCAGCCGGCCAGAGTCCTTGAGCCGCTTCACCGTCACGATGAAGCCGGACTCCATCACCGCCTTGTACGTGCTCCCCACCGTCCCCCTCCCCAGCGTCTCCGCCGACGCCTTCAGCAGCTCCTCCAAGCTATACATCTCCCCCACCCCGCCGCAAAACACCAGCTTTCCGATCCCCTCCCCCTCCCACGAGAACCCCCCCTTCGTTGCTCCGCCGCCGCCACCTTCAACTTCTCCTCCTCCTCCTCCTCCTCCTCCTCCGCCGCCGCCGCCGTCTTCTAAGGATTTATCTACTCCTACTCCCCGAGTTCTACTCCCCCCTGCCACTCTTTGTCGTTTTCTTCTGAACACCAAGAATACCGCTAATGCTAAGCAAGTTGATAAGACTAGAACTCCGGCGATAGAGCCAGCGACGATGGCAATGAGTCTTTTGATGCTGCTTTTTTTGTGATTAGAAGCGATCATAGGAGGAAAGGCATAGATGGAAGAAGAAATGGAGGCTTTTGGACTGGGCGGAAAGGTTGGTCTTTTAGAACAGGGGAGTTTGATTTGGGCGCCACAGATGTTGGGGTTGCGCTGGAAGGATGAGAGATTGAACCGGGAGAGGGCTTTGGTGGCTGGGATTTCGCCGGAGAGGTTGTTGTTTGAGAGGTTCAGGGAGTGGAGGCTCGGCTGGTCGAAGGCCGGGATATCCCCTGTGAGGCGATTGTCTTGGAGAAAGAGGGTGTAGAGCCGGGGGATTCCGGCTAGGGCCACCGGAATGGGGCCGGAGAGGAGGTTGTCGGAGAGAACGACGACCTTGAGGCGATGGAGGACGGCGAGGGTGGCCGGGATCCGGCCGGAGAAGCGGTTATCGTTGAGGTAGAGGACCTTGAGGTTGACGAGAGCGGTGAGGTCGGGGATGGCGCCGGAGAGGGAGTTGGACTTGAGGCTGAGGACACGAAGTTGGTCGAGGGGGGCGAGGATCGCCGGCGTCAGGGTTCCGGTGAGGTTGAGGAACTCGAGCACGAGTTTGGTGACCCTCCCATTGGAAGCACACTCCTTTACTCCATACCACCCGTTGCAGAGCTCTGGCGAGGCCTCCCGCCGCCACGGGATGGCGTCCAAGGGATCAATGGAAGCCTTCAAAGCTAAAAGGGCCTCCGCATCGCTAGATTTAGCTCTAATGGAAGAAATGCGAGCAAAAAAGAAACAAAGCAAGAGGAGAAAAAGAAGCAAACACCTTGGAGAAATGGGCACCGGCTCCATGAAGAGCAGTAACAGCCAAAGAGTTAAGAAACAAAGTAAATGGTATTTAATGTGGCAATACTTCACCCTCCAATGGATTGAAAGCAGACATTGATCAGAGAAAGGGATGGCGGCTTCTCCCCCGAGTCACATCGCTTCTCCCGGGAAGGGAAAGGCTCGATCTTTCAACGTGATTAGACCGCAGGGGGCTTCGAGAGCGACCCGGTGAGCTCGGTCGAGCGAATCCGTCGATCTCTGGGCATCGGAATGCCTTCACGTGAGCTGGGCTCAGAGACGGCAGCGGAGAAGATGGCTTTCTTCCTATTTTTTCCCCATCCTGGCTATAAAAAAAAGGATTATTTTTAGTACCCACACCTCGGGACCTGAAAGCCCCCCTATTTATTGCTGCCGTTCTCTCGGCCTTTCTCACTCCCAGATCCGATGGAGCTCCCAGATAGCCATGGTCGCCTCCCAATGGTGACAAAGGGAAGAAGCTCTAACAACCAAAAACTTCAGAACAAGAAGAACAACTAGAAGAAGGAAGATCGGAAGGACAAATCTAAGCCTATGAAAGCCTCAAAACCTCTTCAAACATCTACCATCCAACGTTTCATCTTAATGACTATTGGAGAGGAGGCATTGTACGGATAAAGGAGGGGAAGAGAGAGAGAAAAGGCGAGAACACTCTCATGAATCGAGTGGGGCCTTAAAAGCCATCAGCGGCTTTTTGGTCGAGAAAGTAAATAAGGCGATGGTCTTATAATACGTGTCAAGGCGAACCGATCGCGCGTGGGGCCACGGAGGAGGGTCCATTTGGTAGGAGGAGGGGAGATGGCGCAGTTGGGCTTTTCACCACGTATTGCTCGGAATTGGGGTCTGGGTGGAGACTTGGGTGCGCTTAAAAGTGCGTTTCATTGGTCGGCAATGCAGCAGTGGGGCCCCGCCGGAGCTGGCGCCATCGGGCGCGTCGTTTGGTTCGGATGGCGACGTAGCGGTGTCGCCCGGTGCACGTGGCCACGAGAGAGAAACGCTACCAGGCCCAAACGCGCTACCAAACCTTCTCTCCATCATCCAGCCTACCGGTCCTCTCTCGCCACGTGGAAGGACGGAAAGCTTGGGGGCATTTTTTAGTGATCGGCTTGGGTCCTGGAGCATTACCTGGACGCAAATCTAGGCCATGTTTGTCCATGGACATCAGAGCAGTGGTCGACCGATTTGGCATGAAATTGGTTATTTACTGTGGGGCACCACAACTGGGGGCATTATGGATGAGGAGAGAAAGGTGTGACCCAGCTACGGCCATCAAAGGCTTGATTCGGTTTTATGGTTGGATCTTTGGCTTTAGATTTGGTGTAGAATTCCTTTCTTTGGTGAGTAGAATGATTTGATTTTCATGTTCCACCAATTTGTCTCTCTTAAGCTTCATGATGAAGCACTTTTATGCATCAAGAATGGTGCAATTGTTGCCGATTGGATCGGATCAAGACTAACTTAGGCCTAATTAGATTTATTAGACCATTCAAACCTTACCTCCAGCCTGAACACAAGGCCGGCTGATGAGGCTAATGAAGTTCTAATGCAATTATATGCTTTGGTTTATGAACAATTTGAGAGAGTGAGTTTATTCTAACATCTCGGGTTATCATCTCACTCTGCCATTATATCTCCTCAAATAGAGTGTTATCCTGCTAAGCTCTCAAAAAGATCCCGAGATAGCATTATTAGGATAAGTGCAAAAGAAAGGTGGGGTGTAACAGAATTAATGCATAAAATAGAAAATTTTGTTTCCTCTAATTATTAATTTGTCATTAACTGCTTTTTAAATGTGTCGAGAAGTGAGAGACAATTTTATTATTGTAGGAACAATTTGAGCTTAATATCTTTATTTTATCCTATTTAAGAGTAATTTAATTTTCTTTATTTATTTGTATCTTTTTTTTTTCTTTTTTTTTTAATTTATTGAGCATATTTTGGAGTGGGATAAGCCTTAGATTAGCTACGGATAGTTTGGTTGGAAGTGATTTTATTTATAACAATAAATATTTAAAAATATATTCTAGTCTTTATCTAATACAATTACTTAAGCAGATAACAAGAGGCCCCAAACTTTCTAAAAGTTAAGGGGAAAAACAGTGAAATGGCTAGACCATGATTTGATACATGGTTGGCTAAAGACACTCTAAATTGTCAAAGAAAGCAAAAGAACATGCATATATTAGAATTTTTGAATTTTTTTTTTTCAATAAATTATATTTGCACATCTTTTTGAGAGGATTGCCCAAGTATTCATGAGATCCCAATTAGTTTAAGTCACTATTGCTATCTTGATTCCAAGTACAAATATTGCTATGGTTTTGCTTAACCTACAGGTGCAAGCATATATTGCAAACAGTTATGTATTGAATCTTTAATAACCAAACGGGCATGTAGTGTTATTTGCCAAGTTTACATGTAAACATGTATAATTTTTTAAAAATAATTTTACATCGGATGAAAAGAAAAAAAAAAAAAAAGTATTATATGCTTATAACTTAAGTTCATTTGCATCAGTTTAACTTCCACTCAAGTTTTTAGGGATACGTGATTTTGACCCACTAATCGGTTAATTGGGTCAGCAAGTGAATTTTGTGACGTTACAAATGGTATCAAAATCGATCTGAATGTATAAAAATTGATGGTACGAGAAAATGACTACCTATGAAACAGTGATGAAGTTTCGCCAATGATTTAGATTTTAACTATGTTATGACATACGATAATAACATCGTATTATAAGAAAAAAAGTTTCATATTTTTAAGATCACGTAATTTTGATTCGTTAATCAATTAATTAGATCGGATGAACTTGAAACGTTACAATCTAGAATGCTGCATTATAGTCTGCTGCTTCTAAATCAACCCTTTTTTTTTTTTTTTTTTTTCACACTGCATTATTTTGTGGTTGAAAAGGCGCGGCATATATAAAAAGTCTAAAGCAACACCTCTTCAGATTCTAATCCCGCGTTTGGTGCAGCAATAAAGGACACGATGACATCCTGGAATGCTTCGGATCCTCTCCGGCGCATTATTTACACTGGAGACCGACAGTCCAACACATCCTCAGATTTAGACTGCATTGCCAACAGCATCCCCATCCCTTGCACTGCCTTCAATGTCTAGCCTCTCAGCTCAACGTTGTCCGCTTTTTATTCCCTTCGGCCAACGAGATGAAACCCGCCATACAACCCCCTTTGTTTCAAGGGCTCCCAGACGCTGCTGCTCTGCGAGGATCTCCAAATCTCGACGGAAAGGTTTATGTTAAATTTCCAATACATTTTTGAAATCATTGATCCAATAAATTCATACTCAAGTTAAGTTTTATGCGTCACATTTATTCATGAGAATAGAATGGCAGTTAACGAGGGAGACAGCTAGATTGTCCATGTGCTTTCATCGTTTTAAGACACGGTCGTCATTTCGTCGAACACCCTGTGCTCTGCGGATCCTTGCAGTCCAAGCGATGGTACCTTTCCACAAGGCAATGATGTACTTCCACATGGCACCAGAGATGGGCGAGAATCCGGGCCCGCAACGAGGAGGCCGACCTCGGGTTCCTTCTTTGTACATAATAAATTAATTAATAATATTTGCATAAATTATTTATGAACTCTTATACTGTAAATAAAAAATAAACTGTTGAATGAATATAGAATTAAAGATATTATTTTATTTGAGAATGGTGATGATATTTATGTAGATTTGGTTGCAATATTACATCGATTGTTGCTTAAAGATATACTTTATATTATATACTAGCAGATGAGCTTTATGTAATGCATTATAAATAGAATTATAAATCATGCAATGCAAATGAAAATAATAAAAATAAAATTATAAATTATGAAATATATTTTAATAAATATAGAAATAAAATAAATAATAAATAATGTAATAAAAATAAGAGTATAAATGTCATAACATATGTTAAAATATAACTACAAAAATATAAATAAATATAATTTAAATGTATGAAATAAAAATATTTTGATAAATGTATTAGGTGAAAAAATACTTTTAATTTTTAAATTTTTAGTTATTACAGTTTATTTCCTCATGTTTTAGGAAAATTGCATTCCCGATATATCAAGCGCCCTGCTACCTTATCAACCAACCAATCCAAGTGTCCATGTTAGGATGGCATACTAACTATTTTGTTAAATTTTAACTCACACTATATAATGAGATACCAGGAATATGGTGTTCCTAAATCATGAGGAACTAAATAGTAATAATTAAAAGTTTAAAAACTAAAAGTATATTTTAACCCATATATAATATAATAAAATAATCATTAATTAAAAATATAGAATATGAAAAATAATGAGTATTAATTATAAGATATATAATAAAAAACCAAAAGAAAATGCTCCCAAAAGAATTATGGCTATCGTTATAATAAAATTAATTCTAGTCCTCAGTTAATGGTATATATAGAAATTAATATATAATTATTTATATTTTAATACATAAACTAGTTAGCTTAACTATGGAATTAAATTGGTACTTTTTTTTTTTTTTTTTCCATGCGTTCCTTTATTTTATATCCTGTTTGGAATTTAGATTTCCATTCCTTGTCTTCTGTTTACATTTCATTTAGATTTCCATTTCAATTCTTTTTTATTCTTCTGGAACAAAACAAACGTAAAGAACTCAAGCAACACAAAAACAAACTAGGGCATGCAAGCCTGGTTTATAGCCGTAATGGTGGCATAGGTTAGATGGCCCATGGGCTAGCTCAGAAAGTTAAAGCTTGAGCCATAATTTTTAGCCCATAAAGCTGAATTGAGCCGGTTCTAAATATTTAGGCCCATTTCAATTTGAGACCAAACCCAGCCCAACTTGAAATATATATATTATATATATATTTATATCATATATCTGCATGTTTTTAATATATTTATTTGAATATAAAGTATTTTTTTTTTTTTAAATGGTTTGAGTGGGATAGGAATTGAATTGAGAACTTTGGGAAAAGTGCTTGCAATGATGCCTATTTTTATTTTAATAATAAAACATACATACATTTTATACATTATATAATTATAATATAAAAAATAAATTAGATTGGCTAAGCTGGGCTCAGGTTAACCATATTTGGTCCGAATTGAAAATCAACCCAATGCATCAGGTTATACTTTTTATCCTTAACTTAATTCGAGTCTGGCCCCACCCCTGCTTCTTACGTCCCTGCACTATTACTTTATTCTCAATGGATATTGTACCTTTTAGAACAAGGGTTTCTATCTGCCTTATCTCCAACCCTGGCTTATAATACCCTACTACTTCTCCTTTCCATGGGCAATAAGTTTATTTGGTCTTATTTCTAATTTTATGAAAAATAAGAATTTTGACCCCATAATCTTTCCTCACCTCTAATCTTTTCTTAAAAAAAAAAAGAAAAAAAAGAAAAAAAAAGGTAAAGATGTATATCAACTCCATTGCCCTTCCCATTACCATGTTACTCCAACACGATAAAAATATAATTTATATATAAATTCGATGCAGGTTTTGGGCAGAAAAAAAAAAATATATATATATATATATACCAATCCTGGCTTGAATCCGGCCATAAAAATTTCGATTGAAATGGACCTTGGACTCGGTTTGTAGACCCCAATCGATCCGTCAGGTTGGGGCAAAATCGCCATCTCAAGCGCAGAGATGCTGATCCCCGTTCACGGCAAGGCCGTGAACCTCGCGTCAACCACGTTACCATGGTTGGCTTCTCGATGCCACAAACCCGAGCTGTTCGGACGGCGAAGAGACTTGCTTGGTGGTTGAGAGGCAGGCCCCGGACCAAAACCCAGTTGAATCACGGGTCAGTAAATGCAACCAGTACCACTTGCATGGCCGTCAATTCAGGTGTAACGAGTTTGGTTAGAAAATGCCTGCTTTGATGGTGGATAGATCTGGCTTAAAAGAGCGAACCATCTTAAGTCTTTAACGTAACCCAAACAGATGGTAGATGTTTTATATATAAAGTAAACCAAAAACTATTTCCACGTTCATTTCAACCAAATATATAAGTAGGCCTTAGAAAAAGACAAAAAAAAAAAAAAATGCATGGTTGATGCAAATGGAACCGTAGTGCATGGTGCCAACTACGTGAACATGCATCCAGGTAAACTTGCATGCATGAAAACATTATCTTTGCGTATAAACATGGTCATACATAGCATGTAAATATAAAAATTAAAAGCCATATTTTAAAATATACAAAAGGAATACCAATAATAAAAGGAGGACTTATTTTGAAGGATCTGAAAAATAGTTTAAGGATTAATTATTATCACTTAATTTGACAAAAAAATAAAAAGAAAAAAAAGAAAAAAAAGGGAAAGAATACTTGTTTCAAAAACCCAAACAGTTGCTTATATATAATATATAACAACACAGCTCTTGAATGCATACTAACTAGCTTAGCTTACCTTATTACAGCATCCCTTGCCTCAGTGATTGGCTGCTGCTACTGCTGCTGATTCTTTTAATTGTTTCTTTATGGTGACTTAAGAATGGACTATTATACCAGCTAACGTAAGTACGGCACTGTTATGAGAACAGGGACACGATTTCATGTTACCAGCTGGATTTAAACTACACTCGTACGACGACTAGGCTAATTATTTCTCTTTCAGCATGTCTACAGGATGTCTCACGGGTCAAGAACAGGGGTGGAGATTTCTGAAGATAAAGAGGCAATGGTCAAAGTTCCCCTCATGGCTATGAGCTTGAAACCACTGGATGACAGAACTCAAGGAATTCGAACCCAGTGGAATCTATCTAATCATATGTAATTTAATCCAGAATTTGAATCTCCTGTACGAGGGATCCAGGCTACCAGCATCCGTGACCCGACAGGGAGTTGGAATTTCTAAAAGAACCTGAAGCGTAAACCAAAACGCCGTTCATTTATTTTAACCACCCAATGATCCATCTGTCTTCCACACCATACGAGTATAAAACTGCAATAATGCGAGCCTTGTCCCAAAAAAATAAAAATAAAATAAAAAATATTATTTAAAATTTTTAATCTTATATAAATAATTAAATTTCTAGAGCACATAATCGGATTTAAATTTTTTCATACTTCTCTTGTTCAAGACTTGATGCTTTGATCTGGTTAAAAATTTATATTCAAATCTAATTGAATCCAATAAAAATCATAAAGTACGATGCCTCTTAATTTATATGAGATATGAACTGAATTACTCTAATACCATCAGTCGCAATCTGATAGTAGGTTCGAGTATAAAATAAATAGTACATGTTAGAAAAATTAATCCATTTTTATCTCTCCTCTTAAAATCTTTAAATTCCTTCTATTGTGGTTAAGGCCAGTAAAGATGTACACAATGAATAAGCTAGCTCCAACTTAACGAGCATAGTTAAAAATGTGTCAAGCTAGGAATAGGCTTACACCTTTAATAAATTAAATATATTAATATATTAATAATTTAAAATAATATTATTTTTAATTATTATTATGCAATAACAATGATAATCATATAATTATTTTATCATGTTAATATAGATTATAAAATATATTATAATTATAAGATTAAAATATCATCAAAATTACTATTTCAAATAAGATAAAATTAACTACATTCGAATGTAAGTAAGTGTAGAATTTGATCATTTTTTATCATCCTTAAATCTATATGAACCTCGGAACCATTTCATCTTTTTCTTTTTTCTTATTTTTGGAATCGTGAACTGTGTGGATGTAAGGTTGGAAAAGATGATCAAATTTATATTTGATTAGATTCGAATGCAGCTAAATTATTTTTATTTCAAATTATATAAATAAAAAAATTTTAAAAATTTTTATTAGATAATTTTTAAGCAAGCTATTCACAACATCCAGAGTTCAACTCGAAGTTACATACATGAGTTTACTCGATCTCATCTTGTTTGTAAAAGCTGTGAGGCACGGCTAAGTTTGCGCTTGGCTCATTTATATCCTCACCGTGATTAGTGCAAAGAAAGCTCTGATCGAAACACAGCTGGAAGTTGTTTGGTTTCTTATGCTTTCTATTTCTCATTGGTGGCAGGTAGGCCGGAGGCTTCCGCAACTCGCTGGCCTCACCGGACGGTGCTCTAATTTATGGCAACTGTTGCGGTCTTAGGGTTCTCGTCCTTGCCATTGTGTGCATCATGTGTCACCCACCTAACCTCCCAGGGCCAGGACGGCCTTTTAGGGCTCACGTGAAGCGCCCAATTATTTATTTCGTCATAAGAAAAGTTCAAATGCGGTGAAAACGATTCAATAACATGGAGATGTTACGCACGTCGATCTTGATGATTATTTATTTTAGGAAGAGAAAATTCTATGAGGATCCGAAAGAACGGAATATATAGTTTGCACATTGAGCAATCCTATGGCTTATCCACTCTCCAAATATATTTTTATGAGAAAAATCAATTGATATCGAAAGAATTCGATCAATTACCGGCTCTTAAACGAAGGATAGGGATATAAGCGGGTGTCAAGCGCGCTAAGCTGCGATTCTGAAGTGGGACCGACCTGGCTTGACGCAAGACGGAGACGTATGGCCACAGGGACAACGATTGAGCCAACCTAGCCTAAATCCAACTCATCCAACGACCAGGTCAATCTCTCATTGAATTGTTGAGAAAATGGGTTAATTTTGGCATTTTTTTTCGTATGATTTTGATTCTTTCACTGTTTTTACCTATTAAGTTGGGGAAGGAGGACTGGACTAATCCCAAAATTAAGTTGAATCCAGATCACTCTACTATTTCAACCTAGTTTCATCGTGGTTTCAATCTGGTTCCCAAATATAATTATCAATGGCAGAGGAGGGAGGGAGAGAGAGAGAGAGAGAGGGCGCCTTATAAAAGAGAGAGGCAGAGCGAGAAACCTGACCTTTTTCTCTGGCCTCGGTCCAAATCCGAGAGGCGCTCTCTCCCTCTCTCTCTCTCTCTCTCTCTCTCCGAAGCCAAAGCCCGGGAAACTGTCGCCCATGTTGAGAAAAACACGCCAACGAAGCGGATCAAACTAAACACGCGCAAAAAAAAAAGAAAAAAAAGAAAAAAAAGACGACTATTTCTTCGTTCTGTCGCCCTTAACGCTTTGGTTTGGTTGGATTCCATTGCTTCAATCGATCTATTTTCACTGAGAACAAGAGGTGCGGTTTTTATCGAACAGATCTACTTTCATTGTTTTTTCAGCTTAAGATTCTTAAGAAAAGGAGAGAAATGTGGTTCCTTGGGAAATCCGCTGGTTTTTTAATAAAAATTCGTTTTTTCCTCTTAAAAAGGTGCAGGTATTTCGATTTCTGGGGAGCTTTGATTGCCATTTGACACCTGCTCTCTCTCTCTCTCTCTCTCTCTCTCTGCTTTGCCCTTGCTATGTTCTTCTAAGATTTAATGGAGGAAGCCAGCCAACCTTCTCTGTCTCTCTCCTCGGCCTTCCCCATCCCCCAAGTTAACAAACATTCGTGCTTTCTTCTCTCCGTCATTTTCTTTCCTATATATATATATATATATATTTTTCTCGCACCAATCTGCATTCTTTTACAAAAAAGGGGCTTTTTTTTTTTTTTACTCATTTCTTGTTTACCAAAAATCTCAAACGGGAAAAACTAAATTTTTTTGATTGTTTTAGGTGATTCTCTGCAAGAGCTGTTGTTTTCTTTTCATTTTTCTCAATAATGGAGAGAGAATGCAAGGTATTTCTCCAGGGCGCGCCACTCTCCATTAAAAAAAAAGAAAAAAACCCTTGTTTATCCCCCTGCTATGCTGGAGCTCCTCGTCTCTCTCACTGTCATCCGTTTTTATAAAACATTTTTTTTTGCTAACATTTCGTAGAGAAATAGCTGTAAATGAATGAGATTTTTTTTTTTTTTTTGTGTGTGCATAAAAAGACATCTCTTTATCGAAATGATATATATTTTTTGTTTTTTTCTTGATGTTACAGGGCTTTGAATCCGCGGGTGGGATTCTGGATGGTGGCGGAATGTGGACCAACTTTTTCTGAAAAGCTATAATATTTGTGGAAGACAATACGTTTGGAGGTATATCGATATCATCTGTTCGCATCCCTATCTCTCCTTCTACGCACTCCTCTATCTAACGTAGTTGGATTGATTTGACAATACTATAATAATATAACAATGCATACGCGGACGTTCTTATTCCAGCTGTGATGCCATCAATCGTGGACCAGCTTAATTTGATCATCTTTTAACAGATAAAGCCTCTTGTAGCATTCACTCTAATCTCATGGAACTCTCCTCATTGTTGATGGATGTTCTTGGTGGGATACACCAAATACCAATGAAATTTAGATGGGCTCGGCCCGTAGGTGGCAAGGATATGTATTCTTCTCCACATTTAGCTCATTGATTAATTGATTTGGATTGATATGCTTCTTCTGGTGATGCCACGTTAATTTGGCACATATAATTAGTCATTACGCTATACTTCGATACATAGGAACTGTAGTGGATGAGATGTTTTAATGGACAAGTAATATCTGTGCCTCTTGCCAACTTGTTTTAATGGATTCGATGCATAGCACATATTAGTTTTCAAAATCTCTCTTGTATATAAAAGCCTTCTAATCAAACTGTCCTTCTTTGGTGGCAGTTCACTTGGACTCCTGGGAGCTTTTACTTGGTCACTCTGAAAATGGATGAGGTTTTAATGCAGGTAAGTAAAAATCTGTACTTATAGGACCCCATTCAAATGATTCGTTTGTTTATGGTTTTTTTATGCCTAATTTCTTTCTCGAAATGATGTTTTACATGGTAGCAAGACAAGCATCAGGTTATAAGACTGTTTTTAATATGATGCTGATATGGATAAGGACAGATTAAGGCAGAAAGGAGTGCATAACAGAAACAAAAGGTGAACCATAGCAAGGGGAAAGTAATAGAGGCTTATCTGAATTAATGGGGAAAGGAGGAGCATCCAGTGGATTCCGGTGTAAGTATAGAGATGTGAATCTCTTAAAAAAAAAGGAAGAAAAAAGAAGCTCTTGCAGAACAGGTGCTGGAGTGAGTTTCCAAATAGACTTTGAAGTGGGTGCAGCACTCTAAGTGGAAGTTTCTGGCTGTTGAGCATGTAGCACAGGTTATGATGGTCTAGACTTGTGCAGTCAGTTAATTGTAGGCTACAATTTTGATTAATGAAATCTAAGATTAGGAGGGAACAATCTGAAAAGGTTCTAGGATGGTAATGACAAGAAAGGACGGGAGAAGCTTGCCACTTGAGAATATGTTATGTTAGATTGAAAGAAAACAAGCTGGATTCAGGATTATTGATTCTAAGAGTAGCAAGTGGGAATATTTATTAGAATAATTGGAAGAAATGATTACAAGGTTTAGATTGGTTGTTATAGAAGCAGATTTTGGCTTTAACAAGATGAGCTAAAAGTCCACAAAATGTTGATTTCGGGTGTGATTATAAAAGATAGGAGTTTAGCTACCACTGCAAACTTTTACCATTAATTACTGTTATAAAGTTTTAGTAGTACTTTAACACTTTCTTTTTGGGGGGTTATCTTTTGAATGTGCCATTCATTTTTCTTACAGAGCCAGATCACAGCCATGGATAAAGCAGGAAGTGTAGTTTTGGATATTGAAAGTCTTACACAGCAGCCTAATAAATGCTGCTCTGGAAGTCCACAAATGACTGTAAGTGATTCCTTTTTGACATTATTCTATCGATCTTTTAGTTACCATAAGAAATATGTATCACTGACCCTGCTTTAAACTTTTACTAATATGCAAGAATTTATATCTATGGTATATTTTGCTGAGGGTGGTCTACAGAAGGCTCTTTCTCGTAAGGGTTCATGCCGCATGGAGAGACGAGCTGGTGAGGAGCAAGAATTTGATGATGCTTCTAAAAAGTTTGTTATTAAAGGTATAAGTTCATTCTTTTCCTCCAAGTATTGCTTTTCTTAAACAGTTTTATCATTGTTGGACAAATGCTACTACATGGAATAAGTGGGTGGTGGATTTTCATTGTATAGTATATTCCTGCTAAATAAGTTACATAGTTCCAATGCATGCGATCTTGGCACCAGGAGCACTTATATTTTCCCCATAATGGCCCTTTCGAGACCTCTTGTCATGTGTCAAGGCCCTCGACCACATAACTTGCCGGACAAACTGATTCAGAGCATGAATATTTTTCATGCATTATGCACTTATGGTTGAAATATTCTAGGTTACCAGATTGCAAATCTTACTGCATTTATCTAATGGGTCATTTCATCATGGTGAGCTCTCATCCGATTGAATTTTAGTTTGCAAATTAAAAACCCTTAACTACCATATTACAAATTTTATAACACAGACCCAATGCATTATTTATATGTATCTTCATTCTTCATGTAGCTTCAACCATCTGGATTTAATTATGCGTTTCCATAAATAGATATCACTTTAAATTCGATGTATTAGCCATGTTTGTGACCATCAAATACGATCCATGCTGTCTAAGTTTTGAACTTGATCACCTACCTTTCACTCCTGCAGTGGTGCCTTCTCATCTGGAGCAGTTGAAGCAGCCCTTGGTGGCAAACAAAGGTCTTGCAGCCGCACCATCTGCAACTAATAGCCCGATTCTCACAGATTCTGGAGAAGGAAGGAATAAGAGATTCAGTCGCTTAACAACTATCCACCCAAAGAAAATTCTTCTCTTCTTTGCAACTATGTAAGTTCCGTGAAGACTCTTCTCCTTGCACCAAGGTTGTCCATTCAATTCAGCTCACTATGGGTCTTTCATTGATTGGGAAGAACTGGTTTCCATGGTTGATCTAGTTCATCTGTACAATTATGGATCCTTTCCCATATTATTACTAAGAACTAATTTTCTATCCATGGTTCATTCATGGTCGGGAGTGGGTGCATTGAGTATAATGATTTGACAGAAGAGTTGGACTTGTTAAATCCAGGTTGAATGGCTAATGTACCTTACTGCCCTCGGTTTATCCATGCTGTGATGATCAATCCCAGCAGGCATCAAAAGTGCTTTCAAGTTCGAGTCCCCATGACCGGTCTGGATTCCCAGACCCACAAAGATTTTGATCTTGATATGGTATCCCAGGCAATTTATCTAAATGTGCAAGCTCCCAGACTAAATTAGAAAAGAAGGGAAAAAGGTGTGAGAGTTAGAAAATATTCAATTGTTATATGTGGGATTGTATCAATCTGTGGTGACTAACTGAACCCTTTAGGATGCCCCCATCAATTGATGATTGTGACTTATGACATCACCTGCAATGTCTTGTTACCATGCTTGTGAATACTACTGTAACACTTACTAACCCTTCATCAACTCTACTTATTGAAGGGAATTCTGTAGATGTGTGGCTGGCATCATATCTGCTGGTCCATCTACTTGTGGTCCCTTGATCCAAGAAAGAACCCTCCAGTGGCGATGGCCCCCATGGCTGTCTCCTCAAACATAAATCCTACGAACTATAGGCCAAGGTGCACTGCGTGAGCCAGGAGAAAAAGAACTGGATTGCAGTGCTGCATCTAGTTAGTATTTTCTTGCAAGCATTCTGCTGCCATTGTGGTCCCCTTGGTTCGAGATCCATTGAAAATATTAGTACGCCATAGTCCCACCTTCTATTCTGAGAGTAGCAATCTGCAACTCAAATTGCCGCAGCGCATATTTTTTACTAAATACTATTAACTCCTGTGCATGATTTTTGTTTGCTTTGCTCATTGAGTGGTGATGATATCTAACAGATTTCAAAATTTCATCCAAACAGTTTGAATGCTGAGGCCCCACCATAAAGACAGATAGGAGGAATATATGATCACCCAATAGTGTCACCCTCCTCTTGATTCATGCATAAGAAATAAGCAATTTGGATTTAGTTATTTACGTTTCTGAAATTATCTTGCAGGTCTAGCATGGGGTCTATGATTCTGATATATTTCACGCTTGCTATCAACCGAAGAGGTGGAGCTTAACTGCAGCTTTGAAGGTTAGGTGGGAGAACAGCTCAGCTACTAGCTTTTATAAAGTTTTTTGCGAGGGAGAAACACAGCAGATGGTGCTCATGATTCTTTTGCCCCCTCTCTTTACTTCATCTCTGTAAATCAGCAATGAGCAGTGAAGTAGAAGCAATATAGAAAGGGACCGCATTGCTCCGTACTGGAGTAGGTGGTCTGAGATCTAACTGTTGAATCCCAACTGTAACATCTAAAAATCAGTGCTTTGGAGCAGTGAACTGCCTTGATATCTTCAGAGCTTGCTTCATTGCACCGCCCCACAATGATGCCACTGAGTGTGGTTGCAGTGATCATTACAACGGTTGTCTTGCTGCTTCCAATATTTTCTCCCTTTAATTCTTTTGGTGCTATGTTTGGTGAATACCAAGCTATGCTAATGGGACTAGCGATTTCATGGTTATCATTTTGATGCGTTTGGGTGGTGATTTTTATGATCTGGCTACAGTTTGGAGATGTGATCATGTGAAGACATAAATGGTTTAGCTTTGGAGATTTACGTAATTTATGTGAAAGCTGGTGAACAAAGCCTTTGGTTATGATTGCTTGCCAACATTAAGGGCTTTGGCTATGGTGCGGGGTGTCATTGATTATATTTTATTTTTCCTCTTAACATTGTGTGTGTTTGTGTGGAGAGAGAGAGAGAGAGAGAGAGAGAGAGAGAGAGACTCACAGGTTAAAGAACTGAAATGCTATGCTTAGGATCCTCTGCTGTGTATGTTTTACGCTGCAGAGAGCTGTGCCGGCTTGGATAGCTGCCAATGTTGCTCATCTTGGAAACAGAGATCTCTTGTACGTTTATGAACAGCTCAGAGCAAGACAGAAATTTTAATCCTAGAAAACACCCCAAGAGAGGGGAATCAAACAACAGACCCAGCTTTTGCTTTTCCAAAACTAGAACCAAGCGCGCAATATTGGTTAAAAAACGAATACGAGATATACTTTTGCTCCTTAAACTTTTTCTCAAAATTTATTTTATTTTTTAAATCTTTAGTTATTATAGTTTAATCCCTTATATTTAAATAATATTATATTTTTAATATTTTATTATATAAAATTAATTAAAATTGATGGAATGGTTGGTATGTCATTTTATCAATTAATTTATATATTTGTATTAAGGTGATACATGAATAATTTCATCAATTTTGAATGATCTTATATAACTAGACGTTAGAAACATGTTATTCTAGAAACAAAATAGAATAAAATGTGATAATTAAAAGTTTAAGAATTAAAAAAAATATTTTAACTCAAAAAAATGATGAAAAAAAATAGAATCCTTGGAAGTGCTCCAAAATTTTGGGACATGTTTCAGGTATTTGATCCATTTTTACATTAAAATATTTGACTTTAATTAATAAATTAACTTTAATAAAATAGTATAATATTTAGGTTTCTTTACTATTATTTTTTTTTCATTGTAAGTATTAAGTTCTTTTTCTGATGCTTTGTCAAACATGTCACAATCACTTATTTTTAAAAAATGATGTGTTTATACACCTGTTCTCGGATTAGAGCATACAATTAGTTTTGTGGATGCTAAAGATTAAACACGTTGTCTCCCCTCAATGAAAATAAAATAGAATTTTGTTCCATAATTCTTTTTTTTTTGATAATCATGTCATTTAAAGCCAAATTGATCTCTCTATATTCATGAGGAGTGGCAGAGCCAAAACCTTTGGCCAAGCAATTTGAGGCTGTCACCCTCTTATAAAAAAATAAATTTGTTTGAAAAACTAAGTACTTGTAGCAATGTCTTTCTTTTCCCCTCATTGCCGTTACTCTATTCCAAATACATACATCAATGACCTTTCAAGCAGGACTAAACTGCGACTCAATGCAACTCCTTTAATTGACTTCTGATGCATTAATCGAGATGCTTAGACTTTCTACTAAAGTCATTGCCATATTATCAGTGAAGGAGAAAAGTCAATAGCTCATATGTACGGCGAACACATCATCAACTTCTTCATATTTTCTTACCACCCTATATCTTTCATAACCATACGTTAATCCAATTTAGCAATCAATTGCTCATGTTCCAATGGCCATGAATTACTCTACCCATTCCTTTCCTTCAAAATGCTGCCTTATTGATCTTTCAAAAGTCATTGAGATAAAACGATGTAAATTACTTTTACTCAGTCAAATCTTTTTTTCTTTAATTCCTGAAAGGCTTTATTTATCCTTTCACATCACCATAAGTATGTGGCATGGCTTTAGGGTCAAATGATCACCAACACCAGAGAGACCATGTAAGTTTGTGAGTGAGGCCAACGGGGCTGCTTCAGCTCGCCTGTGTCACCTCAGATACAAGCAACCTGTCATCCATCCTTTGCACCAAACTTTTCTTCATTCAACTTTAAAACTAGTCCATACTTTTAAGTATGAAATCATAAGCTGATTTTTCTCATCTCGTAGGTTGAAAGAGATGGGGGGAGATATGCAGCCACTCATTACACACACACACACACAAAGATGGCCACAATATGTGATCATTAATTATTATAGATTAAAAGAGTGAATTAACACAAAGCAGCATCAGCTATCTTTTAATAATTGTAGTCCACTCAAATTAAAGCAAGTAGCAATAATTAATTTAATTATTAAAAAATAATATATCTTCATATTTATATAGGACTTCAGTCCTAATATGCGTTCTGAAATTAAGAAAACAAAGCAGAGCATATTTTCGTAGGACTCTAGCCATATTTTTTATAATGCATAGTATATTCTTCTTCTATATAAGTACTAATGGTTCTGATTTAATGACTTTAATTCGTATCAGATTTGGAGCCCTAGTTCTGAAATGGTTTAACATTCCGAATAAGCTAGAAAGTTCAAAACAAATTATTGAATATAAGTGCTTTCATATCACGTAAGTCATTATATTTGCTCTTTTATTGATTTTTTTTATTTTTTTATTTTTATCGTAACAAATGATATTAATTTTTTTTTTTTTTGCTTGCATGCTGTAATATTAATAAACACAACAATAACTAATAATAATGGAATGGATTCATTAAATATTATATCAAAAGAAATTTACGAGGCATCAGCTGCTAGATCTTGGCTCTGTCCCACCATTAGATGCTAAGGTTGGGGTGATTAGTTGAGTTGTAGATCGATCTCGCTAACATCATCGACTTTCCATGCATGACACCGATTTTCGAACACTTAATTGAAATCTGACCTAAAACAAATCTTGGTCAGACCGGATCCAACAGCCCGCGTGCATCCTGCAACCTGATGCTATGACAGTCTTAAAACCTCCGTGCCGTCCGAGGGATACTTGCGGATCCGAAATTTGGCCCGCAATTCAAGGCAGACCGACCACCGCCAGCCGCTGCCACGTAGCCCAAAAAAAAAGAGAGAAAAAAAGGGGGTCAAGTGGGAGAACCGGTTGGCTCTCTCGGTCTCCGCCTTAGTTCCTGAAAAAAGGCGACGGCCCCACGCGGAGCCGGATGCCCTCCCGCACTGCCGTGTATTTCTTCTCCGATTCCAGACCCAGTTCCGCACGAAATCCGACTGCGCCGCGGCCTCCGACGCACTTCCATCCAGTCCTATAAATATTTACTGCTGGATCGAAACCAAGAAGCAGCCGAAGCCCTCTGATCTTGGTGTTCTCGAGGTAAGCATCCCGATGCCGTTCTTGCGTTCAATATTGCTCTTTATCTCTAATAATTCTCGATTTCGTTCCGAAATCTATTGATTATTAGGGTTTCTTGAGGAGTTTTCGGCGATTTCTTGAGATTTTTGGCCGGCTAATTTTGAGAATTAGTGGGCCCTGCGCCGATCGTGCACCGTCTTGTTGTGTTGGACTCCTTGAAAATCATGATGATATTGTTTTAAATCATGATTATTTGATGATGTTTTTCTGGTTATTCTCTCTTTTGCACCACAAAATGATTTTTTTTTTTTTAAAAAAAATAAGTTATAGATGCATCAGCTGAGAGTGATGATATTTATCATTTAATTGGAAGGGGGATCGGGATCCTATAGTCAACTTAGAAAAGAGTGATCTCAAACTATCTCAAACTTTTTGGGGATTTCTGGGATCTTGAACTGGTGGGCACGGGAGCTAGGGAATGACATGGTTCTAGAGCATGCATGTGTTACAATAATAATTGCAGCAAGATTTTGTGTCATGACCTCACTTAGATGTCATTTCCAAATCCTTAGAAGTTATTTTTATATGGAAAAGTTGATGTAACAGCGAAGGACCTTACCAAAAAAAAAGCCTAGCCAAAAAATTATTATTTACTCCTCATTTCTATTAAATATTCAAAATCTTTATAGTGCATAATTGATAAGGGACTAAACGTTTGTTAGCATGAACTCTCACATGCTTGCTTCTTCAAGTCTTAGCGTTTTCGCCAAGTTAAAAGTTTATATTCAAATCCATTTTGAAATCCAGTCATAAACACATAAAGTTCATTCATAGTATCCTTTAGTCCATATGGGCCATAAACTGAACTTCCTTTGATGCCATTTGTAATAAGTCAAGATCTCATCTAAAAAAAGTTAACCAAAAAGTTATTATTTGGATTCTTTAGTTTAGTATAAACACTGAGAATTTTTCTTGTATATAATTGATGTGAAATTAAAACGCTTGCCAGCATGGACTTTCATGGTTGACATAACTTTTTTTCCCCATGAGCTTATGTTGTTTATCTTACTTCATGTTGTTTATCTTTTCGACATCTTGAATTGAATTCTTTCATGAGTTCATCTAGGTTATTTTTTTAAAGTTGTTTTTAGGAACCAGGCTTCAATCCCACCCCTTCAATGCTTTATTCACCTGTTCAAAAGCCTCTTATACCACTCTTTATACCCTTGGACTTTTCTTTATTTATGGCACTACCCACATACAAGCAGAAGCATTATAGAAAAAGCCATTCTTTCATTTATATATGCATTTCATATATGTTCTACTTGATATATGTGTTCTTTATAGTCAATAGCCAACCAATCAATCTATGAGCAAGATGCTTGGTGTAGAAGGAGAATTTAGGAGCCAGAATCTTCTATTATTAAGGCACCTGCGTTAGAATCTTCCCACAATCTTGAATCCTGCACCTGCCTCTTAAGCGTTTCCTTACTAAAATTGTTTCTAAAAATGTCTAGTTCACCACACTGTCTCCTGATTTTGGTAACTAAGGAGGTAGGTCCGTTAATTAAGATCCTTCATCCCTTTCAAGGATAGGGTTTTGGGCTCCATACTTCATGATTACACTATGGAAACAAAAGGTGAAAGCTGGAAATGTCTTGTATAATGAAAGCAGCAAATAGGTGTGGGGACACAGGAAAAGTTCAGAGATACATTTAGAAAATTTGTGCGAAATGTATGAAAGCTATATGGAAACCACTATAAACTTGGCTATCAACTATACTGCTGCAAATTCATCTTTTAAACCCAAATCAGGAGTGGGCACTCAAAGATGTTTGAGCTCTCAGAAACAAATTATGGTGAGGATGTAGTTGAACGCACTTGGTATACCAATATGTGAGCCTCGTTTCTGCTTTGGGCTTTAGAAAAAGTACATTTTGTGGAAATTATACCACTTTAGAAGTTGAAGAAGTGGGATACAAATGTGATCTCACTATTAATCTATTATTTTTGACAATCTGAATGAAGAGTATGGAACTTATACCATGGGTTATATGAGGACCCATGTAGGCATTTATTAAGTTCCACATCGATTGTGCAATGGAAAGATATTAGGTACTTATGTGTTGCTAGGACTGCGAAATATTACTTTTGGCTAGTTTCTTTTAGGTGAGATCCTGGATTGTTACTGATAAATAGTTGGTCCATGGCATGTATGGACTAAGGAGATGCATAGTCTCTTTTGGAGCTAACCACAAGTAAATTATGGTGTTTGTGATTATGTTTGAGATCAAATTCCTAACTTGGTGAGAATTCTAGGGCTTAAAACAAGAAAAGTATTTGAGAATTTATGCAGGCATGTGTTCTGTCTTACATTGGTTGTGCATTACAAAGAACTTAGGTACTTATGTAGATCCCACATTACGACTTTCGGATGAAGACCAAATAGGAAGTAGTTTGCACACTGTTTTCTGCTTTGAGTGTCATTCATCTAGCATTTTGATGCAATGATGGTAGTATGAATGCCACATACACATGGTGATGAATATACATGTGAAGGATGTTTTATTTTTGTGTTTTGATTGGGTGTGAGGGAGCTTCTTATTTTGTTCCATGCAGAAGTTTTATTAGTTTTAGATTGTACTTTCGAAGTTATGCCATCAGGGGAATTAAAATCAAGGAAACTGGTAATATATTGATGATCATTACGCTGATATAATCCATTCAAATTTGTGGGCCATTTGTTATACAACTCTAGAGTTAAAACATTCATATATTCTGTTACTGTTAGTCAATTTCAAATGATCTTATTCTACAGTGACAGGTATTGCCACATAATGCCATGCAAATGATATGCAGCCTTATCAACACAGATATTGCTTCGGCAATGGGTTACAAATTTGTAGGCCCTTTTCAATTAAGAAATTGTACATTCAATCCCCATGCATGCTCTTCTAAACAAATCCTATATCCTAAATAACTTTGAGCTGTTATAGATTGATAGTCATGCATCATTTGGATTTGAGAAGACTTAAAACAATTACATGCATATTTGAACCTGAAAATGGATCACCAGGGTCCAATTTGAAGTTACTTAGATGATTTCCTGTAACTTAACAATCTTTCCTTGTCCATTACATTGTTTTCTTGGGGTAAATTCTGTATTTTACAATGTTGGAATGCTGAATGTGAGAGTAGCTTCTTTATTTTATCTATTTGGTGTCAAAGGTGGAATCCATTTTTGGAGGTTATGCAACATAGAAGTTGCAAGCTTTCTAGGCAAGTCTTTTCATGCATGAATTGAAATTTTGATGCATCCACAGATTGTTTAAGGGTGGGGAACAAAGGCCTGATGGAAGCAAGGTTGCTGAACATTTGTTTGTGGTGATTTAACAAGATAGAAAATATTGATATCAAAGCATTCTGCAATCTAGTTCTTGCAAGTTAAAGAAACCTTTTTTGAATTATAGGTGGCTCTCCCTAGTCATGTTGGGTGTACTTTTGTTAATAGTATAGGTGCAGAGCTGGCAAAAGTTGCAGCATCAGTTGGCGATAAAACAGGAGCAAAAATATTGGGGAGAATGATTGCTCAAAAAAAAAAAAAAAAATATTGGAGAGAATTTTGGCTTATAGATTCATTGTCAGATCAATTTACATCTGGTTTAAGTTATCACTCCCATCCTGCAGCTCTTTTCATGTTTGATATTGAGGTTGGTTCCTAAGTTTGTATTTTTTTTATAAGTTCAGGGGCCTCTTTTATTTCTGGTTATATGAAAACTAATTTCGTGAAATCTGATTTTGATAAGAACAGGTTTATAAATAGTAATAGTTGTAGGGCTGAATCTTGCTTATTGTATCGTTGGGTTGGATAAAGGTTTAGGTGGTATCAAAAAATATAGATAATAATGGAGTTTATTATTTTGATGTGGGAAGTGGAAAAAGATGGTATAGAAGAAGGCTATTTGAGGAGTGAAAAGTGGGGGTATGGAGGCTAAAAAGATGGGCAGAGTATAGAGGTGGGTGGTTTGGATGAAGGGGAAGCTGAGAAGAAAGGTGACACACAAAGAAGAGGAGGAAAATGTGGTGGATGCAGGAGAAAGGGAGGGAAGGAAGATCAGAGTAGGGTGATGGAAGAGGATATGATTAGGCATCATAATTTGGTTATTAGGAAGTGGGGTTTCAGATCATATTTGGACAAGTTCTGAGAAAAAAACATCTGCATATCTCATAAACCGGGGGGGGGGGGGGTTTGCTGGGCTGTTGTAATGAGAAATTGAGCCAACTTAGCATTTGGTCAGACATCTTGCAAACATATGAATTAATAAAGCCTTCCATAATATTTTTTATAAAATCTTGTTTTGTTAGGACCTCGTAACTAGTGACTAAACAGCCCCTTTGATTCGAATGAGAAATCAGTATCAGATTTGAGGAAAAAAAGGAGTAATCTCAGCTACTGATTAGTCTCAGTTATGGTTCTTTTGAATCTTTTTTTTTTTAATGTTAGAATATTTTTATTGTGTATACTGTGTACTGCTTTCAACTTGTATCAACCATGCAATACTATTTGTAAGATTAAGGCTTTGTTTTTGGAAGTGATTATTGATAGTTACCTTCTGACAAGAAATATTGACTGTCTTTTATTATAACTTGCATTTTTGTTCTTTTGTATATAATTGTTTTCTCCTCTTGTATCAGCTATCAAAGGATAATCAAAAGTTGAAATTAGATTATACGATCTAACTTGTGGTAGGCTACTGCACATTTTCTCTTAAAAATCATTAATAATTTCACATAAATTACTCTTCTGTCCAAATGATTTTAGTCATTTTATAAGGTTATTGGGTTCTTCTGATCGTGGAATGTCTCCTCTAGATTGAGTTCTTTGTGACTGTATTCCACAATTTCAAGCCAGAACTTTTGGTTCCTCAGTTTGTTATCTTGAGTCTTGACTCTTTAAAACTAGTTCAAGCTCTTCTTTTTTTTTTTTTCTTTTTTTATAAATACCTGCTCCAACTTTTGCCCTCATAAATTATGACTTCATATTGCTGCTGAAGGATTTTCCTTAGTTTGTTAGAAGATCGAAACAAATTTTTTTTTTTTTTGTTTTTGGCGGGGCGGGGGGGGGGGGGGGGGGTTGAGCAACTGCTTCTTTTCAGGTCATGATTAATGCAGATTCGTTTGTAATTGCAGCTGATATAAACTCTTTCAAATGCTGCAAAATAAACTCCTTTCTGTTTAGACATAAGAGTTAGCATTGCTGGTTTCTAGCTGGTATTAAAATGTTATAGTTTAGAGAGCTCTGGTTGGAAGTAATGTTGATATAGAGATTGCTAAGCAGTGTAACGAGTTATGATAAGTTTTTACTACAACTTTGGCCTCACAAACAGCAAATATTTTTTCACGTTAATGAAACTTATCTAGGCAGTTTTGCTTGTACTTAACATTTCACCTTTGTTTCTGTAATGGTGGCATCTTTTCCTGTCTCAATGAAGCTTAAGAAAACAAAGTAGATTTGTAATGCTAGGCTTGGCATGCGGAATATTTGTGTTAATCGAGTCAACTACTTCATTCTGTGGCTTCAAATAACTGTGATTCATTTCTTGCTGTCAGAGAGGCCATTGATCTGATTCTGTCTGCTGGTATCTTAAAATATCATGGTTATCAACTTTTGCATATTTTGGTATCTTCAAAGTCACCGCGACACTGATTTTGCATTTTTCTCCTGATGATTGTTGAAAAGAACCATTGCTAGCATTTGATACTGATACTGCAAGTTTCTTTCTTGAAGGTACCATAATTTAAGACAATCATGGCTGCTTTACCATTGGCTACTGCTGAAGTTTGTGATGCAAACTCACATCTAATCCAGAATGGTGAGCTTCGTGCGCTTCAACCGATTTTCCAGATCTATGGGCGGCGGCAGGTTTTCTCTGGCCCCATTGTCACATTAAAAGTTTTTGAGGACAATGTTCTTGTGCGAGAATTCCTTGAGGAGAAAGGTAATGGTAGAGTTCTGGTTGTCGATGGTGGGGGAAGCATGCGCTGCGCAATATTGGGTGGCAACCCTGTTCAACAAGCTCAGAACAATGGATGGGCTGGTATCGTGGTCAATGGCTGCATAAGGGATGTTGATGAGATCAATGGTTGTGATATTGGGATAAGAGCTTTAGCTTCGCATCCAATGAAAGCCAACAAGAAGGGATTTGGAGAGAAGCACGTTCCAGTGAATATTGCTGGAACGAGGATATGTGATGGTGAGTGGCTTTATGCAGATAGTGATGGAATTCTAGTTTCTAGGTCAGAGTTGACTGTTTGAAGTCTGTGTGTGTGACAATATGTCTCATCTTTGTGTCAGCATTGTTGCCTTGTTCCAATGCTGCACCTTGTACCACTAGCTGCATGTCTGAACTTTGCTGCATATTTATATTCAAGCGAAAAGACCTTATATTGATATAATTGATGTAGCAATGGGAGCACGTTTTTCCTCATGTGTAGTATGAAAGAACATAGAACTCTCTCAGGAAAAGCTATAAGTACTGAGAGAGGTTTTCTTGGTGGGTTTAGGTGATGATATACATCTGATTTAGCTGGAGGTCCTATATGATAAAACATTTTTGCATCTAAAATAAGCGTTGAGTTGTTGCAAGTTTCTGCAGTCTTTCATTTACTTCCAATATAAATGATAACATTAGTACCATGAGCTTGCATGCACTGCTGTTTTAACTTTTTTTTGCAGACATAAGTTTTAAGAGTCAGAGGAGTCTTAATCTTAAATGAGGATACTCTATATACATGAGCAAAAAGATAGATGCAAAGAGATGCTATCGGTTAATGATAACTGAAACTGAACGAGAAAACGGTGATTAAAAAGGAATCGGTCTGATTCTATCCATTTGAAAGAAGGATTTAAAAGAAACGATCTTTTCTTTTAGTTGTATTGAATCTCTGTTTGATTGATTGTATGGTTTGATTTGAATCACTGAAAATAGTTGATAACTTTATAAGATTATTGTAGTCTGTAAACAAGGCTCTGAGATTTGGAGTCATCATTTTGGTGGATTGGGCAGTCAAAGAAAAATTACCATGGCCTGCAGGGGCTGGCAAGTGGCCTCAGCACGCCGTATTGTAGGCAGCACCCATGGCATGACCATGTTGCAGACTACAATTGAGCTGTAACCTAGCGGTGGTGTGTGATAAGTTAAAGTATTTCGATGATTCATGACATAGTGATGGATGGTTGCACTGGATTGATTCTATAAGATTACTTAGATGGATCATTTCTCAAAGAAGTGATCCTGATGATCTAAGATCATTCTTTGTGATGGTTTTGAACTAAAATATATATATCAAAATATTTTTATTTGTAACAAATATGTTATAATAGCAATAATTTATGTATAACATAATATACAAAATTAATATATTATTATATCATTATATTATTATATAATATTATATTTAATATTTAATATTATAATATAGTATCAATATAATAATATTAAATTATATTATTATAATTTATTATAATATAATATAAGTTTATATATTGTAATATATAATATAATTTAATATATTATATTATATATGTTATAGTAATATAATATAAATGTAATAGGGATAATTTTAATATTTTATGGTTAGTAATATAAGATTTTCATAGCATATTAAACATTTGTGACGTTAGGTTATTAGTGATCTTTAATTACTATAATGTATTATACCAAACATAATAATCTTTAAATATTAATGATTAAATTATCTTATAATAATCTTTAAATATTAATGATTAAATTATCTTAAGATCCAGAATCATTTGAGGCATAGCATTAGGCTAGAGCTGGCATGTGCTCGATTCAAGCATCTTGTGGTTCATGCTCCCCCTATCTTATTGGCAGGAAAATAATGTGGTTCCGGCCTAAAAATTGAATGCGTCAACGTGAATGGGATAATACCAATGCTCGCATCTTCTTTGGAGAAGATTTGGAACGACGCATCAACGTGAATGGGTTAATCCCATTGCTCAAATCTTCTTTAGGCTCGTCAACGATGGAGAAGATTTGGAATGGCGCTTTAGTTTGTAATCTTCTTTAGGCTCGTCAACGCTGGAGAAGATTTGGAATGACGCATTAGTTTGTTGGCTGGTCAAGTACCATGGTCGATTGAATTAGCTTGCCATGCAAAATAAATACATAAATAAATAAAGAACGTCTTGCATCGCGTGCTCACCAATTTTATTTTCAGGTCAAATCGCAATTGGCGCGACGTCGCTCTAATCAACTTACAAAGTCAAGAAGGAAACTTCTTATGACGGTGATCCTTGGCCAAATGAAGATTATTACAATACAAAGAAAACTTTAGATTTGTCTCTTTTAATATGCATAACAAGGAGACTTATACTAATTTTATCTTATTTGGATTAGACTTAGCTCTATTAAATTGGATTGCATGAAGGCTTAGAAAAGTTTAAGCAACTTAGACATCTAGTCCTTTAATAGGTTGGACTTTAAGACTTAGCCTCCGTTGACTAACCACCTAACTTTTAAAAATTTGTTTGGATTAGCTGGTGGTCTAAAATCAATAGCCATCTCACATTGCTATCGGCCAACAATTTTTTCACGTGCATTTTTTCTTTCCATGAAATATATTTATTTTATCATTGAACACTGTTGAGAGCGAATAAAAAGAAATAAAGAAACTTTGTAGTTGAGATTGGATGTTAATTGTGTACTCATAGGTTGAGGGAGTTAAAAGTCTGATCAACTGAAAGAAAAGTCTGATAAACTGAAAGGTTAGATGTCAAATTTATCTTTCCATTTTTCTAATTTTGATGGAACCATACCAATGATGCGGCTTGATGAAAACCTCATCACCAATCACTTTACCTTATAAGCAGTCACTTTTTTAACCGTAAGTTTGAATACGAAGACATATATGTGATAAAAAAGAATGCCAAATTTACCAATCGAGATGAGATAAGATTAGCAAGCCTCATTTTTTTTTGAGAGGTCCTGTTAGTTTTAAATATATACAGCACCTAATAAATTCTTATAGCAATTTTCTCAAAAAAAAAGAAAAAAAAAACACTTAGAAAACCTTCTAATAATAGGCCTCCCCATCATCCAACCCTATCTAATGTTTGTTCCAGCTCAAACTCTATCACCTTAGCAACTTGTTTGGATTAAACAAGATCAATAAGTATTTAATCTCAGAGTATTAAAAAGATCCCATATATTTATACAAGATCAATAAATTTAAATAATATTTTTTAGCTAGTTTTGAGTTGTGACAAGTGATACGAGAGTAAACTCAGCTCATTACTATGTAAACTAAGAAACGTTGCAAAAATGCTTAGATCGAAACTATATAAACTAAGAGATATTGTAGAGAAGGTTGATCCATGGATTACTGAACCAATGAATTTAAATATTACTTTCTAACTAAAATTTTTAAGCAAAATTTTAAGCTGTGACAAACACTATTCTGAAAAGTCTGGGTCGTGGGATGGGACCTCCAAAGGAGACTTGGAAGGCATGTTTGGTGGATGGCACCATCGGCCACGCCATGCTACTTCCTCATCTCGGGGACAAATGAAGGTCTAGGTTATAGTGTGGGATAATCTCAGGATTATTATTTTTAAACTACTCATGTAACACGTGTGAGATTGCGATTGGAAGATGCCTTCAATGGTTGCTACGTGTTATAACATAGGAAAAAGTATGAAGAAATCACAGAGCGAGAACTTTTTGAGTCCAGAAATCATGGGAGCTGGCAACTCTTGCACTGGCACGTCCAAGGTTCTCCACTGTCAAGTTTGGAGAAGAGCAGAAGGACTGGATACCAATACCTCAAAGACCGGAATTATGCTTGTCAACCAGCATAGGTTTTTAACATGGTGTCCACAAAAGCACTTGGAGTTGTATATGATGGGACTTGGAGATTTAAGGTGATGATTGAGTTGATGAAATGGCAGACATACCTGTAAGTGAGTCCACTTAATCACCTTTTGATATGCCATCAAGAAAGGCTTTGGAGGATTCCCTTGTCATTAAACTTTGGCTTTGTGAAGCACTAATGCATGGATGACTTTATTAAATCAAGCCACTTCATGTCCATTCCTAGGATGGCATTAACTTTCCCACTCACATAAAAATTAGGAAGATAGGCTAATGTAGCCTTTTATTTCCGTCCCTACCAAGTGGATGCCACCACCACCACCTTCCTCTCTTTTCCTAACAATTTTTTGTTCGCTAATAGCCCCGTTGACATCCTTTTGAGCCACTTCCTGCCACTAAATTCCCCCTCACTGGAATAAACAAAGGTATAATCCCACCACCACCACCACCACCACCACCAATCTACCCATGGATAGATGGCCATGCATTGATCTTAGCTCTTGCGGGATGCAGTAAGTTGGCTGACCGCAATAAGATTTATTAATCATATCATCATCTTTTTGGTTTTTCTTAAGATCATGATATACATCTTAATTATCTTTCGGCGGTCAGCAGTGCTGAACCACAAACTACTATAAATCGAATTATTTATTGATAACCTAGCAGAGAAAAAGAAACTTTGATCCTTAGACTTAGTATTACATTTGAAGTAGGCTAATGTTCTTGATCATTGAGTTGCAGGAGCTAAGCCAAATAGATGATTAATTGAATTGCCTTTTCTAATAATTATTAAGTACTGAGTGGGGAATAACTTTATAAAAATAATATATATTTTTGAAGAAGTTCATCGGAATAAAGTGTAAATAATTGAACAATGCAACCATGTTCTATATTAGGGGGAATTATTCTATGACTAGGTTTAGTGATGCACTTGGAATAAAAATCCAAATGTGACACGAACAAATTCGGTGGTTGCAATGGGTCTAAGTTCAATATCTCTTATGCTAGATTTCAAATGGGAGTTTTGACCTTGTCAGCAAAAGAAAAGGAAGTAGAGTTGTAGTATTTGAGCTGGACCATGCTAAACATAAAAGCTAAACATAAAATTGCAAGGCTTCTTGGTCAAGGATTCTTAAGCCCTTTGAATTGGTCTAATTGTGGAGTCTGGTTGAAACCAAAACCAAGCAATGGCTCAAAGTTTAGGCACCAAAGAAAGCTCTCTTTTGTATGTGATCATGGAAGAGATGTTTGTTTCCAATGGACTTTCTTACAAGTGGACATACTTTTTCCGTGCCCAAAAAGAAATAAAAAACAAAGAGAGAACGGAAAGAAGGAAAAAGCTGCAGCTATCAGTTGGACCTCTTCTGGAGAGATGCATTCCATCATGCGGTGGTTGTATTAAAATTTTCAATGGATGTGCCATTCAATGGTTTGAAAAATAGAACCAGAGCTATAGTTTTGATAACCGGAGTCAACTGGTGATGTTACATTAAGCTAGTGAAATTATTATGATCCCGGTGATGCCACTTGCATCCTTGTCATGGGCGGCTTGAGATTGGGGTGGCTTTAATGTTTAGAAAACGTTCCGTCCAGTGAAGCTAAGCTATGGGCTATGGATTTAGATCACGTCCCTTTCGTCCTCTCCCTTTCTTAATTAACGTCAACCCCGTCCACTTCGTGGCCCTCGCACGACGGCCAGAGTAAACAGTGCAAGCCGTAAGCAAAATCTTTTTTTTTTTTTTTTTTTTTTTTTTCTTCTTCTTTTTTTCCTTCAGAAATTTGAAAGGACGGAAAGGCCTCCCACCACTGCAGTTTTATTAGAAGACAAGGAAAGGTGTAAAGGCTGTTAACTGTACATTTGTGTTTAGTAACCATTACTCTCATCATCTCTGCTTGTTAATCTTTACGGATTATAAAATTTAAAAATAAAAAATAAAAAAATAATTTTAAAATTTATATAATTTTAAAAATAAAAAAATAATCAAATTCTAAACTTAATTATATTTGAATGTAAATAAATTCATCTCTTTTTATATACAAAGAAAGCTGAGTTTGATTGCACTCGTATATAATCAAGCCTCATATTTAATCATATTTTTCATCCTTAAATTTATATAAATCTTAAAGTCATCCCATCTTTTCATTTTTTCTATCTATTGGATTCATGATCCATGTGAATTTAGAGATAGTCTAGCTCTCTCTCTATATATATTATATAAAGCTTAATTTAGCTATGCTAAAAAAGATTTTCACTCAAATTTATTCCTATCTAAATTTATATGATTGAAATTCTACATCGATGATTCAAATTATTGAATGTGATATTTAAAGCTAAAATGCTTACATACTAAAAATCGTATGATTGATAGGCTTTTAATTTATGCATAAAAAGGTAAAAAAAGAATATTATATATATTTTATATTATTTATATCGTTCAAATTTTTTTTGACTACTTAATGCATAAATTATAAACCTTTGAATACTATGATTTTTTATGTGAGTATTTTAAAGGCAGTAGATTAGATCCTATAATATGGATTATCGATTGGGGAATGTTCATCATTAAGATGTAGTGAATAATTTGGATAAAGCTCTAACAGAACCTAGTTATTGAGTTGATGTATAACCATACCAACTCTTTGCTATTCAGTCTATATTGTAAGAAGTTTGACAGAATATGAAGCGACAAAAAAGCCGCATACCAGCTACATGGTTCTCGTAAGCTATATTTTTGTACTACTTAATCAAAGTTTCAAAATTTTGAAAGTACAATTGATTACATAACTAGCCGTGCATCTTCTGCTCATGATGTTTTTGTGTTAACCTAGCTCTAGTTCTATCATCCATTTTCATAAACACCATATCATTAAGGACCCACACAAGATTAGGACATCAAAAACATTAGACGATGATCATGTTGTTGAGCAGAGAGTCAAACTCACAGGGTCCACAATGGGTTCAACTAGAGGATTCCTTCTTTTTTTGGACTCAAATCTTTTGTAGCATAACTTTTGTATGGTAGAGTGCTGTACTAATTTGCATATATCTTATGTCAAATATGAATGATGTGATATAGTTAAAAGATAAAAAAAAAAAATAAAAATTAAATATCATATCGATGATAGATTATGAATGAAAGATAGCCCTCTGAGTTTGGGTTTGCGATGGAACACAATACATGGCGGCCTTCTAAATTTGAGAAGCCCTCTGCTGTACAAAGCTTGCCATTCCTCTCCAAAAGAGAAGCCCATCAAAGTCATAGCTCTCTTGCTGAGGACCTGAACCTTGGTTAGTGCAACCTCTCAGCCGGGCCCCATCGCCCAGCAGACATTCCATCATGGGATTTCTCTTGTTCCATTCCGTTATTGTAATCAATCATTCATTATAAGCGGGAATATATTGAGCAAGGATCACACTGCAAGCAACCTTTAATGAATGATGATGGTGGACCCTTATTCCCCTCTATCAGCCTGAGATGATGATGGATTATGACAATAAAAACAATTGCAAGCTGTGAGGTCCTCCTTAAAACCTAGGAGACAGCATTCAAATTCCCACTGGCTTGCCACCTTTCTTATGTAAGGAGGAAAAAAAATTCCACTAGAAGGATGCAGCACTAGCTGGAGGTGCCTTCTGTCACAAGAAAGAGGCACGATCTCATGTCAAACATCTCCCCTACAAGCATGGACCATACAATTTGGAAAAATCGTATAAATATCTCCACTGATGGAAAGGGCTTGATGCAACCTGTCTCCAAGCCTTCACAGTTCTAATCTCTCTCTCTCTCTCTCTCTCTTTCTCTCTCCATAGAAGCAAAGGTTTTTCATGCCTCTATCCCTCCTCCCCTCCCCTCCCCTCTTATCTCTCTCTCTCTCTTTCTTTCTCACTCACGTGCGAGTACACAAAATTATGAAACTCTTTCGTACCTTTATATCGAATGAGAAATAAGAGTTTAAAGAGTTTATAACTCAAATTCACTTGCTATCATTTAAAATTAAATTTTTAAGACCATATAAACTCAGTTCGGCAACAAATTAATTTGATCAATAGATAAGCTTGAAACATTACAAATAGTATCAAAGCCGATTCGAATGGCAGAAGAAAGAAACCATCCATGAGACGATGGTAGACAGAGTCTGTAATGACTCAATATATAATGTGAAAGTAGATTTTATGATCCTCTATATATATATATATATATATATATATATATGTATGTATGTATGTATATATGTATATATATATGTATGTATGTATGTATCTAAGATCTATTCATGTACAATCACTATAGGACTAAATAAATGCCAATATAAGTTCTCACATAATCATTTAAATTCTGATATCTCTTTCAAGCTAAGGATCCAAATTTAAATCTAATCCAATCTAATTACAATCACTAATACTATAATTGATCTTAAGTTAGCCTTAAAAAGAGCTTCTCTATAATATCTTCTTATTGATATGAGTTATGAGTTAAATTTATTTTGATATTTTTTATAATAACATAAATCCTTTTCTAAAAGAACTTTCAGAACTAGTTAGAAAGTGATGTTTAAATTTTTTATCTTTATTTAAGTACTCAAGATTTACATAATATATATAATTGATAAAGGACTAAAAGCGATATTTAGAGTTCTCGCATAGGTATTAGAAGTATGAAACATACAAGCACTTATTTTTAAAGATAAATATAAGAAAACCTCTGTTACACCTTTTTAAAAAAAGACAGAATATAAGACTTTAAGCGGTTCCTTCATGGGAAAGGAAAGCCTCCCGCTCTGTAACATTGCCACGCTCTTTGCAAATGCCTTCATAAATATTAAATACGATCTCTTGTCTCATCTTTAGCTCTATTGTGACCAGAGAAATAAAAAATCGATGTGAATCAACCAAAAGTATGAATATGTTTAGCAAATGCAATCGGAAAAAAAAAAAAAAAAAATGCCCATAATTGAAAAAATGAACTTGGGAAAGGTAAAGCTTGGACCAGACAGCCAGCTTTTAGCAAGGCACAATGGCTCATAACTATAGTCGTGTAACTTCGAGTTTGATCAGAGAAGATCAATGCTAATTAAGTGATGCAATTCTAAGGTAAACTTTCCCTGGTTTTCTAGCTCTTTTAACTAATGCGCATCTCAAGTAAATACAATTGGATGGGATCCATGTTTACTTAAATTATGAAGTTTGAATCATGTCATGGGTGTCGCAAAGACTTTGGATCAATCATAACATATATAATATTTGAATAGAGTTGTTGACTTACCATACAATAAAGTCACATCAAGGGACCATGAAAATAAATATTTACTAAAACTCTTGCTCATCATGTTCCCCTTGTTTAACGACTTGGGTTTATATATATATATATATATAATAAAACATGGCATACTTTATACCTGAAGACCAGCAACTAATGGAATTCAGTTTCAACGTATCTTGTATTCTGACTCTTCCTGTTCATAAATACTCAACTACCTTAAAATACTTCTTATTTTCTTGAGAAAAATAACAATAGTGCAATGCCAATAACTAAAACTATATCTACCACATTTATAACAACACTGTCACAACGTCTCCTTGTCTTCTACCTAAAAGATTCAAACATGTGGACTTCTAATTTGGCTCCTATATGCGTGATGGAAGTCAGAGGTCTGCCTTCTTCTTCTTCTTTTTTATTTTTTATGAGCTTCTCTGTTAGAAAACAGAGATGCCAAAACAAAACAGAATTCACACTACAACCGCGCGTAGTTCTCTCATTGCCCCTGATAACGTCCATTGCGTTAGGTACTAGCTGTCAGCGTGCATCCAATAAGAGCCATCCATCACCCGTTCAACATTTTTTTTTTTCCTGTGAGATTTGTGTTGCCTAGCACCGCTCTACTGTAAAAATGTTCTGTAAAAATGTTCTGTAAAATGAGAGAATGAAAGAAAACCAGGTGACGCCTCTCTATGTTGAGTTTCTTTCCAATGCGGCGATCCAAATCAAAACTTGTAGGCAAAGTTTCTTGCGAAAGCTACAGGTTAAAGCCCCCAGGCACAGGCTTTTGACTAGAGCACACAATCGTTGTTTGAAGTCACAAGAAAAGGGGAGGCTTTTGCCCAAATTTTGAGCTTGGACTGAAGCTTTTGGTTTGCCTGGTGGCGTTGGCCGGTCGGCTCTCCAATAACAGTTGTTCAATGCCGTGTTTGCAAGTGTAAAAATTCTCAGTCTGACGTGAAGGCACCGTGCTGCCGACGATACGTGGGATATGCCTTCTTTTTCAAAGAGAACGCTCCTTTATTAATTTATATATCCTTGACAAATTAATCTGGCTTCAGAGGCTGTGGTTGAACTCTGCTAATGAGGTAAGGGAAAAGGGCTGTGTGAAGCTAGTGCAATTTTCCACAAAGACATAAATAAAAGAGCCATATAATATGATAAAGTTTGTCAAAATTCCGTGCGATGTTCTAGATGTACAATCTTCGTTGATTCATTGGCCAGATATTCTTTGGATTACTCTCAAATAACCAAAGATTTCCTGATATGGTCCCCTCTTTAAAAAATTTATGACTTATTTGCAAAGGGTTTTTGTTCACGAGCGTTCAGGCGCATCCAATGCCACCGTCGTTGAACTTTTCACGAAAAAAAAGAGAGAAAAAGAAGAGGCTTTTAAAGAGGCGTTTAATGTCTCAATTTTGTTCTCCAAAACAATCCACAACCTTAATAATCATGCGCTTCATTGAAATAAAAAGCTTCCTGGATAGTCATCATACATGCATGGATGACTAAGATTATATTTATACACATAAGTATATTATAAATAAATGATAAATGTTGAGATAAGATGCATTCTCTTTGAGCAAAATTAAGACATTAAATACCTCTTTTAAGGATCTCTTCTTTTCTCTCTTATTTGTAGTAAAAAAGTTAGATAAAAGATATTCCTATAGCATTCGATAATGAAAATTTTTTTTTACTAAAATACAACTATTCAACGTTAGTTCTTTACAAAATTATAAAAAATATTAAAAGAATAAGGATGATATTTGCTTAATTATTTACTAAATAAAATTTTTCTTCTAACAGAATAGAGAAAGATAAAATTATATTTGAAGGAATATTAAAAATATCAATAATTAATTATAATTATTTTCTTACAAACTGGCATGTGAGATATATGTTTAAAATATATATATATTTTTAGCATGATATTTTAATGACCTATTAAAAGTGCTGAATGGTTATTACTGTTTCCATTATGTAGAGGGTCTCAGGATGGAAGAATGGTCATACATATTTGTGCACCAAGGCATTAGATTAATCGCATGCCTCCTCTTCTAACCAATGTGCACTCCTCAGATATAAATGAACAATTTACCTGGCTCGCAGGTGTACATAAAATATATTTACATACATGTATATCTATAAGAATACAACTTGACAAAAGGTCCTCAGAATCACGAGAACAGCCAGCAATTCAAACTCTCTGCTTTTTTTTTCAGCATCATTGAAATTGATGCAACCCAACATCAAAGAGGACAAAGCTTTTGAATGTTGATGGAACGTACGGCAAAATCTACCTAAATGAGCATATACCTAACGCTCCAACTGGCAACGTTGCAAGATCACTGTAAGAATGGCTGTTTCTGTTTGACCGTTGCAAGATGGTCCCTTGCTTTCTTCTGCATGAATTTATTCGCCCTGGGCGTGAAGTCGCCTTCGCCGCACCAACTGCAGAGCAAAATCCAACGACCCGCTGCCCTCGTCGGCGCGTCGTCTCTCTGCTGTTAAAAAAAAAAAAAACTTTCCCGTTTCCTCTCCCCTACGCCCGTCGCATTCTCTCTCTCTATCTTTCTCTCTCTCTAAAACTTTGACCTTCGCCGCTGCCCACCGTGCCCCTCCCACCGCTTATCGCCGGTCAACTCCACGGCCAGTTGGCCCCCAACCTCTGACCTTCGAGCGGCTACCAGGTTGCCCCGTTGCCCACAAATCATAAAACTTCCCTATAAAGCATCATTAACTTCTTAATTAATCGAATAATAAATCCCGTCATTAATTAAATACCAGCAAACCCACGAGAAAGGTGGCCAAAAGAAAGCAGCACAGCAAGTCTCAAAGCCCCCCTCTCTCTCTCTGTCTCTCTCACCCATCTTTTTCTCCTCTGCTAGTTTTGTGCTATATCTCTTCTTCTTCTCTTCTTGAAACTCGGCTTCTTCGTTTTTTCTTCTTCACCCGCTCTCCTTTGATGGTGGAATCCCAGAACTTTCAAGATAGTAAGAATCTCCAAAGAATCTCGAATGGGTTTTCCCAGCCATAGATTTTAACCCGGAAAAGAGCCTCCTTTATCCCTTTCATCCCCTCCTCTGGTTCCGGGCACTTGCTGAAATGGGAAACGGGGGAGGCTTCTCAGCACCACTGCTGATGTCGGCGTGGTGGTCCTGCTGCTTGCTCTTGCTGTTCCAAGCCCTACTTGGTTATTCTCAGAACCAGACCTGCAATTCCAATGATTTGACAGCTTTGCGGGGCTTCTTGATGGGCTTGGATTTCGGTATTCCGGGGTGGAGCCTCAACGAGTCTTCTTCCAGTTGCTGCAGTTGGTTTGGCGTCCACTGTGAGCCGATTCGCGGCGGAAGAGTGGTCGGATTGGATCTTCACAACAGGAGCTTGAAAGGTTCCATCTCCGACTCTTTGGCCAGCTTGGATCAGCTGAAAAGTTTGAATCTTTCCAGGAATAAGCTTCGAGGATCGGTTCCTCAGAAGTTGTTCCATCTTCCTCGTCTGGAGTTTCTTGATCTCAGCTTGAACATGCTCTCCGGATCGATTCCCTCTGATTTGAACCTCCCATCGATTCAGGTTTTCAACATTTCCGGCAATTCCTTCAACGAGAGCCACCCGATCCTCGCCGGGTCGAGAAATCTCACCATGTTTGATGTCAGTGTTAATGATTTCTCCGGTGCCATCAATCCAGGTATCTGTAGTTCCTCAGCCCGAGTTCATGTCCTTATCTTTTCGATGAATAAGTTCTCCGGCGACTTCCCGGTGGGCTTCGGCAATTGCCGCTCTCTTGTCGAGCTTTCGCTCGCTACGAATCGGATCACTGGTACTTTACCTGATGATTTGTTCACACTGTCATCTTTGACTCAATTATACCTTCAAGAGAACTTGTTGTCCGGCCTGGTGAGCTTGGAACTTGGTAATCTTACAAACCTTGTCCAGTTGGATCTTTCATCGAACAATTTTCGGGGGACCATTCCTGATGTCTTTGATAACCTCAAGAAGCTAGAATGCTTGTCTGTTACTAGCAACCACTTTAATGGTAGTCTACCAGCTTCCTTATTGAATTCTTCGATGCTTAGGGTGCTTAATTTGAGGAACAATTCTCTTAGTGGAGAGATCCATCTCAATTTCACTGCATTGGCTAGGCTCAACACCCTTGATCTTGGTACCAATTTATTTTCTGGCTCTATCCCTTATGATCTCCCTAACTGTGTTGAATTGAAAACCTTAAACCTTGCAAGAAACAATCTTACTGGTGAAATCCCCCCCAGCTTCCAGAACTTTGTTGCACTATCCTACCTCTCACTCACCGGAAATAACTTCTCTAATATATTGTCAGCACTGCAAATCCTACAGCGTTGCCCCAACCTCACTAATTTGGTCCTTACTAAGAATTTCCGAGGTGGTGAAATGATGCCTTCTGCCGGGATTGAAGGATTTGAGAAGATAGAGGTTCTTGTGATTGCGAATTGTCTTCTCTCTGGTTCGATTCCACAGTGGTTGGCAAATTTGACCAGATTAAAGGTCTTGGACATATCATGGAACTACTTGGGTGGGAATATCCCTTCATGGTTGGGAAATCTGGAGCATCTCTTTTACTTGGATATTTCAAATAATTCACTCACTGGACAGATTCCTGATAGCTTTACAAAAATGAAGAGCCTTACATCTAGCAACATAATGCACCAAGAGGCCTTGGTGCAGGATTTTCCATTCTACATCAAACGGAATTCAACAGGAAAGGCATTGCAGTATATTCAGGTCAGCAGCCTTCCGCCATCATTGATTCTGTGTCATAACAAGCTTGTTGGACCAATCTTGCCAGGCTTTGGGGACCTTGTGGAGCTGCTTGTGTTGGACCTAAGCTGGAACAATCTCTCAGGAACCATACCTGAGGAGTTGTCAGGCATGTTGAACTTGGAGTCCTTGGGTTTGTCACACAATAATCTCAGTGGAAGCATACCATCCTCTCTGACAAACCTGAATTTTCTGTCAAGTTTTAGTGTAGCTTACAACAATTTAGTTGGACAGATCCCGACAGGAGGCCAGTTCTTAACCTTCGACAGCGATGACTTCATAGGGAACCCAGGTCTCTGCGGCACTCACTGGCTCCGTTGCTTGCCTGACAATACTTCAGAATCAGCGAGCAGACAACACAAGAATAAAGGTGTTGTTGTAAGCATGGCACTTGGAATCGGATTAGGGACTGCTTTTATTCTCGCTGTTATCTACTTCGCTGTGTCAAGGACTCATTCTAGAAGACAAGAAGACAATGCCAAGGTGGTGGCAGATGCCGATGGAAGCTTAGAATCTTCGGGGTCTAGTTTGGTGCTTCTGTTTCAAAGCAAGGACAACAAAGGGCTAAGCATCAATGATATTGTAAAGGCCACCAACAACTTTGATCAAACTTATATCGTAGGGTGTGGAGGATTTGGTCTGGTCTACAAAGCGACTCTACCAGATGGGAGGAAGGTTGCCATCAAACGGCTTTCTGGTGACTATTTTCAGATGGAGAGGGAATTTCAAGCTGAGGTGCAAACCCTGTCTAAAGCTCAACATGGGAATCTTGTTTTGCTTGAAGGATACTGCAAGGTTGGCAATGATAGACTCTTGATCTACTCTTACATGGAGAATGGGAGCTTGGACTATTGGCTTCATGAGAAGTTTGAAGGGGGTTCTATGCTGAATTGGGAAACAAGACTTTGTATAGCTCAAGGAGCAGCAAGGGGATTGGCATACTTGCACCAATCTTGTGATCCCCATATACTGCACCGTGACGTCAAGTCAAGCAATATCCTTTTAGATGAAAATTTTGAAGCTCATTTGGCAGATTTCGGGCTTGCAAGGCTTATTCTGCCTTATGACACCCATGTGACAACAGATGTCGTCGGGACTCTGGGCTACATCCCTCCTGAATATGGACAGTCTTCTGTTGCCACTTTTAAAGGTGATGTGTACAGTTTTGGAGTTGTTCTCCTGGAGCTACTTACTGGTAGGAGGCCTGTGGATATGTGCAAACCAAAAGGCAGCAGGGATGTTGTATCCTGGGTTCTTCAGATGAAGAAGCAGAAGAGGGAAGCTGAGGTATTTGACCCACACATATATGACAAGGAGCATGATAGCCAGTTACTGAAGGTGCTTGAGATTGCAAGTCTTTGTGTAAACCAGTCTCCTAAACTGAGGCCTCTAACACAACAGCTAGTTGCATGGCTCGATAACATCGGCACTGATGGTTAACTGACAAAATGAGGTACAAACTAGCAGTGTTCAGTGGTTTTCCATGCCCTGCTTCTGCTCATCTTTAGCAGTTCGACAGAGATGAAGTTGAGAGCTTTGGCAACTCATGTTACTTGGTCATATACATAATCTAGCATCATCAAGGCTGGATGTATATAATATTTGCACATCCTCGATTCTGGGGTTTTCTTTCTTTTGTTTTTTCTTTCTTCAGAAATTTCTTATATTTCTGTAGTGGAATTGAGGTCACCACCAGCAACAATATACACATGTAAAGCAGTAAGTTGACTTTTCATAAATAGAATTTAGTTTTACTTTCGAACTTGGAAGATTATGTATATTTTCTCACCATTACGAGAGCATTTTTGGTATGTATATTTTCTCACTGTTCACATGTTTTACTTCATGCCCTTCCTAACATTTTAATTCATCTCGTTCAAGGCACAGAAGGATGTTATGATATTCAAAGATTTCTGCAAATGCTTTGGTTCTTAAATTTGCATAAAATTGAGCAAGGAGGAAACTGTGCATTTGATAAGCAGAAGAAAGTTTGCCAATCCTACTTGCATATTGATGAGAGATATGGAAACCACAATATAGTGGTCAACTTTTAAAGGGAAGGTGGAGTGAAACCAAATCAGTTAACCTCCCAAACCCTTCAATCTCTACTGTGTTTGTCTTTTATTTTCTTGGAAAAGTTTTGGGAGACCCTTACACTTAATTAGAACAATAAAAGTTTCATTTAGATGATGAATTTTTTCTAGTCCGCAGTTCCATACCATGTTTGTTCTCACAAAATTATTGGTTAGTGATGAATGTTGTCATATATAAATTCAATAAATGCCATGAAAAAAAAAACACAAACACAGAATGACAGGTTCTGTCTAGAATTAGCTTCATCCATTTGTTGTGATATGCAGTTTCAGTTAAAGGAATTGCATTCCTTACATGATGAAGTGGAGCTTTATAGAAGCATACTTCATTGCTTTAGTTAACCTCTTTGATTCCAGCCCCAGGATCTATAGTTTGCAAATGTGGAGGAAAAGAAAATTTGAAAACCTGATCAACAATTCAACGTGGAGCAGCAAACTTCTTCCTGTTCTATTAGAATGATCTTGTAGGTTCAGAAAATAAAGATAAATGCCAAAGACCATGCCATTATCGATCAAGTGTGACATACTGGGGACTACCTCTCAGAGACTATGAGTAGTGAAAGAGCACCATTCAGCTTTTCAGTTGAAGATGATACTGAAAAGGATGCCTTGAAAGCTGACTCCTATCCTTGAAGAAATATAGAGACAATGCATCATAGGAGGCGATCTTAGAAATTTAGAATTTGTTTGGTTTTTGAGAACAGTTATATTTTTAATTTTCATGTTTATAGAAAACATAAAACTCTTGTGAAAATGCATTGAGTGATTGAAAATGAAAACATTTTTTTGGGAACACAATTTCAAAATGGTGAAAAATTGAAAACAATTTAAAGACATTTTCATCATTTTTCATCAAAATAAAGAAGTGAATAGAAAACAAAGGTTAGAGAACTTGAAAACATAGGAATAAATAGTATTTTCTTTAATTTTTTCACCTCTCCTTTTAGGAGCCATTGCTTATAATGAAAATAGAAAATATAAAATAGAAAATAATTTTTATTTTTACTTGCCAAACATATTTTCTAAAAATCAGAAAATAGAAAATGAAAAATGAAAAATAAAAATGAAAATATTTTTGAAAACCAAACGCAACCTTCATTTCCATGATCATTCCCCTGAGCTCAATCACTCAATTATGTTGCAAGGAAGAAGATGCTATTGCAGTTTATCTTTTGCTTTTGTATTTGATCAAATCTTTACCTAGCTTGTCAAGGTAGGAAAGAAAAGTAAGGGTAAGGATGGTCTGGAGCTAGCAATTCATATGCACCGTTAAAGTTATGAAGGCAGCTGTGTGTCAGCCAAGAATGATTTGCTACCTTTTCTATTTACTGAATAGTATTCAGCCTTATCTTCCATATTCTAAGTCATATTTCATACAACTTTGTTTTCCAGGATTTTACATGGAAGTCCGAAGGATGTTAAGTATTGCGTAACACCACCTTGGCATTGTCTTTTTGGTTTTTTGATTGCTAGAATTCATACTTAGTGTAGTCATACTGACACAAAAGTGAGTTCCCATAAAATGAAAATGTTATTTTCATGAGAGAAACAAGTATTCCTATCTTTGAGTTCTATTTTTATGCCTCTTCCTATTTAAGAATTTATCCCTTTCATCTCCATTTCCTGTTACTTAAGTAGATCCAAATGTTTTAATTTATACACAAATGTTAGTTAAAACTTTCTAATCAGTGCCTAAATTTTTCTTTCATATTCAATGCTAGCTGCTCATTTTGTACTGGTGCAAAATCTTCCTTGGATGTTTGAGAATGGTGGTAGAGAGATTGTCAGGGCTTAAAGCCCCTAGAAAGATGGTTTCAATATGCCCTTTTTAGTTAATAAAATGTCCTACACATTGATTGTGTTTGTATCCTATTACCAAACTCAACATCTTCCTGTTGTCAAATTGTGTTTTTTTTTTTTTTTTCCTTTTTTTTTTTGAGTAAGAAACACCTTATTTATAACATGGAGAGGCTAAAAAACAAAAGAACTACCTGAATGGCTGCGGCAGTATAATGGATGGGATGGGTTGGAGAGTCAATGATATCAGCTAACATACTCAGCTGCTATCACTCCTCTGATTCCTGTGGTAAATTCTGAAAATTAATATATCATTATGTGAAATGAGTGCTAATCATGTCAAAGTTCAGTGTATGAAGTATATATTTGTGCTTCTCCCCTTGGACTGATTTCCAGTATCATTCCCTGTTAAGAGTTGCATCTTCAGTAAGATGACGAAAGTCCAGCATTTAACATCTTATGGCCTGATACATCTTCAGACAGAATTGAAAGCTAGCATAGCGGATCCATTTGGGTCAGTCTGTTGAAGGCAACCTGTGGCACTCACCTCAATAAGTGGCTAAAACTTGGAGAAAACTTTCTGGCCATTGTCTATGGAAGCATGTGAAGTTAATTAAAACTCAAACTAAATTTTAGCACTGGTAAGGATTATGAATCTATTTCGGGATTTGGCCAATTTCTTTTCCAAAGAAGAAGAAGAAGAAGAAGAAGAAGCATCGAGATCAACATGGGATATCAATAACAACTGGTGTTTGGAACTCATTATAGGAATAGATCTCCCCTGATAAGCATCAAAATTAGGCAGCGAGTAGTCATCTTACGCAGAACCAACCTGATTTTCAAATTTCAACTCATACTTTTATCACTGAAGCTTAAAAGATGCCTATAATATTTTTGCTTGCAGCTTTCTTATCTCGAGGAGAGAAGACTGAATTCTGATAGCAATGGTACATTTTTTCATAGACTGAACTCTGTGCCAGCAAATACTGTAATTTATTATTACGGTTAATTCCTTCAATAATTTTTCATGTTTGACATCAAAACTGAGAAAATATTGCTGGCATCAAACTCATCATCTGAGAGCACTGCCTCTGGCTGTATCTTCTAAGCCAAGATCCCTATTAACAACCACAAACAATTTTGAGAAGAAAGATAGGCAAAGCCTTCAAATTTTATTCAGATCGTGTTATGTGGTGAAGGCTACCATCTTTTCCTGACAGCAGTATGCATTTGTGGCATATTGCCAAGGCCCTAGTGTCATCACCAATAAGCCACTTGAAATTATATATTTATAATTGTGACACCATCAAATAGGAGGTGGATCCAATTATTTGAAGCTTCTTTATCTGCTGCAGCACTAACCCTTGCTAACTTCCCATCTTCAAATTAGTTCACAAAGCAACAGTAGACAAAACTGACACTCATGGAATCCTCACACCTAGCATTGGGGAACTCAGAGCCTGTTTTCGAGGTTGGAAAAATCAGAGACCACAGATAGGAAAAGAGATGATTTATTGTTTTCAAGTTCTGAGAGTTTACATTCATAATAACAATAACGTCATCAAACCATTTGGAGATCAAACAGTAAACAAAGTGAAATCCTAGAAAGAAAAATGCTCCTCTGAACCACGACATTTAATGGCTGGAAAATAAAAGATAAAGCTGGTATAAGATTAGAGAGAGAACAATTTGTCCAATGGTGTTCGAAAGGAAGGGAGAAGGTGAAAGAAAACGTGCTGGAAGGGAAAATGGCCTTCTATTTTGATAGTGCTTCTGGTGCTACGTTTTGTTTTCTTTTCTGCTCTGGAGAAGTGCATGATAATTTGGAGGTTGCAAAGGAGCCTTTCATTTTCGCGTTTGATCCAGCTTTGGTCGCCGGTGTAAATTGTTGTATCTGCAAGCTGCTCGATCATATGCCGCTTTGGGCCGTCATCGAGGCCGCTTTTTAGCAGTGGCAAGCTGCATGCTATGTAAAATGTTCTGAAATTATGCAGTCCAGTACGCGCAATCCGGAGATGCCAGAATAGCCTGGTCGCCACCGTGGCAAGAGCACTCGGACGAGGGGTGGGTGAATGTTTCTGAGAGCTTCTGCGTGTAAGAAGGATGCTTGAGGCTCAGTGCTTGCAGCGAGTCAAGGTTCTCCCCATACTCCGACCTCCGGCAACTTGGAGGTTTCTCTACTAACATCACCTTCCTTCTCCATCACATATAAAATTCCAGGTCCTGAGAAAACAGGGAACAACAAAGAAAACACTGCTTCAGCTCTGATGGAAAATCCTCTTGGCTCAGATATACAGCTCATGGGAGTTCTTTTTTTCTTTTTTTGTTGTTGTTTGTTGGGGAGCTCCATGGAGTTACTTGAAGATGCTTCATAGAGCACTCATGGCTTCTCAGAACTTTGTCCCACACTGTCTTGCTTCGTTCCTTCGATCTCAAAGCCCCTGCAATAGCATTGATTGCAAGAGAAAGACCATCACATCTTCCAACCATTCTAATCCCAATTTCTTTTAATTTAGGAAGCTTTTCATTCTGGCCATGTCTAAAGACTTTCTTGTATAGCAATGCCCAACTATTATATTTCTTGCAACATTTATACGTCGAGCAGTGATCAAGACCCGAGTAAAACAGCGCATATGCTTGCCCTCCATGCACCATCCAGCAAAGGCACGAGAGGTGGTGAGTACGGTTGAGCCTCGGTTTCAGCCTCCACATGATTCCCACGTCCTCCCCTAATCATCCACCAGCTTTCTCTGTGAAAAATTCTTAAAAACATTACACCCATATGCGAGGAAAAGGTTGTCAGTAATTATTCTATCATTGTATGTTTTATTAGCTAGCGTCGTCTTGCCTGCGCCACCCCCATCCCGTTAATTGCGAAGAGACGGCATTTCTGGTTGCCCTCTTCAACCATCAACGCCGCGAGTTTCTTGGCAGTCCAATTATTAGGCGACTAATATATTCATCATTCAAAATTCAATTATTCTAACAGTATAGAAAATAATTGTTTAGTCTTGCAAAAAAAATCTTTGCTTTATTCCGTAGAGGAAGGTTGAATTGGGCAAGGCCCTTATTTCCTTTGTAATGAAAAATAGGCAAAAGGCAGTCCTAGCTAAGAGGAATATTGCTATCATGTGAACAAACACGTGCCGCTAGGCGTAGGCACATTGCTTGTCGATCTCAAAATCAAGGGGAATGGTAGTAGTCCCCAACCAATATAACGGATGGGCTTTCTTATGTTTGAAATTTTTTATATGCGAGCTGTTATTAGTTGTTATGATTTTAATTTTATAAAATTAATTGAACGAATTTGATTTATGGATACAAAGCAAATAAGTTCACTGTTAGTTAAAATTATGATTCATATGGTTTGTACTTGGGCGCATCTCTATTAGACGGTATGGTACTTTTAAGAAAGATTAGGGTAAGAAAAGGCATGGTAATACAGGAGATTCTAAGGCTGCTATTAAGAAAGTTTTTCAGTATTTCTTCTACAAGAAAAGAAGAAGACACAGGAAAAGTGAGTGTATTAGTTACAAGTTTTGATTAGAGAAAAAGAATAAACAAGATGTGGTTCAAAAATAAATGGAAACCAAGTGATGGAGCAGTCAAGCTTAAAATAGGAAATGATGCAGAAGTTGGAGTTGAGTTCATAAGTTTTGTTGGTTTAAATTTGGAGTCTGGTTTTTAATTTGTTTACAAAAAACCTTTTATATATCGTTCTTCAAATGGAATTTAATTTCTGTTTTTGCCAAGGATTTTTTTAGGATCATTATGGTGATTGTGGCTCATTTTGATTTGGAGCTGCATTAGATGAATATGAAAACAGTTTGCTTTAATGGTGATTTGCAAGAGAAGGTCTATATGACTCAACCTCAAGGATTCAAAGAGTCAGGGAAGGAATATTTAGTTTGTAGACTTAAAAAGTCTATTTATGGTCTCAAGTAAGCTTCTCATCAATGGTATTTGAAGTTTGATAAGATGTTTTCTTTTATGAATTTTCAGGAGAATAAAATTAATCAGTACATATACCACAAGGTCAGTGGGAGCAAATTTATCTTCCTTGTATTATATGTGGATGATATTGCACTTACCAATAGTGATTTTTGTCTAGTACATGAGACTAAACATTTATTATCCAAGTATTTTGATATGAAAGATATTAGAAAGGCATCTTTTATTCTTGATATTGAGATTCATAAGAATAGATCCTGTGGCTTGTTGAGACTCTCTCAAAGAACATATATTGATCGTGTGCTCAGTAGGTTTAATATGCTGAATTGAAAACCTAAGGATGTGCCTATTTTAAAAGGTGACAAGTTTAGTTTGAATTAGTGTCTTAAAAATAATATTGAAAGAGTTTATGAAAGATATACCTTATACTAGTGCAGTTGGTAGCCTATATATGCATAGGTCTATACTAGACTAGATATTGCTTTTGCAGTGGATGTTCTGAGTAGATATCTATCAAATCCTATTTTGGAACATTGAAAGGCTGCTAAGAAAGTTACGTGATATTTAAAGAGAACAAAATATTTTATGCTAGTTTACAGGAAGGTGAACAATCTTAAAGTAGTTGGCTACTCGAATTCTGATTTTGCTGGTTGCTCAGATGATATGAAATCTACTTGAGGTTATATCTTCATGTTAGTTGGAGAAGCTGTATTATAGAAAAGTATTAAGCAAACACTTATAGCTTCATTTACAATGCAGGCTGAATTTGTTATATGCTATAGAGCTACAATACAGGTTATATGATTAAAAATTTTATCTTAAGGCTTGGTGTTATTGATTCCATCTCAAGACCACTAAAGATTTACTGTGATAATAGTTATGCTGTATTCTTTTCCAAAAATAACAAAAGTATTAGTGAATCTAAGCATATGAAGATTAAATATCTTACAATCAGAGAGCTAGTGAAGAAAGGAGATATTACTATTAAGCACATTGACACAAATAGCATGGTTACTAATTCGTTGACCAAGAAACTAAGATCTTTTGGTTTTATGAAACATGTTAATAACTTGAGTATTGTAGGGTTTTTTGATGTACCTGATTAATAGGAGTGAATTGTATTTATTGAACTCTCACAAATTAACTTGTTACATATATAAAATCATGGAACCCATTTTATTTTCTGGGTACATTTATTTGATATATGATGATCATCATTATTTTTTATTAATAGCATATTGCTTTTACTTATATGTGGACATTATTGATATATGACATGTTATTTTTCTATAAACTTAAGACTTGGTGTCAGTATAAGTATTAGTTATATATATCTCTTGATGACACCATAAAGAAAATCTCGAGGTATTTTATTAGAGACATATTAGGCATATTATAAATGCCATATGGAATTTTTCTAGTTTCAATTAAAGCATAAAGTTTTATGAGAAATCATTTGGTGGACCGATAGTGAGAATAACACTTACAGGATCGCATTTGGTGTGTTATTTTCTTACCGCACTACCATATTATGATCCATATTAGTGAAAGTTATTAGCATTTGTAACTATGGATTGGTCCTATGTCAATAAGGGATATAACGACTGCTGTGATTCGGTGTTGGTGGCTTTCACGGGACTGGATTGTTTCATAAGGTGTTGTGTCAGAAGATCAAATATTTTCAAAATTTATGACCACATTAACTGTTCAGCCTGAGTATCCTTTTCAAATAAACAAATATTTTCAAAACTTGCTCGACTATAATTAATGTTGCCCAAATAAGGAAATGTTGAAAATGTTTCATATGTGGGCTGTCATTAATTGTTGTGATTTTAATTTTGTAAAGCTGATTGAACGAATTTGGTCTGATGATACAAGCCAGATGAGCCCACTGTTGGTTAAATTGTGATTTATATGGTTTAGGTTTAAACGCACATTTGTTGGGTGATGCGGTTGGTGGTTTGTGTGAACCTGAAGCCCAATAGTGACTCATGATGGAAGGACCTATTAGAATTTTTTTATAAATAGGTTAGGTCCCCTTTTTTTTTCTTTTCTTTTCTTAAATCTATGATTTGTTTTTCCATCGAATTATTGTCCAAGGAAGAAGATTTAAAGTTCTTTGGAGCTTCTCTTGTAGTGGCATAGATATGTATGAAAATATTATTATTGCTGTTTAATATTTTGATTAAATATATAAGATTCTTAAATTCTAACTTCTTGTTATAGTTATAATAGTTAAATATATAAGGTTCTTAAATTCTAACATCTTGTTATAGTTATAATAAGTGCTTTAGGACTGTATATTAGCCCAAACAAAGACGGTTGGCAGTTGAGACTTCGACACTCTCCAAAGCAACGACAGTTAACAGAAGTTGAACATTATAAAGAAAAATCAAATAGTGTATCTGTCACATCTCTAGCAGCATCCTGTCTGCAGTAGAACCAGTAATATTCCATGTATGGTGTAGCAATGCACTCCAACTCCTAATCTTAATATGGTCCATCTATTATGGCTTCAAAAGTTGACCTTAACTTCCAGTCTGAGCATGACTCCAGCTCAACAGTTTATTCTTGTCTGAGATAAAACAGTTGCCTTCAAGGCCGTTAATTACAATCAATTGGAAAAAAAAGCAAACCTAAAAACCATCGACAGCAAATGCACAGGCATCTAGACATTGGTGTTTTTCGCAATCAATTGGTAGATGTGTCAGTGATATTGCCCATCCAAGCTGGTGGCAGCATGCCTGTCTGTTCCTGCACTGTCTTGAACAATGGTGGAAGCATGCGATACACCCCTGCCACCTCCTTCATCGCCCCTCCATCGGATGCCTCTTTATCATTTGTCCATATACTGATTTTTGGCTGCAGTCCACGCACTGCTTCAGCATTCGTTTTCGCAATTTCTTGGTACATTCCACCATTAATCATCAGATAGTCCCTTAAAGCAGCATAATTCCCTCCCAAGGCGTCAAGCAATGTTCGCAGGTAGGTGCCCTGGGCTTCTGCGAGTGCGACCAAGCCTTCAGCCTCCTTTTTCTTTGCATAGAGCTCCCCCTCGGCCTCCTGCTTGCGAGCAAAGAATGCCGCTTCTGCTGCAGCCTTGCGAGCTTCTGCTGCCCTCTCTTGCTCATACAACTGGGCTTCAGCTTCCTTCTGTTTCTTATACAGCTCCCAGTTCGCTTCTTGGACCTATAATTTAAGCCGAACAACTATTTAATGTCATGATCTTCATTCACAGTCTAGGTAAAGACTGAGGAAGATGATATCACGCATCAATTCCTGAATAGAGACATGCAAAAAATGGTTGCATTTCTTGTCTATCGGCTTCAAGCGTAGCTAGTAATGTGCCAACTTTGTTCTAGCGCTAGTTCAACCCAGCTATAATGACCTGACCTGACTTGAGTGCACAAGCTATAAAATCATAACCTTAAGTTTTCCCTACTTGAAGGTATGAATGTTACATGTCACTCGGCTGGGTGCAGTAAATTTAGCCTAATTCTTAATTAGTTGAAACTTTCTCTGCAGTTATATTTTACATGAAAATTTTGATGATCATGATGATAATGATGAGAATCCAATAAAATATTAGTGTTTTTCATCTCCGTCATCTTACCTTCATCTCATAATCAACGATGGCCTGGCTGAGTTTCTCTGCCTTGAGCTTTTCGGTTTGCCGCATCGCGTTCCTTCGTTCCACCTCCATCTGCAGCTCCGCCTCTCGTATCGCCACCGCCTTCTCCGCCTCCACCTCCGCCACCCGTGCCCCCTTCGCCCACTCCGCCTTCCTCTTCGCCAGCTCCGCATCCGCCTCCGCCACCTCGGCCTCCCTGTTATTCTCAAAAATCTTCACCTCCGTCCGCACCCTCACCTCCTCCTTCCTTCCCTCTCCCTCCCTCTGCTTCGAATACACCCTCGTCTCCGCATCGATCTTCGCCGCGTTCTGCAGCGTCCTCCCGTCCCTCTCCTTCGCCCCAATCTCCCCCTTCATCCTCGCCTCCGCCACGTCCACCTTCGCCTGGTTCGCCGCCTCCTGCTGCGTCTTCTGCCCCAGGTAGCTAAAATACTCGTGGCCTCTCACGTCCACCAACTGCTTAACGTTAGCGTTATAGATCAAGAGGCCGAACTGGTTGAGCTCCAGCTGGACTTTCTCGAACACTTCTTCTTTAAAGGACTTGGTGCCCTTGAAGATCTCCTCCATGGTCATGGACGCGGCGAGGACTCGCGTCTCCCCCTCGATGACGCCCTGGACGAGCTCCTTGACGTGGTTGGAGAGCTTGTCATGGGGGGAGATGAGCTTGGCATACCTCATGAGGCTCTCGGGGTCATCCACACGAGGGCCGACGGTGAAGACGGCAGGGAGGACGAAGGGGAGCTTCTCGGCGCTCATCGCCTGCACCTCGAAGGTGTAGTTGACGGGGGAGACGTCGAAGACGGTGCATGACTGGCCTGGGAGGATCCATCCCTTCTTGGCGAGCTTGACGTCAGGGATGCCATAGCCAGTGATGGCTATGTACTCGGAAGCATTGGCCACCTTGTAGGAGAGCCCCATTTTCTGGAGGTGGTATGACGCTAGGAGGGAGAAAACGTGTTTTTGGGATGCTTGAGGTATGGAGATCAGGATTTGTGGTGAGGTTAGGATGAAATGAGCTGGGTGGTATATATATATATAATGGAAGATGGTGACTTTTCTTATGTTGGACCCTTGGCCAACCTCCGAGAAGTCTAATTGGATTAAACTTGGGACATTGCCCCGCAACTCCATGATGGACCTTGAATTTTAATTTTTTTTATAACAAATTAGAAAACGTACCTCTAGCTGTTACCACCAAGCGAATGATTTGATCAAACTTCTAACTTAAGCCCTCATGGATGAAGTCTCACAGGCTTATTTAGAAATTAAAAATTTTAATAAAAATTTTAAATTTTCTGTTCATCAAAAAAAAAATAAAATATTTATCATAACTATAGTTTAGATCAATCTTGGAGCTTGTAAGAAGTTATTCTATAACTATTTAGGTTATCTTAATAGAAAAAAATATAATAATAATAACAATATTCTATATGAGCATAGCTGCTTTATTATCATTATTATTATTATTATTATTATCGTAACTAAAATTTGAATCAATTATGAGTTAATGGCCTAATTTATTTTATAATTTAAATAAAAAAAAATATTAGCCCACAGTATGTTTTTCGCCTATGGAAAAGAAAACGGTGGACGGTGGTCAGTTTTTTCTTTTTATTTTTCCTCTCAAGGCAAAGCTGTGGTCAGTCCTTGGTGGGATGATCCAAACCATAACCCGCACTCTTCCTTACTATTTGTTCTTGTATTCATCCTTATTGATCCTTGAAGCGTACACCTGAAAACTGCACCCGTACGCCGTTTGGGTGTCCGACTCTACTAAAATGGCTTTATATAAAATTTAAAATAAATGAATTTTACAAGAATACTTCTGGTGATTTTTGTTAATAAAATTTATTTTATAAAAAGGAATTGGGTTTCATGATAGTTCTAAAGAACCTTGTGGGCAAACAATTAGTTTAAATAAATACTTAAATAGAATTTTTGATTCAAAAAAAAAAAAAAGTCAGATCTTTATGCGTAAAACTTTTATTTTATTTTATTTTTTAAAAAAATTATGCTGAAACAAAGGTAGGCTTTAAAAAAAGTCAATCTATTTAAGAATCAAAATATCATTAAAAAAAATTAATCAAAATTTATCCTAAATGGTTGGCCATGTGTAAGCATACAAGATTTACTTAATGTCTTCATATAAGTGATTTTTTTTTTTTTTTTAAATTTATAGGTAGGAAAGCTTGTTACTATTTATCTAAAAGATTAGTTAAAAAGTTAAAATTTATCTTTTCCCATCTTTTTATCCAAGATCTACTTACTTAGGTCTTAACATATACATGGAAATTGAGAAAAGATTTGTCCACATTAACGCACTAAAATTGATGTTGCAATTCCAATTTTATGGATATTTAATTCAAACTTCTACCAGAATTGCCACAACCCGCCTCAACCTACAAAAAGAGGGAAACTACAGCAGAGAGGAGAAGTGCAATCAAAGAATTAACTAAACAATATTAAATATAAAATGGTCAACGTGTTTGGCTTTCCACCATACAAAAATAATAATAATAATAATAATAAAACAATGCCTTATATTATACACTTAAAAATAATAAAAAAAACATTATATAGGTCAATAAATCCAAATCAAGGGGCAGTCCTCAATGCCAGAAACATTCTACATACGTTACGCGCTAAGCTTCTATATTTGACGTCCCAGGTTCACTCCCGGCTGCGCCTTATCCGAGCCTTTCTCATCACTTGCTTGGAATTTTCGAGGGATCCCTTTCACTGCTCTACGTTATACGACGCGTTATCTTTTTTCTCCCTCTTTTTTATCTACGCGATTCAACTAATAATATTATAAATGCGCTATACTTTGCGCCGCGATTAGATTAATAAAGTTTACTAAGTCGAAGATTATAATGTGCTTATCTAAGTTTATCATAAAGTAGGAAGTCTTGATTGGCCTTGGGCTGTGGTTTAAATAAGATGCATCATGAAGTAGATGGAGAAGTTTAAAATGATAAAAAAAAAAAAAAAAGGATCAAATTTTGGCTGACTCCAAATGAGTCATCCATTTGGAGAATTCGTGGAAGGCACGGCAAGTCCATTATTGGTCGTTGTTCAACTCGCATTGATGGTTATCCACGCCCCAAAATAAAATAAGATAATAAAATATGTTTTAAATGGTCACATCAGTTCCTTCAAAGCTATCTTGTTGGGCAAATCAAGGAGCAAGAAAAATTTAGATTTTTCATTTGCTTTGGTCTTTTGGACAGGCCAAGTTCTTATTCTAACTAATGATGCTTCCATTGGTGAGCCGCCTTAGGTAAGCCTCTTTCCTAATAATTAAATTCAATTAACAAATTAAAAATAATAAAGAATTATTACACCTCAGTACCAGTGGCAAATTGTACTAACGAATTATAAATATATCGGATCAACTTCAAAGTAAAACGAGAAATAGATCAATCTAAATTTGGCTCATTTATTAATCGAGTTAAAAATCTAAACATGAACTCGATCCATATATTATATGGATTACATGATATAGTCCGTGTATTACACGGGTTATACTACATAACCTATATAACTCGCTTAATAATCGAATCGTATTTGGGTTGACACGAATGCATGACTCATGTGGCCCATGTAACCCGTATAACCTGTGTAATCCATGTAATATGTTTAATACTAATTCACTTATAAAGTAATTATATATTTAAAATCATAATTAAAATACATATGATTTTTTTATTTAAGAAAAAAAAGGAGATATAAACATAAAATTTTTATATATAAATAATAATTAATTAAAGGATGATATTAACTTGGATAAATAGGTCCGATGAGTTAGGTTATACGAGATGATTCATTTAATAATCAAGTTAATTGTGTGTCGATTTTGGATCAGCGAATTAATCCAAAACCTGACTTGTTTATTAATAAAATCAAATGGGACAACCTGATTTTAATTTGAATCCGTTATACTCAACTCGAATTCACTAACTTCGTATTTGGTTTTAAGTCATATTTACAAGTTGTATCTAAAATTGCCACCCTTACTTACGATGGTATTCAATAAAATTGTTATTAGCGGTTATAATAGTTACAATGGCTAATGCTTATTTACGTTACTTTGATAAAATCTATTCTTTACTTGATACTTATTCACGTTATGGCTAATACTTTTATTCCTGCCAGCTTGCTACTCTAACCATGCTGTCAGAAATTTGATATAGAGACATGGTTACTGCACATCCTTTTCTGGGGTAAATTTTGCATACCCAAAGTAGAACGTGGCCTAGGCATCCCAAAATTTAAAAGCTTATTGTTAAGAACTCTTGTGAGATTGCAGTTAAGGCGGTGTTGAATCAGAATTATCTTTTCTCTCAATTTTTAAAGCAAAATATCACTTTATTGAGAATTGATTGAGTTATTCACCATCAGAAAGCATCTGTGCATATATCTAAAAATTTCTTCTAATCCATTGGTGATGGCAATCATATTATTAGAGAGCTACAAAAATGGTTTGATTATATGCCTGCATTCAGAATGATGATTATATTTGACTCTCAAGCTATTTAGCATCTCCCAACAATGTCTCATTGATTTATGGAACATGACAAGAATTGGGAATTCATAACTAATTCATCTAATCTTTCTCCATCCCATTACCAAGTAGATTTTGAATATTTCAATTGGTGGGTCCAATCATCGTGAAGATGAGTTGGCATGAGAGAAGAGTTATAAGTTTGAGATATATATTAAAGAGGTGTATACATCAATTATCTTAAGAAATTATTAGAGGTGTAAAATGGGTTGTGGTGAGCCCTGAAATGAGCCCTAAGTCGGCATGACATGGCTGTTATAATAGCCATGCATGACACGGCATGGCCCACCCTTCTTAAGGCCCATGGGTCGTGTCGACACGATCACCCATAATGGGCCAGCACGGCATGGCCTGCAGGTTGGCACACAAGCCTAGCATACCAAGCCTGGCTAGGAAAGGGCGAAAACGCCCTTCTCTAACAACCAAACATGGCTAGTTAGAGAGGGCATTTCCATCCAAAATCCAAAATACCCTTCATAACAATTAAAAATGGCTAGTTTTTAAGGATATTCTGATCTTTTGGTCAAGAAAACCTATTTACCCTTTTTAACAGTCATAAATGTATAATTTACAAGGTTAGTTGGGTCATTTGAAAGTCCTCCAACCCTTTTCCCTCACCCCACACCAAACCACAAACTCTCTAAAACTTTCTATCTCCTAAGCTTTCCAAAGATCCTATAAGCCCTTCTTATCTACCTATAAGTCTTTCAAATTCTTTTAAGTTATCTTAATTTTTTTCCTACTTTTTAGTTAGCTGTCATAATCTCTCTTTGCTCTCTACTATTACCTTCTATCTTCTACAATCAATAATGTTTGGTGCTGGTAACTCTTGCCAACCTTGCAACCAGGGGTTTGAATTTGATGTCGACACTGTGGAGTATAAGGCACATCAGTCACAGACTTAACCCAGTGTCCTTAAGCCCACTGCTGTCACCCGTGCCACATCAAAAGCCATTAGGTTCAGAACTAGATGCAGGACTTCTGAAGTCTGGTAGCACTTTAATATTGAGGATATCTCTGGCAAGGGGCTTCATGCAGTCTATAAAGTCTGAAACCGGTTACTTAGCTTAGCATTGGAAGAAACATGAGAGTGCAACACCTAAGGCCATCCACTCAGATTAAAATTAGTTAGGGAGGTGAGTTAGAAAAATTTTCTTATTCTCAAGAATTAAATAAAAAAGGATTATCAAAATTTATTTTATATAGTGAAATATCTTTTACGTTTACTGAAAGTTCAAGATTTGAAAGTTATATGAAAAATATTTTAAATTCTACATATAAAAAAAATTTCTTGAAATGCTACTAAATTTGGTTGTTTTAAACAATTTCATGATTGCAAAGAAACTATAATTTTGTATTTCAAAAATTTTGATGGTAGAATAACACTTATGTTTGATATTTGGATAAGTATAATTGAATTATCTTATATATGTGTTATCGCTTATTTTATTGATTGTGACAGGGTATTACAAAAAAAATTTTAGTTTTAAATTAATTGAACACTCAAACACTGTCACCACTATTCATGCCCATATCATGCAAATAGTATATGAATACCATATACATAATAAAATTTTTTAATTACTTTAGATAATACATCTAATAATAATGTTGCTGCTGAATTACTCAAATTATATTTGCATCCCATCTTAGATGAAAAATTATTTCATATTAAATATATATATTATATTATAAATTTAATTATACAAGATGGATTAAAATTTATTGAATCATATATAGGTAAAGTTAGGGATGCTATTAAATATATACAATCATCAGGAGTTAGAAAATAAAAATTTAAATATTTATGCAGTGCTTATGGATTAACATGTAAACAATTTTTATTAGATGTAAAATATGAATGGAATTCAACATATTTAATGCTACAATGATATTTGGAATATAAAGATATTATTACTATATTTTACAATAGACAGTTTTCTAGTGAACCTTTATTAGAATATCATTGGCAAAATTCTAAAATTATTATGCAATTTTTATACTATTTTTATCAAGCTACTAATATTTTATCTAGTACTTATTGTCTTACCTCTTCCTTTGTTTTACAACAAATATAATTAGTACTTGTTTTTCAAAATGCAAGGAAAGTGATAATTTTGAAAGTATAATTTTACTGATGAAAATAAAATTTAATAAATATTAGAAAGAAATTTTTTATTTTTATTGTTTAGCTTTAGTTATGGATTATAGAATTAAATCAGAGGGTTTATATGTAATTTTAGAAGCAATTTTAAAAAATATGAATTATGAAGTAAATTTTAATATATTTAAAGAAGAAATAATAAATTTATTAAATGAAATGTTTATATTATATGATCAAAAATATAATAAAGGTGAAAGGTCTTCTACTTCAAGACCGACCATAGATGCTATGGGTATTTGGACTTTATTGTTTAAAATAGAAAAAATCGTCACTTTATCATTTTTACCTACTAAATTAAATATTTATTTGACTAATAATATTATGAACTTTCTAACTTAGAGAGAAATAAATAATTTTGATATTTTTAGCCTAGTGGAAAGAACAAGAAAATAATTATCCTATGCTTTTTATCCATAGTAGCATTGGAGTCTGCTTTCAATGTAGGAGGATGGGTATTAGAAGGAGTTGATTGAGGCTTGACATAGTAGAGATGCTGATATGCCTCAAGAACTGGTACGATGTTGAAGAGGGATTATAAGGTTAGAAGAATGATGACAAAGAGTCCCCTTCAAATAATAACAAGTAGAGTAGTAGAAGATTAAAGTTGAAAGACTGTGTGATCCATTACGGTTCTAGAGGCCAAACGAGATAAATGAGCATAATGGCTCGTGCCAACAATAAGTCCCAAAAAAATAAGTACATTTAATTTATTTTATTTAGTTTCTTTGAAATTAGTTTTAAAATAATAAAAATAATAATAAATAAAAATTGCTTGGAAGGTTGGCCCATCAAACTCAACAACTTTGGGTTTGGACTATGTCAGACAAAAGATAAAGATGAAAATTAAAAGATTGAAGACTTTTCTCTTAACGGCTAGAAGAATGAAATGATACAACTGTGTCAGACCATTTGCCTATCCACAAAAAAGGTATATATATAATTTTTTTTTTTAAGTAATATTAGAAACTTTACATAAGCTGGCACGCGGGTCGGCCCACATGACACAGGCCTGTCATTGTAACGGGTCATCCCAAACTGATCCGTTTGACATCTCTATAAATTATAGCTTAAATAATCAAGTTATAGCAAAGATCTTTAACAAGAAGGCTTATCTTTGGGCATTTTATTTTATGTGAGAATTGGTAAGAGGGGGTTTACTTATAGCCTCATCAATCTCTAAAAGGACTCCTTCCATTCAGCCTATATGTAACAAATGCAATCTTGAGAAAGAGAATAAAAATCATTTATTCTTCACTTATTCTCGGTCTAAATAGTTGTGAAAGTTGATTGATGACCCATATATCAACCAATGCCAATACATCCAATAAGCATTAGACTTTATTCTTTCTTCTCTAAATGCTCTCAGCTTGAATTTTTCTCAATCTTTACTAATTTATATTTTATAACTGATTTGAAAGATTAGGAATGCTTATTTTTTTCAGCTTATAATTTTCAATCCAAAGCCCATCTTTTACCAAGCAGTTTGTCAAACACAGAAGTTCTTTTTGGTTCATTAAAAGTTGGTGTCTTCTTTTGTTCTCTAGAATTGTTTTCCATACTCTTCAGTGGATATTCATCACAAAAATTTTATCTTTTGGAAATCCCTCAATCAAGTCTGTTGAAAGTTAAATTCAATGATTTCATAAGATCTCATGGTACAACTGCCGGTTTCTTAATCAGGAATTCCTTTGCAAGAATTTTACTTACTGGATCGATTTCTATTCAAATACCCTCTAGTTATATGATAGAGGATCTAGTTATATCATAAAGGATGATTTAGCTAAGGCTGTAGCTTGGTTGAATGGTGACTTGTAGTGCATTTGCTTAAAAATCTCAAAACTACATTTTTAAATTTTAAAAATTTTACTTGCCAGCATGATCCAAAGGAGGAAAACCAAGCGACGGACTTTTTAATGATTATAGCTTATGATTTTGAGGAACCAATGATTTGAAATGCAAATTATTTATCTTAGCTTAATTTAATTGTGGGGGTAGAACCTTGAAGAATGATATTTGTAAAACAAAAAAAAAATGCAATTTTTCATATCTTAACATTAAAATAATCATTAAAACAGTTACTGCGGTTGCAACAGGAAATAAAGAAAAGGTAACTGTATTATTTTTTCTTCATCTTTTATCAGATAAAATAATGATATATATATATATATTGATTGTGCAATAAATCATAGAGAGAATTTTGAGAGAGAATTTTGAATTTTGAAAAAAAATATTATTTTATTTAGCAGAAAATATAATTTAAAAAGATGACTGGTATTTACAAAGGAGAAGAAAGTTAGTGAGTGGTGACTACTTGAACGTAGTGGTTGCTATACATAATTTCTTTTAATTATTTTTTTATCTCAATCAAATATTTTCTAATTCACATCTCCATGATATGTGTGCAAGCGTTTGGTAAAGAACAGCTCCAGCAAATTATTTTGCATTATTATCTATTAATTTTTTTTTTTATTACGACAACAAATTATAATAGCTGTTATAATGATATAGAAAATAATTATGAAGAAATGATAGTAAAAGGAACATGATATTTGAAAATATCTTGTATCTTATATTTTTTATATTTATAGGTCATTTAGACTTCGACAGATGAAATCCTTGCATCTTTACCTCTTATATTAATTTATCTCCTTCTTCATCTTATGTTTTTTTTTTAAGGGATTCAGCTTACTTCTCTCATACATTTTTATTATTTCTTAAATAAATACACCTCTCCATATAATTTTTACTATATAAAAAAGAAATGAGTATATTATATTAAATTAGAAGCATATTTATCAATTTTATTTCTTAAAAATTGATAAAATACATGTATTGTATAAGCCAACCACTAATCTAATAATATAAAAATAAACTAAGCGTGATATGCCTGTATTGCATATGTGCGCAGTGACCGTAGGTTCAAACATAGTTAAATTTTTACTTTTCTAACTTCTTATCCCAAACCTCTTCTTCTCTTTTCTTTATCATGACTATGACGATAATGATATAATTATAATTATAATTATGATTATAATAGTAGCAATAATAATAATGATATAATTTTTATTTTATTTTTAAATTTTAGACTAAACTACAGTTTTAATCTCTGAACTTAGGGGGTTGTGTCACTTTGATCCCTGAACTTTAAAAAGTTGCAAAACCGATCATGTACTTCCATTTTTGTTTCCCTTTGGTCATTACCATTAAACAGGACAGACGCCGTTTAATTCTGTCCTGCGTGGCAGCTGACATGGCATCCACCATGGCAAAATAAAATAAGAATCCATTAAGAACCCGTTAACCTATTAACATGTTATTCAATAACCCATTAACATGCCGCCATCCGCCTCCCCCTCCTCCTGTGAAGCCCCTCCCCTCCCTCCCACCTCCCCCTCCTTTCCCCCCCGCTGCCATAGCACACATCCCGCCTCCCCCTCCTCCTCCTCCCCTCCGTTGCTGCAGCACACATCCTGCCACGACTACCCGCCGACCGCCGTCCACCTCCCTCATCTCGAAGCCCGCCGTCGTCCACCTTCCCCCTTCCCCCCGCCGACTTACTCATCCCGGCAACGCCTTCCGCCAGTCCAGCCGTGTCCTGCTGCTGCCTCCCTTGTCCCACCGCCGCCTCTTGCTTCTCGGCTTTGCCGCCACCGGCGTCCCGCTAGCCTAGTCGCATCCCATCATTACCTCCCTTGTCCCGGCGACGCCTCCCGTGCTCCGCTACCGGCTGCCCATCTTACTGATTGAAGGCTTCCACGGTGTCTTCTCTGGCCACCTGTAGCAGGCCTCTTTTAGAAAGATCCCTGGTAATTTGAAGTTTTCTATTACTAATTAACGATTCAATAGCAGTAACAATTATCAACATTTTCTGCAGATTGCTGCTATATGGATTTATCTATGGGTTCTTCATCCTCAAATGTTGAAAGCACGAGAAGACGATGCCACTGTAGAGAAGAAGCAAGAATTTTGACCTCATGGATGAGCGCTAATACAGGCAGAAGATTTTTTGGATGTGGACGATATGGAACCAGTGGAGCATGTGGCTATTTTGCATGGTATGATCCTCCTCTGACTCCCAGAGGAATGAAATTGATATCTGGATTTTTGAAGAAATGTTCGAAGCTTGAAAATGAAGTAAGCCTGCATCGAGCACGAGAGAAGTTGTACTGGTGTGTCATACTAATATTATGGATAGTCATAGTTGTCATAGTAATGGGTATGTACTTAGTAAAGAGCGAAAAAGCTAGGATCATGTATCTTTCCTGATGTACATTTTGTTATTTTGGTTCAGTCCCGTCATGTAAATATTTGTTATTGTAAATATTCGTTACATTATAAATCAAACAGTTGATATGGCTTTGATGTTGCTGTTGGCCTTTTTTGTGCAGACGAGTGATTGTATCTGCATGCTTGCATGTGTGCATGCATGCAAATGCCTGTTTGGGGATATAGTTTGGATATCTAGGTAGTTGCATGTCTCCTGACCTGACTTATAAAACGTCCTTCTATTAGTTATGAACAATGTTAGAAAAGAAGAAAAGAAATGTTAGCTTTAGATTCCCGATTTTCTTTTTGTTAACCATGACTCCTTTGCTTACATATATAAGTAGAAATTAATTGTGCATTAGCAAGTTCATGATAACATCCAGAAAAACTTTTTTCCTAATTTGTTCAGCTGATAAATTTTCAGCAGAATGCCTCCTGGATTTATTGGACCTATCATCTGTCTATGCATAAACAGAAACCTGTAAATATTTATCTTCATGACAGCATAGTTTGGCAATCAAAATATTTCACACAATCATCCAAACTAAATAGCAACATCACAGCCCATTTTTTCATTCAAACTGCTTCACACATTCATCAATAGAATCCTATAGATAAATATGTACATCAGGGTCCCATTTTTCTTATGTAAAGTGTTTCATACATTCATCATCATAATCTACTTAAGAAGCACCATAGATACATAATTTTTCCATCAATACTGTTTCACATAATCAAAATAAACATTGTCTAAGCTGAAACAGTTACATCCATAATGTTTCACAAAAAACATAATACATATCTGTTCTTCAGCTACATTAGTCCAAACGGTTACACCAAAAACATAACTAACACTCAGCAACCTGTCCACATTTCAGGCCTTCAATGCATGTCTATGGCCTGTCTAAGGACAAACACATAACTGTTCTACATTGAAATTAGTCCACCTAGATGAAACATAGATATATGTTTTAAACCACAACGCGTTAGACAAATCAACATCTGCGGTTTATCTTTCATCGCCTACGTGATGGTCTTGTGGCACTGGATTGGCTACTGCCACCTCTAATAGTGACACTAGATGATGCTCTTGACCTCCTATGGGGAACGGAAGATTTCTTCCCAAATTTTTCTCTTCTGTCCTCCTACAAAAACATGTTGAAACCAAAGTTTAATCAAAACCAAATAGCTTTAGAGCTTATCTAAAGAGAGATCAATGCATACCCCATACACAAGGCCCATCACAATAGGTGTCTCGACATAGGTGCAACTATCTTGGTGTCCCATGCGAACGTCAATATTGTCTAAGCCCGTAGACCTCTCGCGTCTCGTGATCTGCATCCAAGATAACAAAGGCAAAGTGTAAATGTTAGGTTACAAATAAGTCAAAAGAAACTGAATAATATACTGACCCTTAGCCTTGTTGCTGGTTCTTTGCCCCTTTTTCCTCTACTTGAAGCTCTCTTCGTAGACGGTTGTCCTCTTATTGGTCCCTTGCATGTTCTGACATTGTGGCCATACTCCTGGCATTTGCTGCATTTTATCTCAATGTGTATCCTACTGACTCTATGCGATTGGTTGGGCTAATCAGGATCCCTTCTTCTGCTCTTTTTTGGTCTTCCAGGTGGCCTTCTTAATTTAGGAGGTAGGACTGGATCCATATTAGTACGTGGCCAAAGCTTGGGCCCATTGACCGGGCAAACTATGTGGCTATATATTCTTAAGTAAGTATCTTTGTGGTAAGATGGATGCATATACTCCTTGGGGTGCCTATCTAGATACCAAATGGTTGAAACTACATGTATGCAAGGGATTCCACTAAAATCCCATTTATTGCAGCTGCAACTACGCCTCTCCAAGTCAACCACAAACTGATCATTTCCACAAACAACCTCAAAGAGTTTAGCTCTAGCCCAGGTTGAAGTACAATGCCTTGAACCTATCTTATTCTTCTCTAGCTTCTTCTGAATCCTAGGGCAGATTGGTCCATTAAAATTTATGGCCTTCATCTTATTGCTTCTGAACCAACTCATCAAATACTTTCGAATATCCTCCAATAATGTTAGGATTGGTTTGTCTCGAAGTCCTACTATCTCTCCATTAAAAGTCTCGCAAAGATTGTTTAATAACATATCACACTTCAACTGGATGTTGAACTTATGTTTGCTCCAGAATTTTGGAGGGATCTCCATCAACCAGTTATAGGCATCCACATCCAATGATCTAATGGTCTTCATTTCTGCCTCAAATTCAGGGTATGTGGCTGCTTGTGTTGCATTCCAAACCAGTTGTTTAAGGACAAGGTCCTTAAACCTAGCCTTAAAGTTTCCATATAAATGTCTAAGGCAGAATCTATGCTCAGCATCAGACACCACACTCTTAATGGCTGGGACCAACCCCTGCATCATGTGCAAACATTTATCACATTAACTAAAACTTAAAATAATGGAATGATATTAGAAAAAAATAAGCTAAACTTTTATCACGCACCTTCTGCTGGTCACTAATAAATGTCCACCCATAATCTCTAACGGACCCAATATCCCGAATCAGTAGCTCCAAAAACCAAACCCAAGAGTCATTTGTTTCAGCTTCTGCCACGGCATATACAATGGGGAATATGCCATTATTTGCATCAATGCTAACAGCTGCAAGCAGTTGGCCCTGACATGGACGCTTCAAGTGACAAGCATCCAAGCTGATAAAAGGCCTACAACCAGCAAGCAACCCTCGTCTACAAGCATCAAGGCATACATACAACCTTTTGAACACTGGAGCCATATCAATCTGAGGCCTATCAGCCTCAATTTTCAAGGTACTGCCAATATTAGTCCTTCGTATCTCTTCACAATAGTCATATATCCTAGCATACTGCTCTGCTTCAGTACCCTCCATCATTATCTTGGCTTTTTTTTTGGCCCTATATGCTTGACTCCTGGATATTTAAACAACATAATCCTTTTTTACTTGCTTCACAATAGATGACAATTTCCATTCAGGCTGTGATCTGAATGTATCTAGATACTGTTTGGAGATCCATCTTGAATTTACATGTCTGTTCCAAGTAGGCCGACTGCATGTATGTTCATCTACCAAGGATTTGATTTGTACAGTATTCTCTCGCTGCATTCTAGAAGCATAGAGCCTTCATTTACAGCTCCCCTGACATACTACTGTCACTCTGGTCAATTCATTCTTCACAAATCTTAAATCATATCTTCCCTTCACAGCATACTCCCTTATGGCATCCTTCAATGCATGTGCATCAGGAAAAATCATGCCAACCTCAAACTTTATACTGGCCATATCAGTTTTGGCCCAGAACTCTCGAAATCTTTTTTTTCGTTTTCCTCTTGAATCATCATCATCATCATCATCATTATCTGTAGGAGTGTGAAGTCTCTCATCATTACAATCTGAGCTCATCTTGGATTCATTATCACCCCGGGATTTGTCCAAATCAGTGTCAACATCAACATTGTCATCAAATAAATCATTATCACTGAAATAAACATCATCTGCATCATGCTCACTGGCCTCAGCCTCAAACTCACTATCGTCAAAGCCACTGTCATCACTATAGCTAAGGTCAAAGTCATCAACACCAATATCATCCCTGACACCCTCCTGAGTATCCTCCTCTGTGCCATCTTTGACATCCTTCTGAACATGCTCTCTCACAGGCTCCTCAGTGCCATCCCTGCTACCCTCTTGACCATGCTCCATAGCAGACTGCTATGTCTCATCCCTAGCACAGTTGGAACCACCCACGTTATGCCCATCATCGGCACTCCAACTGAGTAAGGACACTGATTCCAACAACTCTGGCTCATCAATTAAAGTGCATGGATCATGCTCTATATATACATCAACAATCCCTCCTTCTGGAATGCATGCAATCATGTCTGATATATCCCTGTCACTTTTAAGATTCCTAAGGCCACTATCCAATGATTGACCAGGTATGCAGTAGAACAATCCAGTAAAAGTAGAGATCCCTAACTCCTCTAGCATACTCTCAATTTCAGGTATAGAAAACCTATCAGGATCACAGTTATCAAAAATATTATGCTGTCCCCCTACATACTTTCTTTCTTCTCTGCATATGAAGTGGCCATTGTAGTGCAGGCCTACGGAGAAAAATCCAGCAACCATACTGCAATAGAACCAGAATTGCATGCCAAATTAAAAATATTAAAATAAATTTATCATGCATCAGACAATAATAAGTGAACACAATAAAAAATTGGATAAATTTGAAGCTATACAAACCCATTCAAAACTCATACACTATAATACAATAAAAGCAAATATATCATTGGATAGCATAAGAGATGACTCCAAACATAATTGCATGCAAACATTTTAGTTATGACAACTTAAAAATACTAAACTGAATTCATCAGCATCATCAGACAGTAACCACTAAACATAGTCAAAAATTGGACACACTTAGAACTATGAGGAAGCCTGAGAAGTTTATTCACGTCCAATCTTAAGCCAACTATGAGGTTTATGGGACTCCTAACAGTAACTTTCCCCCTTTTAACCATAAAGAAACATCCACAAAGTGGAAATAGTGAAGCATGCATAAAGTGAAACAAAAAAATATGAAATTCATTGTTAAAGTCAGCTGAAATCTCATTCTGTTTTCAAAAGACTTGCGAGTTGATATCCTGCTATAAAACCCCTCCCCAAAAATTTTTAGGTTGCAAAAAAATGATATATTATGTGAGAAACTTGCTAGAAAAGCATTGACTGTAAACAAACATAATACTAACTCTAAAAGGCACCAAAGAATCAAGGGTTTGGTGGCTTCAAAGCTATGTCAGATATCTTGAAGTGGAGAATGTAAATAAGAACTTTCATTTGATTGCCTTTTATATTAACATTACCAACTTGTATAACTCAAGCAGGTTGGATGTTTCAGCGTTGTTCAGCTAATTTGAGACATGAGATATGAATCCTCTTTCACAAATAATGCGTTCTTCATGTAGTGAAGCCAATAGAGAGCAAGATCGAAGCATTCCACACTTCTGCCTTATTTTTTAAAAAAAATATTTTTATTTTTATTTCTATTTTATGATCTAGCAAATAGGGCTTCTTTATGTCTATATTCCAACATCAACCAAACACCACTTACAACTAAGGGAACATGATTCTTGTGTCAGTAGAAATATTTAAAGATTCAAGATTTTTTTCTTCAACAACCACAACTACAAATCTCAAATCAAATAGTACTCTGATTGTCAAATTTGGGTGTCCATGAACTCTGTAAGCTCTAAAAGCTCCAGGAGAAGTCCAAACCCTTTCCTGTGTAGAGAATGTGATGAAACTAAATTGTAACAACTATCCTCAAGAAAACCTAAAAGCTTGGGATCATGGTTTTGACGTGAGAAACCATCTTTGAGAATGCTATGCTTGCCTTTTCTAGGAAGCTTGGGATAATGGTTTTGACGTCAGAAACCATCTTTGAGAATGCTATGCTTGCCTTTTCTAGGTGACTTTCATGTGTATACAACAATAGCTACATTAAAGCCAACCAAGCAAGTGTTATCTCTAAAATGGTATTAGCAGTTCAGAATAAACAATTAGGTAAGAATAAAAGATTGGTAGCAATTTGAAAATTCATTAGTTGTATGCCTAGAAGATGCTATAGTTTGGTGAGTTCTCATGCCAGAACTTGCAGTGTATAAAATTCCTGTTTACATTAAAAATAGCTTGCTTAATATGTGGCCCACTTGTGCACTCAAGTATTTATCCAACAGTATTCTTTCACACAACCTTTACTCAGTAAACAAAAGAAAAATGCAAAGTTTTGCAATGATGATGAATTTTCTGCTATCAAATTTAGAGAAACAAAATATAGATGAGATCAGTAGCATGTGCTAAGTGAGGTTTTAGTAATACATAACCACATATTTATTGAAGATGAGTTATTTTATATGATATTCATGGGGTCAAAAAAAAATTGTTTGTGGAAGTAAAAAAAGATAGAAATTAAGTGGATACAGGAAGATTGTGTTTGCAATCAGAAACTTATATGCCAATCTAGAGGTACCTCTTTAAATTTACATTATCCAACCCAAACTAATTATTCAAGCACTCAAATTTGCAGACAATATTTTTCTTTAACCTTTGCTCGTGAATAAACAAAAATAAAATAAAAGTTGCTAATAATTGTATAAAGACAAGGTAGAAAGTAAAGAGTTCAGTTTCTTACGGCGAGAGCGGCGGATTCAACGGCGGGAGCAACGGTGGGTGCCCCGAATCGGGTAGCGGGAGCCTCGGATTTAGCTGTGGAAGGCTTGGATCTGACTGTGAGTGGCTCCGATTGGGCGGTGGGAGCGGCGGATTTGGCGGCAGGAGCGACGGATCCGACGGCGGGTGGCCCGGATCGAGCGACGGGAGCCCCGGATTGGACGATGGCAGGCCCGGATCAGGTAACGGGAGCCCCGGATCTGGTGCTGGGAGTCTCGGATTCGGACGCGTGGGGCAGCGAGGTGGAAGGGAGGAAAGGGAGGGGGGAGGAGGAGGAGGGGATGGCGGCGAGCGACGGACGGGCAGTAGGCGGCCACCGGCAGGGGCGGGGGAAGGCGGGAGGGAGGGTAAGGGCTTCACAGGGAGGAGGGAGAGGCGGGGGAAGGCGGGAGGGAGGGAAGGGAGGGTAAGGGCTTCACGAGGAGGAGGGGAGGCGGACGGCGACGACGGGCTCCGAGATGGGGGAGGTGGACGGCGACCGACGGTGGGACTCGTGTGGCGGTTGGGGAGGGAGGGCGGGGGAGAGGTGGGAGGGAGGGTAAGGTTTCACGGGTAGAGAGAAGATTCGTTTGAGGGAGGAAGGGGGAGGAGGCTAATGGGTTATTGGATAACATGTTAATGGGTTAACGAGTCCTTAACGGATTCTTATTTTATTTGGCGATGGATGCCATGTCAGCTGCCACGCACAACAGAATCAAACGACGTCTGTCTTGTTTAACGGTAACGACCAAAGGAAAACAAAAATGGAAGTATAGGATCGGCGTCTGCCCTGTTTAACGGTAAGGATCAAAGGAAAACAAAAATGGAAGTATAGGATCGGTTTGATAATTTTTAAAGTTCAGGAAACAAAGTGACACAACCCCTAAGTTTAGGGGTTAAAACTGTAGTTTAGCCTAAATTTTATATACATCAAAAAAAAATTATGCATTTTAAATTAAAATATATTTTTTATTTATAATAAATTAAAATGTTTTTTTTTAAAAAAAAAAAAAGAAATAGAGATGAACTTTGAAAATGGAAAATAAAAAATGTCAAAGAAAATGAAAACTGTTATCTTCAACCAAACAGACTTCTAGCTTCTCAATTCTGGTGAGGATAGAATTTGAGCTTAGAATTTTGAAACAAATCATTATTTTAAAAAGTTGGAACGTTCTGGCATCCGTATTATCATACGTCTTTCTGCACGTAGTCGTCCATTTTTATTCATATCATAGGCATTGCACGCGCCAATGTAAAGTCGGCAACCGAAGCTCGGGTTACACCCGCTGCAATCGCACCACGTTCCTTATCGGCCCAGCAGTGCCACGTGTCTTCTCCGACCAAAGCCACCGGTTCTAGCTAGTGCACCGGTTCTAGCTAGTGCACCGATCGCAAGCTCGGCTTAGTATCTTGTTTGGGCCGCTTGGCGTTTTCTTTTCGCCCTCCTGTTTCTTGTTTTCTTTCTGGTTTTTTTAACTCCTTGCGAGTTCTCGAATCTCCCGGCGACTCCGATCGCCGAGGTCATTCTCCGGTCACTGAAAAGTTCGAATTTCCGGGAGGGATTCCACGGAGAGCCCGATGGAATTGTGGGTGGACGCGTACACGCTTAAGGACGCCTGGCAGTGGTGGGACGAGGCGAACAACTCGACCTTGTGGCAGGATCGGATCTTCGAAACCCTCGCTGGGCTCTTCGCATTCGTTTCGGCCGTCGCTCTCGTAATCTCTCTCCCTCTCTCTCTAAATCGATTTTTTTTCTTTTCTTTTCTTTTCTTTTCTTCAAAAAAAAGTTCGGAGCCGGTTGCTGTTCGCTAGGGTTTCGTTCCTGTGATGTAGGGTTCCAGAACTTGTGCTTTTCCTGTTACAATCGAAGGGTTAGGGTTTATAAGTTCTCTCAACGCAAGTAATCTCGCTGTCAGAACCGATAATTTGAAAGATTTAGCGCATAAAGATAAATGATATGATCGAACTTATTTATTGTTGATTTTAGGAGCTTTATTTGATCATAAACAGCCGCTTTTTGGGAACGGTATGCTTTATGTAATCGATTGTACTTAAAAAAAAGAAAAAAAAAAGGAACTTTGGGTTTTATGTGGTAATAGTCATAATGTGGTACTGAATTTATATCCTGCAGATCCAATTGATAAGAATTGAATGTAGAGTTCCGGAGTATGGTTGGACGACACAAAAGGTCTTCCATTTCTTGAACTTCCTTGTTAACGGGGGTTAGTATCCATCTTTACTAATTCAATATAAACGTGTTAAACCCCCTTCTTATGGTGAAAGCGCGGCTCTTTCCATCTGCTGCAGTTCGATCGGTTGTATTTGTATTTCGTCGGAGCGTGCAACAATTAAAGCCTGAGGTTTGCTTCATTCTATCTCCTCTCCTTATCCGAAGAGTGTTCTATTCCAAGTGGATTCAGGCTATAACTTTTGTTGGTTTTCCTTCCCAGATCATCCAACACATTCTTCTTGATCTGCCGGGTCTTGCATTCTTCACTACCTATGCACTCTTGGTATTGTTTTGGGCTGAAATATATTATCAGGTTGGCTTTCAACTTTTGCTCTTTTTTAGTCTTTAGTCTGGATGCTTGCCTCATTTCCTTTATGCTGAAATTTTTGAAATGCGATTTATGGCAGGCACGGGCAGTATCTACTGATGGGCTTAGGCCAACTTTCTATGCAATCAATGCAGTAGTTTATGCCGTTCAAGTAAGGACATAGTTGATGCTCTGCATGATGAACAATGAAATTCCAGGAGGGGCTGATGGTTTCTTTTATTGTGATGTTAGAAGTAAAAGTGGGGTCATGATTCTGTGCATTGTGTTGTTGGCAGTCAACTCTTTTCTTTTAAGGGTTGATTAATGGAAATTTATAATTATTATCACCAAAAGTACTCATCTAGAATATTTTTCATTTTCAGACTAATGTAGTTGTGCAATTAATATGCATATGAAATAGCTTTAGGGTATCATCAATTGGTGATCGAAATGTATCCAAATGTTAAACATCTTAATAATCTATGGGTGAATAGGCATTTATAACAAGTACTTTATGGGGAGTAGATAAATCTTTAGTCAACTAACATTTGAAGCCATGGCTGAAATTGCACAAAGCTTGGCGAGAAACTTATGATTAACCTTGACTGTATCAGTGTTGTCAAAGGTGTGCCTAAGGTATAAGGTGTAAGGCGCCAAAGGGTAGGTGCTTCTTATATCCTAAGGTACGCATGCAAGGCACGCTTAAGGCGGGTTAGATATTTCTTATACCTTAAGTAAAATGCTTTTATTTTAGTCACATAAGGTTAAAAAACGTATGCTTTTAATTTGACTTCAGATGCAAGAAAGGCGCACTTTTCTTCATAAGCCATATTGTAATATATATATTTTTTTAAATCGATTATATTTAGTAGATTATGCTGACTTTATGATGTATCATTTCATATATAATTATTTTTTTTACCTTATTAAAAAGTTAAAAATTGAAAGACAAAGAGATAAAACATAAAAAATGATACTATCATCTGAGAGAGAGCAGGAAAAATATTAAGAGATTACAAAATTCAGATGAGAAGAGGAGGTTTTTCCATTGAGCTAATGGCTAAATATATTATTATTACAATGATTTTTAAAATTTTATTATTATGTGCTATAAATCTTACTTATATAAATTATTTTATTTATTTTATAAATATGCGCCTCACTTCGATCAGGCGCACGTCCGTGCTTTGCGCCTTGCGCTTATGTTACAAGGACTCTTTGCGCTTAGGTGCACCTAGCACTTTTAATAATATTGGACTGCATAAATAAAATGCTAGGTGCCTTTTTGCTATTATCATGGTAAAATGGGCAAATCAAGAGAACTTTTTCTTTGGATGAAGAAAATTTTCCTCCTATTATGAATCTTTCCCCTTTTGCACTCCTCCTTTCATATGTGAATGATACTCTTATAGAGCCACATCATGAAGGGTCAATGTTTTAAAGGTAGCTGTAGTATGCTAGTGATCAGGGACTGCATAGCATGTGTCATCCAGGCCAATATGTAGGTGCATATGTGGTATATTTTAGATATGTAAAATAGATAAAATACATTATATATAGTAATAGTTATAGCAATTTCGTTTTATAGATAATATTACTGTTAATAACAGTAATATCTAGTAATTAGTTCTTGCTAATTTGTTCCTGATTCTTATTAACAATAATTATAGCGTAATAAACATGTTAACATTGTTAAAACACATGCATTTGGTTAGATTGAAACCCACATCCAACCCAACAATTAGCTTGGACATGGATTATTTGCATGGGCCTTAATAAGTGTAAAAATATATGTGGTCGCATATCACTAAAAGGTCTAGATATGAGATTAGATAATGTCATAATGATAAGTAGGCTGTGTAGGACAATGCTAATCAAACTACACGTGTCCACAAAGTTCTAAGTAGCCGTCTTTTTGTCCCATAAGTGGCCTGGTTGCATATGCTAATTGCATGTAATTTATGCAGTGCACTCAGGGGACCACATACACATATATGGTTGTATATGCAACCTTATGCACTGTATTTTAAAATACCATATTGGTTCAAGATATTTCTATTAACAATTCTTACTTTTTCCTTCATTATTATGAAATATATTTACAATGTCAACATTTAATAAGAAAGATATATTTATTCTTATTAAATATCTTTGCAAAATTGACATTGTAAATATATTTAATAAGAAATATGTTTGTGATTCTCTTACTAGTGATGTAATATGTTCAAAGATACATTGATAGAATAATGTGTTTGGATTTGCTTGGAGGTTTTAGGTTTCACATATGTGACCAGAGGCTGCTATGTGGTTTTTAAGTAGTGTAGTTGGTCTGCATGCAGGATCCTTGGAGAGTTTTAAGTAGACTAGTTGATCTGCAACTGTATTATCTACTGTCCGATCAATCTATATGGTGCTTGAAAATTTAGCATCCAGGAGCATCTTGACTTCTGACCCACCAACCTTAGTGGGCTTGGTTGTGGTGAACCTGAATCTTCAACTGATCATTTGGATGATTCAATTACTCAATTTGGGGTTGATTCATCTGATCACTTGCTGCTCAGAAAAGAAAATTCATCCTGTACAGTTTTTCTTTCCCCTCTCCTCCTCTAAGATGAAGAGAGAAGAAAGAATAAGGGCAACACGTCAATACTAGTGGTTGATGTGCTTTGGTGGCTTGTCATAGTGGGTTGTCCGAGTAGTGGGAACAAAGGTGGAATAGCTATATAAGATGGGATTGGAGGTACCAATGACCAAATATGGTAAGAATGGAGGCAGCATGCCTCTTCTTCTTGTGCTGCTGGATGTAGCTGGTGCAACCCGATTTGTGGAATTTTAGGAGGAGGATGTGGAGGAAAAGGGAAAATGGTGGGGGAGGCCAAACCCTTAGTGGCTAGGAGGAGGGGGTATCTAGGGAACATGCCCAATACGAAGTGCTTCTTAATTTATTATTATGAATATATGGAAGGGGAAAGGCTGGCCAATGGAAGCTTGGCAGCCTTGCGCTTGAATCTGGAACCTGTCACTTGGCCACCACAATGATTTTTTATGGGTCATTGGGTGCTGTCGATTGGTTCTACGACTACCTATATATCATGTATTTCTTATATTATTTTATTCCCAAAAAAAATTCTAGATGCTTTTGCATCATAAAATAGTCTTGGTTCTCCCTTTTCTGACGGTCAAACTAAGGGTCAGCTCTGTGTGGTGTATTACAGTTATGTGATGAACAAAAGTAAAGATGAGGAGCACCTCACATCTATCTAGCTTCTTTATGATTCTTCTATTTATTCATTTGTCATTTTGCACAGGCTATCAACAGTAAACTCAGACTGTTCTATTTTTGGATTTGATCAGAAAGGGTGATTGAAACCCTTAGGATCCTATTCTAGTACCTTCGCTTTCATTTTACACAGTACCTTTTATGAAAGGGAAAATGGGATACAACAAATTCTGTTTGGATAAAAACTTGTTATCCCATGGTATGATTATATTATATGATGGCACAATATTCAAGTACTGTGGTTGCATTATTTTGTTCAGACCCAACAGTGCTCTTGTTCTTTCCCTTATCAACTAGTAAATGAGGGTATTATTCTGTCATTTTAAAAGTGAAATGTGTGCAATGGACTGGTTTGTCTTATTTATGGTGGACATAGAAATTTGTGATGTTGGGAATAACGAGATTTGACCATTCTAGAGAGTATTGTTTTTCTGGTCACACAACTAACTTTTTGTCAAGGATAGCTCCTACCCGAGCTCTTAATATTATCATGTTTGGTTACCGATATAATCTTATGTTTCCATGACATCTTCAAGCAGATTAGAAACCACTTTGTTTTGCTTTTTTTTTCAACTATCCTCGTTTGAGCAACAAGTTAAACTCTATTCCAAAGGGATCACGTCATGGATCATTTCTTGTGCAATACTATGTTGCAAGCAATGCCGAAATTGATGGGCATGAAAAATTGCAATAGAGGTGAGATGATCAGGGAATAATTGATGTTCATCACTTCGGCCTTGATAAAGTAATTTGGGGACATATGCTAGAATGTGAGGCAGATGATAGTGAGGGTGATGAATAATGGATACCAATTATTCATAAGATGTTAGTATATTGGCAATGCCGAGTTCACATGCCCTAGCCATTGTAAATAAGTATTCTCCAACTAGGAGATGCAGTAATCTTTTGTATTGGTTGTTGGAATTCTCTTCTTTTTCTGTTCTCTCTAGTTTTCCTCTGTGATTGATGTAATCTCTTGAACCATGCTTCACAACTTCCATATTCTTCGAACTGTGACAAACTGGCCTGCCCTAGCTAATACTGATCAAATTAATTTGACCCCTGAATCATTTGCCTCTATTGCAAGTTGAAGGGCCAGTCCTTGCAGCAATTTGGCTAAGACTTAAATGGGTTTGCAAAGGATTGGTTAGGAGGGCAAAGTTGACTGCCTGAGTTCGGCTTGGGCTTCAAGAAGTTTATGGGGGAATTCAAGCATTGTCTATCATGCTTTGGGCTTAGTTTGGCTTATACTGGGAACTTAGGAACGGCCCAAGCGGCCTCACCCATTGAAACCATACTTGTTAGTTAACTAAGTCAATAAACCATAGGAGTCGACTTGTATAAGATTAGGTAACCAGTAATAAAGTTGTAATCAATTTGATAACTTTGCTATTATCATCAATTTCAACAAAATAGTTTGCATTATTTTTTGTTTTTCCTGTTTTTTGAAAATGGAAGTGAAAACCTTGTTTCCATCTTTTTTTCAGATTTTTAAAAACAAACACTTTCTTGGCAATCAATACTGTTTTTCTCAAGAAAAAATGAAGAAAAATGAAATGCATGGTATCCTCTGGATGACTCTCTGGATGAGGGTACTTTAGCGAGATGGCCAGTTATAAAAGTTATTTCTGGACCCAATTTGTCATGATTATTATGTGAACTTCCTTGCTTTTCAATCTCACATGCAAGAAGGTTGAGCCAGCTGGCTGATACATGCCATGCTTATTTTTCGTTAAAATCTCAGCATGCACCAATGTCCTTGTTTGAGGTGTTTGAATCATGCCTAGAATTTCACCTACAATGGTTAATAATTGTTTTATTTGGTTGAGAAATATGGCATCTAATGTTCAGTACCTTTCATCTCTATTTTGGTTAGCATGCTTTTGCAGAACAATGATACTGAGATGTCTACTACAATGTCAGTGTAGAACAACATTTGTTATATCTTCTGCTGCAAGGGTTGGTGTGTCTTCATTTTGGCCTGCTTGCACTAATGCAAGCTATTCTTTTTGTTAAATCTTTTATTGATTGAGAAGTGAAATCATTTCTTGAAAGTTATTGAGGACCAGCTCATTTTTATGTGCCTAATAATTTCTTCTTTGGATATATATATATATATATATTCTGGGAGTGTGCTCTTTAAAGTTCAAATTACTAGTAAATTTTTTCTAGCATGGCTCTATCATAGGATGCTTGGATAATTTCCCATTAATTGTTGACAGATTGCACTATGGTTATTAATTTGGTGGAAGCCTATCCAACCTTTGATCATCCTATCCAAGATCTTCTTTGCAGGTGTGGCTCTGAATACTTAGTTTTTTATAAATGATTATATATTGCTAAAATATGGTTTGTTCTACTCATAAAAAAAGGGTTTGCTCTTGTAAACATCTAACAACGCGAGAGTATCTATGATGGCAGGTGTCTCATTGTTTGCTGCCCTTGGCTTTCTTCTGTATGGAGGGAGGTGAGGCATTTATTTTGTGTCGCCTGCTTTCATAGTCTAATAGATCTTGACCTCCTCATGCTCATATATCAGCAGTTACACATCAAGCATCAGGACTTATACACAGCATGTTTGCATGCACATAACAACCAAAATAAGCAAAGAGTTTTATCCCATCAAAATATCTTGGACTTAGAGATTTGGTCTGTCTAGCTAGAAAAGAAAACAATGTGAGGATGTTCGTATAGCGTGCTTGTGCGCGTGCACTTGGTTTTCCTCTTGTGTGTTGTGTTGTGTGCGCGCGCTCTTGTTTACTTTCAGAAGTTTGTTTCGAATATCCTATGTTTCCTTGTTTTCACTTGCATTCTTTTTTTATATGTTACATGCAATTTTCTTCTTTTCCTACAAAAACCAGTTTCTCATCTATGTAGCATTCAATATTCACAAGATAGTAGTTGTTTACGAAATATAGTTTAAATTTGGTTATTAGAAGTCCATGCAAGTTATTTCTTAAGATAAATACCTGCATCTTGACACAACTTGTCAAAACCATTTAATAAATTCAAGTAGTATAGATATGCCACAGGTATTGCCATTTCATCTTGTTTTTGTGTTCTTTTTGCTGACTGCATCAACGTGCGCTAATTCTGCAATACTTCATATTGAGCTAAACATCGGAGGAATAAGGACATTTGCATGGATTTGGAAATTCAAGGATAAACATCAACCTATATTTTATTATCCTTTGGTTATAACGGGCTAAATAATTGATGCCCAGATTCCAGAAACATCGGGAAGGGATGATCACTAAGTTGGGATATGGATCATTTTGCTTTGCAGCACATCAGCATGTTAGCTGAACTGTCTAGATCATGCAAAACACTGAAGGAAGCTATATTGATTAGAAAAGCAAGTGCTGTGCTTAGTTTCACATGGAGAATGCCTTGAACTAACTGTTTAAATAATTATCATGGTTTCTAGGATGCATGATACAACCTATAGATATTAAAAGTTTATGCAGTTCATGTGCATGTTCTCCATTTTTGGATTTTTGTAATCATATTTTTCCTATTAACAGACTCTTCCTAATGTTGCGACGCTTTCCTGTTGAGTCCAAAGGGCGGCGCAAAAAATTGCAAGAGGTACATTTTAGGCTGTCTTTTTTGTTTTTGGTATCAGAACTTTTGACGAGGACCTTTGGCTTATCATTAATTATTTGTTTCCACTTTACATGTATAGGTCGGCTACGTTACAACTATATGTTTCTCCTGTTTTTTGGTGAGATGTATCATGGTAGGTGTCCATACTATGCCTCATTGACTGTCGTGTAACAGTCTCAATCCTTATCTGCTGATGGTTACTTTTTCTAATTTGTTTTCTGTTCTGCAGATGGGCTTCAATGCCTTTGATAAGGCTGCAGATATTGATGTCCTGAACCATCCAATTTTGAACTTTTTATACTACGTGGTATGGGCTTGATCTATGTTTATGCATCAATATGAAACTTTATGGTACCTCAGTAGGCAAGCAACTGGAGCATAGAAGTTAACAATGATTTTATATAACCGTGAATTTTTCATTTATCTAGGAGTTGGGGAAATATTGGTGTCCGAGGGTAGATATATTATATTTGGCTGGGAATTTTAATTTGTTAGTTGACATGCATCTCAAAATGTTCTAATGGAGCAAAGATTCTGTGCTAGTTTATTGGTGGCACACTGCTCGAGACTGAGAAGATGTATATCTTAGCATCAGCTATAGATCTGTCAGATATTTGTGAACAGTTTACATATGTTTTAATGGAGCAAAGATTCTGTGCTAGTTTATTGGTGGCACATTGCTTGAGACTGAGAAGATGTATATCTTAGCATCAGCTATAGATCTGTCAGATATTTGTGAACAATTTACATGTCTTCTCACATTGAATTTGTGGGCAAAATTAGCAAAAGTTATTTAAAACCAAATAAATATAATGAAATAACCCATGCTCGAATTATTCATTAGGTATGATACTATGTATTGGTGATTCTTTTATGTTTCAAATCTTGTCATAATTATATAGAGAATAAAAAAAAGCATAATGTATATTCAAATTAAATTTAATATGGCATATGCATGGTCATGGTTTCAACCAGACGAGATTGTCATTCGTAAGTGTTATTGCTTCTTTTTTTTTTTTTTTGGTAAGATCATATTATTAATTATCCTTGAGAGTTGCAACCATTCAAATTTGCCAAGCTGTTATTTAAGAGACTTTGAGAATGGTCGAAGCACAAACTTATAAAGGAAATGTATGATTTTGCTGTTAACGGAAGTTTGCAAGGAAAGTTCTCAATTAACTGCCTTGTTTCTGGTTGATTGACTTTTGTCACAAAAGAAATGGTTTCTAGTTTTGCAATTGAGATGGTGCCTTATGGGATGGTAACTTTGGATGGTTTCTAGTTTTGCAATTAACTTTATAATAAACGAGGTTAACCTTAAACAGTGACCTATGTCTTTTATTGGGTAGTAGTACAACGACAAAGCTTTAATCTTAAACTAGTTGAGGTTGGCTATATAAATTCTTTTCTCCATTTTATTCGATTTAGAGTCATATTTTTATATAATGTAAAAATATTAAATCTTTCTTTATCACTTTCTTCATATTATTTTTGGCTCATCTTTACCTCTTTTTCCTTTTACATGTATTATATCGCTCTTTCGCATTAGTGCATCCTTAGTTTACATTGCAAACATCTAAGCCATCTAAGTTGTCATTCCTCCAATTTGTCATCAACTAGTGTTACCCTCAATTCTATCTTTTCTTATATTACTACACATTCTTCTCAACTTTCTTATTTCGATCACATTCATTTTGTTTACATGTAATATTTTAATTTCTCAACATTCTGTACCATAAAACATAGCTGGTCTTATGGTTGTCTTATAGTTTTTTTCTTCAACTCAGCAGGCATTCTACGATTACATAATATTTCAATTGGACTTTTTCATTTCATCCAATCTGCTTTAATCTTATGGATAACATCATCCTTAGTCTTTCATTTTTTATGAATAATCAATCCTAAATATCGAACATGATACCTTTTAAGAACTTCATGATCCTTAATTTTTATTTTACATTTATTTTTATTTTTAATTATACTAAAATTATATTTTATATATTCTGTTTTTGTCCTACTTAACTTAAAACTTATAGATTTTAAAATATTTCTTCATAATTTCAACTTACAATTAATCTAAGCTTTAGTTTTATCCACTAGTAATATTTCATTTGTAAATAATATGCATTATAAAATATCATTCTAAATATGTTCAATAAGTTCATCCATAACTAATGCAAAAAATTAAGGACTGAAAGCAGATTTTCTATGCAGACATGCTGTAATTGAGAATTCATCAGTATTGTAAGTTCTTATACTAGAAATCACTTCGTTATACAATAATAATAAAGTCTTGATCCCAAACTAGTTGAGATCGGCTATATGAATCCTTTTTCTCCATTCAGTTTTATTGTAAGTCATTTTTTTATAGGATGCAAAGATTTTAAGTCTTTTTTTTTCACTTCCTACCATATAATTCTCAGTCTATCTTATTTTTTCTTTTATATATATCAAGTTACTTCTTCGCATAAATGCATCTTTAGGTTTATGTTGCACATGTTCAAACCATTTAACTTGTTTTTCCTTTAATTTATCCTCAATTGGAGTTACTTCTATTTTTTTATGAATGGTTCTATTTCTTATCTTTTCTTATATTACTACACATCTATTTCAACATTCTTATTTTCATCATATTTATCTTACGTACATATATTTTTTTAACGTCTCAATATTTCGTATCATAAAACATATCTGGTCTTATAGCTATTAGATAAAACTTCCTTTTTAATTTGGCAGGTACTTTACGATTATATAATATTCAAGTTGCGCTTTTTCATTTTATCCAATCTGCTTTAATCTTATGAATAACATCATCCTAAATATCAAAACTGATCATTTTTAGTAACTTTACGGTCTTCAATTTTTACTTTACATTCATATTCATTTTTAATTGTACTAAAATTACATTTAATGTATTTTATCTTTATCCTACTTAATCTAAAACATTTAGATTTTAATGAATTACACCATAGTTCTAACTTACGATTAATTGTAGCCTTAATTTTATCTACTAGTATTATATCATATGTAAATAACATGTATCATGAAATATTATCCTGAATATGTATATTAAGCTCATTTATAACTAAAGTAAAAAGATAGGGATTAAGAGCAATTCGCTATGAATATAAATCCAATAGAAAAAATTGCTTCATTATACGTCTTTTATTACGTTAATATATTTTATGGGCACTTCTTTCTTTTCTAACACCTACCATAAGACGTTTTTAGGGATTCTATTATGTGCTTTCTTTAAATGAATAAAACCATATGAAAATCTTGTTTCTTTTTTATATACTTCTCTATTAACCTTCTAAGAAGAAAAATAACTTTTATGGTCGATATTCCTGGGATATTTTGTATCATATCTCAACTTATATTCAATTACCCCCTTCCAAAGCTTCATAATATGACTTAATAGTTTAATACTATGATAAGTAGAATGGTTTTGAATATCTCTTTTATTTTTATAAATCGGTACTTATTACTCTTTCTTCATTCGTCATGTATCTTTTTAATCTCTAAAATCTTATTAAATAAATTTGTTATCCAAATTACTCTTATATCACCTAAATATTATCAAATCTTAATAAAAATTTTGTTAGGTTCTACTTCTCTTATTCTTATCTTTTTTTATAGCTTTTTTTTTTACATCAAATATCTTAATTCTATAACTATAAGTCATATTGTTATCTAGAAATAGTAAGGCATCCCAAATTATTTATATTATTTTTATTTAATAATTTATTAAAATAGGTTCTCTATCTTTCTTTGATCTTGTTCTTCTTAAGGAAAACTTTTTGATCATTATTTTTGATACATTCAACCTGAATCCTATCTTTAGTTTTTTTTTTTTTTTGTCTTACAATTATATATATATATTTTTTCTGTCTTTAGTTTCTTGCTTGCAATATAATTTTTCATATGTCTTGAATTTAGCCTCATGGACCGTCTTTTTAATTTCTTTTTAGCCATCTTATCATTTTTATATGCTTCTCTATTCTCATGTTTAGATAATTTTTTATAACACTCTCTTTTAGTTTTAATCACTAATTGTACTCTCATTTCATTCTTAAGTTTTCTTATCATATGATTCTTTTTCATTTGACTCTCACAGCACCTCTATAGCTACTTTTCTGATATTATGAGCCATCTCTTACCATATGGTATTGATTTTTCTATTTAAACTCTATTTTTCTTCTTTCATCATTCTATTGTTAAAAGCTATTAATTTTTCTCTTTTCAAATTTCACCATCTACTCAATTTATTTTTTTTAAATACTCTTTAGCCATTCTCTTTCATTTCTAAATATATACATCCATAACCATCAATCTATCTTTCGTGGTTAAACTCTTAATCTGATATAACTTTACGATCTTTACAAAAAAATTTAATCAATATTTTTAGTAAGAAAAAAAATCTATTTGACCAGGATTTATCCACTTGAAAGTTATTAGATGAGGGCTCTTTTTGAAACATGTGTCGACTAATGCTAAATCATATGCTATTGCTCATATGTGGTTGAGATGATGGCTGATATATTATGCTTTGTGAGCTGAACTCCGTTTCAACTATGCCAAGGTTTTTAAGAAATCAGTTAGCGCTGAGCTAAGTCTGGTTTTCCCTTATGTTGACCCGAAACATTTACCTGGATTACCTTGATTATGAGCTTAGTTAGGATTATTAGGTGTGGATGACAGATGAGTAAGTTTGTTCTGGTCTGTAAAGTTTTATCAGTTATAACTAACTCCGAACTAATCATCTTTGTTTCATCCTCAAGTAGTAGTCATATGACATATGGTTCTTACCCCAGCTAAATTTAGTATTGTGTTATGTTGTTCACTTGCTTTTAGCTGGCATTATCTGGTAGGGAAAAAGGTTTTATATATGATCAATTGATGGTTCTCTTTGCAAATTTTGCAGCTTGTTGAAATCCTTCCCTCATCTCTAGTCCTATTCATCCTAAGGAAATTGCCACCAAAGCGTGGGATAACGCAATATCACCCCATTCACTGATTCTGGGATGAGATGCTAGTTTGCCCTGGTTCAACATCATTGCAAGAACTTCATGTGGTTTTGGCAGCTGATGCTCCTCCATACGCAAGTATGCAGGAAAGAGAAATGGTAAATATGGCATCCCACCACGTTGACCAAAGGTTTTGTTTGCTTGTAGGGAGCATGTGAAAAATGGGAACAATGTTGTGCCAGGTCTTTATGGCTTTACTTTTTGGTTTAACTTTGCATAGTCCTCTTGCAAGTTCCTACATTTTGATGCTCTATGACCTCTGAAAGTGTACAACTAATGTGGATCTAACATGATCTTTCTTGGATTATATGAGCATTAGTTCAGTTTTATGCATGACTCAAGCTTTTTTGTGGCCTCTGTTTCTTTCTGTAAAATATTATCACTTGCATTTAAGTCGTTAATCTTACGGTCACCATTTATCGGTTCATTCTGTTCACAGTCACTACTTTGGAGGTGAGCAGGACGTGTTCTGCTTTCTGTATATGAGATACGATTTTGACAGTGCGGGGTGGAATGTCATTGAATTCTTCCTTCCCTTTCAACTACTGTTGAAGGGCCAAAATTTCGGCCGAAAAAATTGTTGACATCCTTTTGTGAGTGTCATAATCTCGATTGCTAGCATGAAATCAGGAAGGGATCGTACATTCTTGTGCATGAGATGGTAACAGGTTCCATCCGTGGTTGTGTATCGTGTCCTCAAAGAGGCCAGCACGTTATTTCTGTGCATATTCTCTCTTTGAAAATGTTTCACCCACTACTCTATTTTCCACTCCAGACCTGCCTTGGAGTGATGGGATGGTACAAGGGGCCTGCCTGTCGTCCACATGACCCTTGTACCGCACCGATTTCCGTTTTCCATGGAGGACTGGTGCTCGCTATGAGAAATAGAGTGGCACCGAGAAGCATTTGTCTTCCTAGCAATTTTATGGTACGGTACCAAGATATTTTCTCGTGTTCATGGATGCGCATCCTATGAAAATTTTGAATATTTGTAGTATAACTGATTTATGCATCATCTGGCATGTAATTGTTCATGAATGAATCATATTTCAAGCAATTTCAAAACAAATTATCACTTGTAAACTATACCAAAGAGCAGCATGATTAACAACGAGATACTAGTTGGATAGAGATTCACATTACCATTTAGCAGTGGAACTTCAATGCAAGGATCCTGAGATCGCAGCCCGATGGCAGGAGGTGGCGAGAGCATCATCAGAAGCTTGAGCGTTGAATATCTGATTTCTAAGGGCACTGAATGGATTATATGAACTACCAGTCTTCCAACTGACATTCTTAAGTCTTTTGATTTGAATGTTAGGTTCAAACAGGTAACCGAAGTTGAATTTTCCTCTTTGAGGGAGGAAAACTTATTGTATGCTTGCTTTATGGGGCATTTGGGACGCAGCATGCAATATATTGGCCCAGTAAGAAGATGCCAGTGAGAAAGAAAGAAAAGGCAGAATCCGAAATCTCAAGGGCTATGATCACTATGGCAGCGCTTTATTGGATATTAATGTTGTTTAATTATAACCCACGCTATCATGGAGCAGCAATAAGTCGAAATGATGATGCCCGGGCCCAAAACCCCATCCCCATATTGCTAGATAAAATAGGGGGAAGAAAATGCTAGACTTAACGAAGAAAATCTTGTGGATAATATAGAGGAAACGAGACATTACAATGCATATCCCCGCTGGAGCTCAACTTCACCATGGGACAATGGTGCCGGGACTCTTTCGGTTCTATGGTTTGATCCTTTCCATCATAATTTAATCCTTTCCATTTAAGAGCTTGGCATCCCTCTTCCACCTACCCTGGGCCTACACCTGAAATTGAGAGTTTGGGGGGGGGCCTTGCTTGCTCAAGGTAAACTGGCAACAGCCATATACCTTGGCGACGAACTTTTCCATGTTTATAAAACTTAAGTCAATCAAGCTGATTTCTCCTATTTGTTTCATCGAATTTCTCCCCTTTTTTTTCTTGGAATTTCTTAAGAAATAATTCATTAATATGACATAGCCCAGTAAGGATATTTTGGGAACTAAACTAATCATTATAGGAAGTTAACAGCTGCAGTGAACGAGCAAGTTAACGAGACAATGTTGTTGCATTCAAAAGAATGAAGAAACCGTATATATATATATATGCTCCGACCTAGAGATCAAAAGAATGCCAGAGGCGTTTATAATTGTCGACGGCTGACATCATAAATGGAGGCCTCAGCGGTCAATACTCATTCCACCAGGATGGCTTTTTTTTTTTTGTCTTGTTCCAATCTTTCGGTGATGCAGACAGATGTATCAATCACTCCCGGCCAATCACACCGCTGGCGTTTCATTGTCTTTATCAGCCTCTAAACCTGTTCCTATCTGGAGCATTCATCGTTATCCACCGTCTTCCCCTGGAGATCGCCAACCCAACTGACGTCTCCCTCCCTGCTCCCTCCCATCATTCCAAGCGTACCCCATCCACCAACCGCCCTCGGCGAATTTAACACGCCTCTGGTCGCGGTTCCACCACCCTGCGAAGAGTCCCCGTTTAAAGAGACCCAGCCCAACTCTTCCATCCCCCCAGCAGCCCTTCCAGCTTGGCCCCCGTGTGGGGGGACGGTGGGTGTAGTTTTTGTGAGAGTATGAAATTACCTTCCCGAGATGATACGCGTACGTACGGAGCGTATGAATGATTGATGGATGAGATGGTTGTAATCCGTTGAGATGCTGACGCGTGTCCGATACGGGACAACCCTCTCGAGTGGGGAGGAGGACAAGCTGACGGCGAGGGGGACTTAGATTTGACCAGCGACGGACCGCTTGGGAGGTCGTCTTGACGTCACTCCTGTAATACCCCTCCCAACATTGGAAAATTTCGCTGCTACCCCCTTCTCGTGTCTGGTGCGAGGTATTAAAATAACGGCGACTGTTACGACAGCTACCGAGCTACGTCCCAAAAAAAATTATAATAATTATTATAATAATCATTTAGTACCATAACACGGCTCACTTCCGCTGGTACTTTTGTTGGAAAATATATATTTTAAATTCAATTTTTTTTTATCTTTTTTAATGATCGTACAGTTTGCAGGATTTTTTTTTTTTTTTTGTTGGATGAAAAAGTAAGCGTTGTTGTACTTTTATTATTAACTAGCTGTTATCTTTTATTATAATGCTATTGTAACGGGGGTTCTAATAATTTGAAGTGATTTGGCAATATGATATGCCATTTGAAACCTTTCTATCATGTCAAAAATGATGTGAAAATCTAACTAGATGAGTATAAAAATTATGATTTCGCACTGTGTAATAATATTTTATATTTAAATAATAATATTTTAAGAAGTTATGATGAAATAATCATGATTTTATTCGTCTCTTAAGGATTTGTACAAACTAGATTTTATGCTTTTAGATCAAACATATTTCAATAATATGATACTTTTATAGAATGCTAATTTTTTTTTTTTAAGTTGAAAGCTTTTATGATGTTAGATAAAAATTATTACTAAAAAATAAAATATTTATGAATTAGTTTTTTCTGATAGATGTTTACGTCATGATGGCTGCAATCTTTGAATTTGGGTTTATAAATCAAACATTCATATTCATAAAATTAATCAATTTTAGCAGATTACATGACTTTAAATTTAATAGTACCCAAATCTATTGTACGAAGCAACAACATATTGATTTTGCATTTTAAATTCTGCATCTTATGTTTCACCTATCAATTCCATCGTAGGTACAAAATTCTAGCCAACAGCTCAACTAACTTAATATAATTGTACATAATTTTATTTCAAAAAAAATAATAAAAAATATTATATAAACTCTCTAATTTTATATAAATAATTAAAATTTTTAAATATATAATTAATTTAGAACTAAATATTTATTAATACGAATTTTCATACTTTCTTTTTAATTTTAACGTTTTTGTTAGGTTAAAAATTTAAATTTAGATTTATATCTAAATTTAATTATAAATAAATAAAATTTATTTATATTATTTTATGGCTCTTATGAATTATAATAATGCTGAGTTTGCTTTGGTATAGTCCGTCATAATAAGTTGGATCCCATCCAATAAAACTATCTAAAAATTACTATCTGCATTCCTTTGTTCTGGAAAGCATCAAGATTTTCTCGACATGCGATCAATGCGAAAATCAACACTCAACAGCGGTCGGTGAAGTAATGTTTTCTTTGGAGGTTTAATATTTTTGATAATTAATAAAATATGTTTATAAAGAAAATCTTCTGCAATTTCGAAAACACCCCCTGAAACCTTCGTCACCCACGCAACTCTGCCGGCCTTCCATCCTTTTAGTCAATTGCCTGCCGGCTCACCGTCGCTCCCGACCGGTCCACGGAAGCGTTCAGACCGAGAGACATCGCTAATCGAGGCAATAATATAAAAAGCAAGAGTCCAGTGGCAATACTGTTATATGGTGGAACTCCGGGTCCGTTTGTTTTGGTTTTGAATTCAGTTAAAAGGAGTTAAATACCTGAACCCGAGATCCACCTCCGAACGTCCTCTAAGATTTTCGGCGGCGGTCGAAGCAACGGATGCGAACGGCGGCACCGCCGGGCCCACCAGTCCAGCCACCAGCCGTCGCCACCACTTTCCAGGAGCTCGCAAACGAACCCGGGCCACCTTCATTATGGATTACGAACGAATCGAGAAGCCTTCTTCTTCGGTACTCTCTCTCTCTCTCTCTCTCTTTGAGATCCACGTCACTCCGAATTTGGAGTTGGATTCCCCTTTGTGTCCGTGGATTCGATTTCTCTGCATTAGTTGTCGGATTTTTATTTATCCTGGTTATTCTGTCTAAGACAGCGGGGAGGAACAGAGAGATTGCGGGGGCGCGGTGGGGAGTTTGGGGTGAGTGTGGGATTTGATGAAGAATGCGGAAAGATTTGTGTTTTTTTTTTTTTGGATGGGTTTTGGTATGATCTTGTTCGAATTTGATGAGTTTTGGTCTTCTATTTTTTTTTGTGTTTTAGGGCGGTGGGTTTTCTCCCGGGAAGCTTCGGGCTATGCTTTTGGGAGTGGAGAAGAAGAGGAAAGGAGAGGGGACGGAGTCCAAGTTCTCGCTGAGATCTGAAGTAACCGGCGCTGAGATTGATGACACACGTAGGATTCTCTGTAAAAATCTCATCTTTGAATGACATTTATTTGAAAAATCTAAGCTTTGGATTCAGAGTTGATGGAGCTGCCGTGAATGTGGGTAGGTGGTAGGGTTTCCGAGGAGTTCAAGGATGTGGACATGGTGAGCTCCCTCCCTGAACACTCTACTTCGTTGGACGCAATGAGTGGTCACAGGTGCACAGATCAAAGCCTACCGAGTTCGAGAATTAGATCGCAAGAAGAGGATTCTTTTGATTCGGAGAGCGTATCGTCCGCCTTCGAATTCCAAAAGGCCGAACGTGCCTCTCACCGCTCCGCTCTCATGCCGCCTTTCTCGAAGCCAGCACCTTCGAAATGGGATGATGCCCAGAAATGGATTGCGAGCCCCAATTTGAGCCGACCTTATAAGGCTAGTGGAGTGCTGCCGAAGAAAACAGAGAAGTTTGGTTATGGTAGCAGACAGTCTTCGATGAAGGTTGTTGTGGAGGTTACAGAGGACGCAGACACTAAGAGCATTGATCCGATCCAGGAGAAGAGGGATTTCGGCGGGCAGAAGCCTGCGAATTGGGTGCCTGACCCTTATCCGGCGGTGGATTCATGTGCCAAGTCTGCAATTCTTGTCGAAAACTCAGTTGCAGATCCAGCAAGTAAGCAAGATTTCATTTTTAAATTAAATATTTGTGCATTGCAGTGAGTAGTGCCTACTTTTTTTTTTCCCCCTGTCAATGAATGGATGAATGATGCTGTCAAATGGAAATAAGTAGAGAAGTGATTCGTTATATGTTATACTGTTATGGTTCATAGAATGCACCTGCCGATATTTGTTCAAAATTTCAAATCGAAACCGCATTTTATTCATTCCAAATGTGCAAGGATGGAATTTGAGTTGGTTATGTTTTATTTAAAAAAAGAGTTGTTTTTTTCACTAATTGCATGTTGCACAGAATCCAAATCATGTTGCATTTTATGTTCATCAAGTTTTATATAAACTGCTTTCGATTTTCTTATGTAAAATGAAGCAGATATAAACAGATGCCATTCTTTGGATAATTCAGAATGGACATTAAAATCTTATCTCTCTCTCTCTCTCTCTCTCTCTCTCTCTCTCGTTTTTCTTTTTTTTTTTTTTCTTTTTTTAAATCAAGATCAGAGCATTTGAAGGCATCTTTTTAATGTGCAAATATTTTGCAGCTTCTCTTAGTGGTCATTTGAAGACATCTTTTTAACGTGCAAATTTCTTGCAGTTTCTCTTAGTCGTCATGATTCATCTACGCTACCTCAGAGTGCCACCACCTTAATTCCACCCCAGTCAACAGTTAGGTCCGTGTCTATGAGGGATATGGGCACAGAAATGACTCCCATTGCTAGCCAAGAGCCCTCTCGGACAGGAACTCCTGTGAAAGCCTCAACACCAACACGTAGCCCTACTTCCTCTCGGTCAACAACTCCACAGAGAGGTGGACCAAATTTAAACATTGTTGCAAACAGTACTGATTTTTTTGACAACCATGGGGATAGTAACAAGGAGTTGAGTGAAAAAGAATTGCAAATGAAAACTAGAAAAGAGATAATGATACTTGGCACGCAGCTTGGTAAGACGAACATTGCTGCATGGGCAAGCAGAGAAGAAGAGGAAAAGGATGCATCCATTTTTCTCAAGACTGTGCACATTGACCGATCAAAAAGTGTTACTGAGATGCGTGCAACAGCCTGGGAAGAGGCAGAGAAAGCCAAATATCAGGCCAGGTACTTATACCATTAGACTTTTTTCTGCCTCTTCTGTTTGTCACCTCATCTTTTGGCACGTTTTATGTTTTAACTCACCCATTTCTATTCATATTTGGATATTTGATGCTTGAACATTATCATAGGCTTTCAATACATTGGCTATTGGTAGAGTCTAATTCATGATAATAATGAAATTTCAGGTTTAAACGGGAAGAAATCAAAATCCAAGCATGGGAAAATCATCAGAAAGCAAAAAATGAAGCTGAAATGAGGAAAATTGAGGTATAATTAATTATTGTATAATACTAAGGGTTGCTTTTCCATATGTAGTTGTATTCTATTGCATGGATCAACACAGTCATACTGAAGGGAGGGTGCATAGCCTTAAGTGGAGGATAGTTGGGTTGCTCATAACGAGAACTTCAATTGTTTCATTACCCTTGTGTTTGCCTTGAAATATTATTATTGATTTTTTTTTTTTTGTGGCGATAACAATGAATAAATCCCTTAAGAACTGTGTTCCCTTGGCATCAGCATCCACAATAGAGCACAAGTTTGTAGGAAAATTATTAGACTAGCAGACATCTGATGTTAAGGATGTAGCATAATTGATTATTATTGATTATTAGAACAGAAACTTAAGCTCTCAATTTTAGAGGCTCACCAAGACTACATGAAGTCAAAACCTTATAGTGTTAGAGTCTATCATGATTGACATGCATTTCAATATTATAACTTTGATTTGTCATTTTAATTGGTTGACATATCTCATGACTGTTCTTGTTTATTGGTATATATTCATAGGAAAAATTATCACTTTTTTTTGTTACTTAGAGAGGTGGTAGGAGATACGTACAGACCAAATTAGAACAAAGGACATACGCAAGCCTGTCCCATTATTATGGTGATAAGATGAAAGCATTTTCAACTATAACATGCAGAAGAAAATAAAAAGAGCTTCTTTAAGGAGAATTGAAGAAATAAGAAGGGATTCAAAGATCCTATTTATAGAATCTAAAGCTGTCACCTTTGGAAGGATTTATTTTTAATGTTTGAATACCATCCACAATATGGCTACCATTCTGGAAATTCTTTATCATATCCATATCTAAATCTCCCACCAGATTACATGAGCCTGGGATAGAGCATGGAATATTTTGATGGGGTCCACAAAGACTGGGTCGTGTGAGATGGAGAAGCATTAGAGAGGCTCTATTAATTTTGGTGAAGCAGCTTGTTCAATAAGATCTTTTAAACAAGGAGGGTTTTAAACGGTTGGAGATGTAATGTGCTTGATCATCTTAGTCAGATGCAAGATAGGGGAGCAGAGCACGAGTGAAACTTAGACTCCAGATAGTTTTGGAACAGGTGTACGCCCTGCCTGGAAGATTTACATATGCTAGTCAAGGTACTTGTTTAAAAGAATATATGTGACAAACAATGCTGCCATCTATCTCCAAATTAAAACATTGGAACCAAAAATAGTAAGACATAAGACAATAATTTGTTGTATATATTCACCATTTTGTCATTACACAGAAAATCAATCAAGGAAGTCCCAAAATAAGAAAGAATAGGCACTTTTTCTTTTCTTCTCTTCTTCTTCTTCTTTTTCTGAGAAAGCATGAGGTGTAACACCGGCATAAATAAACTATCTGCAGTGCTAAAAGTGATTGTGGTATACAAATGAGTACCGATCGTTCTAAATTCTTGCCAATTAGGCAGAATGTTCAAGCACTTGTAGTCTATACAGTAGTTATGAAAATAAGGGCTTCTATTCGTAAAATTTGTGAAAAATATCGACTGATCCGTAGGCACGGACAAATTATAGTGATTTGTTCCAATCCGAGACATAAACAGAGACAAGGGTAATCTTTCTAAAAAAGAACTTTCTTTTCTTAAGAGAGGACCCGTGTAAGAATAAAAGATCTATTTTAACATGAAATGGATATCTCTATATCTTTTCTTTCTGTATATTTTTGACTCATATTTATGAGATGATAAAATATGACAAAAGCTATATCAAGAATTGGTTCACGTAGGAAATTAATAAAAAGGATAAAGAAGGTTAAGGATCTAGGACCAAATGGATATCAATTTCAGTTTGCCAAATCATGAGGGCAACATATTAATATACTATGATTCTTTTGCATGACTTGTTATATCTGGATTTAAGTATTTATGTTCTAATGGCAGATGATTTTAAGCTAAAACAAGTCTTCCTTTTTGTAGTAATGTAATTTAGGCTTTAATGGGTTGGATGCTGATGCTTCTCTTCACAGGTTGAGGTGGAGAGGATGAGAGCTCATGCGCATGATAAACTTATGAACAAGCTAGCAGCAGCGAAGCATAAAGCTCAAGAGAAACGAGCAGCAGCAGAGGCTAGAAGAAACCAACAAGCTGCAAGGACCGCTCAACAAGCGGAGTACATAAGAAGAACCGGCCATATTCCTTCCTCATTTTCTTGCTGTAATTGGTGCTCTTAATTCTGTTTCACTGAAGCAGCTGCAACTGGTTTGCCTAAATATTCCAGCATTCTTGTTGATTTAGTTAGTTGGTTTGTAAAATGTCATCCCTGTTATGTGAGATAACTTCTTGTGCAAACCATTTGGTTCACCTGTGATCAAGAGCACAAATTTGTTTCAGTGCTAGCCATGTGGTTCAACTCTCTGTAAAGGAGATAAGAGTATGTTCATTTTGTCTCAGTGAATTGTTCATTTTTATTTTACCAACCGTCAGAGTGCCACTTTATTTTTCTGTATAAAGACTGTTGTCATCCTAGGAGTTTGCAAAGCACATCAGGATTTACTAGGTGTGAAAATCCCAGGCGTGCGTCAATGGGGAAAATAAATTTTATCAGCCATACCTTAGAAAATTGTGATCAAATTCTTTTTTAAAGGCTTGTGCGCATTTAACTTGAACCCTTGCAGGTAAACGGGGCTGTTGACATTAATTATTATGAATAAATTTGGTACGGTAGTATAAATTAATTATTGATTAAAGTTATGGTTCATATGGTTGGTTAGTAGTTAGTAGTTTGAATGAGTTTAAAGTTTATTAATGATTTATGATGAAAGAATTTATTAAAATATTTTTATAAATAATTTTTTTAAAATTTATCATTTATGTTTCATTGAAACATTTTTAAGAAAAAAGTAAAAAGAAAATTATCTAATTTTTTTTAAAATTTTTATACTTTTTTGATAATAAAATAAATAGATATAAAAATATTAGAATTGTTAAATTTTTAACATTTATGATCAATGGAGACATTTTGATTGATCCCATTACATCGTTAGATAATTGAAAACTTTGAAAATATTTATGAAAAATTTCTACGGCTGCAAGAAAGTACTGGTTATTTCTTGTGGTTGTGGAATGGTGGGACCGAGCTTCTCTCATGCTTTTTAAATATGGAAGGTACTATCAGTACAGGACAGGCAGGAAGTGACCTAGCTTCCCTCATGCTTTTTAAATGTGGAAGGTACCATCAAATGCAGGACGGGCAGGAAGAATAGTGCAGTTAGCAAGAGTTTTGTATTTCACTGAGTCCTGAAGGTTCTATTTTAGAAATGCAGCTCTTCATGCTAACTCTTCTAAGGCATTTTCAAAGAACAGATTAAGGTGACCTGAAGATAAGAAGGGGCATGAAGGTTTAGGCTGTCATTAATGATGGATAACATTTTCAAGTATAGTAACCTCTAAGACAGTTAGTTAGCTGGCCGATATTAGTCTTTGAGATTGTTCAAGCAAATATTTGGCAGAACCAACATATTTTCATCTTAAGATGTGTAAAGTAGGACTAGAGGGACTTTGTTTTAAATGGAGTTTTGCTAGGGTTCTTCACCATTTGTGCAGATTTTTTGAAATGCCTGCCATGGTGGGGCACCTTGCATGCCTTTTTTTGGGAGAGGGTGTCATCAGGTGGACCCAACTTTAAGATATAGATCTAATGACTATTTCCCACTAATTATTTATATCAATTTAGGATTCATGCAATTAACTTTAACTAATTTGAGATTTAGACTTAGTTATCGTTATTGTTGTTGTAGTCTGTCTATCTCCTAATAATTATTCTATATGAGATAAATCTTATGCATTCTCGGCCATTGATTCTGTCATACAAGTCTAAAATTCAATCAAAAGCACTAAACATACAAGTCAAGATCTAATTTAACTTAAATACTTAAGTGGTTAAGATTTGGACTTAATTGTCTGTCAACCAATTTACCTCACATTAATTATTTTATATGGGACATACTAATAATTTATAATTGGATCAATTGGCTAAAGGGGGATAACCAAGCTAACCAAAGGATTGAAAATTCCTAGTGTCTTTGCAGTTCTTGGTTTTGCAATGGGCCATGAGACGATGACAAACTGGGCTAACCCATCCATTATACCCACTGCACCATTTCCCCATTTTATTTGGCGATCACTTGCCAGAATGTTATATATTATTTTATTAAAAAGAAACATTCATGAAGAGATGCTTCATGAAAAAGAAAAGTTCAAGAAAAGAAGTCTACTTTCAAAGCCAAATTCCTAGGGACTGTAAACAAACAATAACCTGGGGAAAGAGATCTGGAGCCTTCAGCAATACTCAGTCCGGAAAGAACTTTCAATAGTGCTGCGTTTTCTATGCTGTCAAAGAAAAACCACGGCTCCTTTTTTTTTCTTGTGCTTCGCAAAGTAGATCCTATATAACTGTAACTCTTATTTTGGCACACATGAAGATCATATTACTTTTTAGGAGGCTCATAATTTATGCTCTTTTTTTTGGGAGATTATACCTCCCTTTTCTCTTTTGTTCCCTTATAAAATGTTAAAAAATTTAGATAGATGGCATTTTCGTTGTAGAGCAAACCGAATCCAATGATTTGCTCATGGAAAAAAAAAGAGTGACAGCAAGTTAAGCATTGTGATAAGCTGAAGAATCTTCATGTTTATGTTGAGAAGAAGATGGGCAGAGCCCATCAAAATTAGTTGAGCTGAAGAATCTTTAAAGGAGACAGCTCAGATATGTGAGAAACCATGGGAAAAAGGGTGTTTCATCCATGGCCCATACATTATCTATCTCTACTATTATAATACAAATTCCCAAGGTGCAACTGCATCATAGGTGCTACTGCTCCACTTTTGTCATTCGCGAGTTAATTTTGCATCCCCTTTTCTTTGTCTACCAAACTTTTGATCAGTGTGTGAAGCTCCGATTAGAGGTTTATATATCTCCAGCCTTGTGTGGTCTTGCATGATGCTTTGACTCCCTTAGGGTGGAGTTCACGGCCACTCGTGCTCTTTACATGCATGCACGTGCGGAACACTGGTGCACGATGCATCCCTCAAGCCTCTGGCCTCACGTAAATCCGCACAAAACCTGAACTTTTTAAATATTCAACCTACAATCTTGAAATGATTTCAAAAGCATATCATGGGCATCCTCGTTGAGGCTAATTATCAGGTGATAATTTTGGATACGGTTTAAACTCGACACAGAGTTAGCCATGGATTTAAATTGAGTATAAATGAATTCGAATCAAAATCGAATGAATTCTTTTAGCATAATTAATAAACAAGTCATGTCTTGTGACTTGCTAACTTAAAATTGGTTCGGTTATTAAATAATTTAATTTATGTAATATGACCAATAAAAAAATCTAGACATGACTCTCTAGACCTGTTTAATGCGTCCAAATTAATTTCATCCTTTGATTTTTAACCATTAAGATTATTATCAAATTATTTTATAATTATGAATATATAATTATTTTATGATCGAATTAGTATTAGATGAGATACACAGGTTAAATAAAGTAAAATAAATCATATTGGATTGTATCATATAACCCGTCTACTATATAGGTTGGGTTTAAATCTAATTTTTTGATATGGTTAATAAATGGATTAGATATAGGTTGATCTATTTAATGTTAAATTCTTAAATTGGTACGATCCGTTTTTAACCTGTTGACACGATCGTCGGTTGTCACCTGAGGTGTTGGGAGAGTAAGAGGAAAAACGAGCTTACTTAGTGCAGACGGCTGCCTTCACGGATGTTGTGGTCCAATGATATGAACCAATGAGGCCATGAAGGAACATGGCAGTCTCAGGCAACCACCATCCATCAGTCTTTGTTGACATTTAAACCATGGTGGAAAAATACCGTTAAGTCTATCAGGTTTAGCTGGGTAGATTTTAAGCAATCGTTCCTCTGGCCCACTAATAAAACAAGCAAGACTCAATCCAGCCATCCCCATATGCCATCCGTAAAAGCTAACCTGGAGTTCATCTGGAGGTAAAGCGATGAGCATTATTGCTTTAGAAGTTGTTGATCTCGACACACCATTGGACGGTGCAAGTAGAGCTCTAGTCTGGTGGCTGCACTTTCTTTTAATGGGAGAATGTTCTTCTACATTTGAATCTTGGCATATCGGTGACCTCAAATGTGCTTGACGTGGATAATTTTTCCACCATTCATATGAAATGGTTGGCAATGCTCGCAGCACTGTTCTAAAGAAAAGCACACGCACCAACAGGTGATGGATCGTGACACCTCACTGCTTTCTTCCTCGTAGTCACTGGCATCCAAGCTTAGTCCTCAAGAGAGCGTGTTAAGTGCCTCCCATCGTATGCAAATTGAGGCTAACACATCAGATAGAAAAAGAAAGTTCATTGCATGTGATCGCATATATATAGTTGATACCTAGCTATATAAAGGCAGCACTTCTCTCATCCTCTAATGCATGGGCCATCACATGGGGATGACATGACGGCCAAATGCAGCAGGAGTCTCTCCTTCCCGAACCGTGCGGCTCGATTGTCTAGTATCAAACAAGATATATGCAACATGAAAAGCTAACGTGTCGAGGACTCCATGGTCTGTGGTGCAGTGATCTGACTCCTGTTATAAGACTCATCAAGTAATAAGAACAGTGGAGAGGACATGCATGGCTCCACCTGAGATGGCCTACGAATCTCACCATATCTGCCAATGGTAATCTGTCTCGTTAGCTTGGCAAATTTTATCCATCAAGCACTGAGCCACACCTGTACTTGAAAAGTGGCTTCTCTTTCTCGCTCCATGCATGGCATAAGAAACTGGGGCATGTAATGTTTGGTTGCAGGGCATGGTGGCTCTCAGTTGACACGCCCTCGTAGATCTGGCATTCATGTGTGTGTCGGCTCCCTTTCGAAGATGGTGCATCATCCAACCACCCATAACTATTCCAGCTAGCTAGCCCATGCTCTCTCATGGTGGACTCTTCGTGAAGGATCCCATTTTGCTATTGCGAGTCTAAGTCACGCATTGAGGTAAAGGAAGATCCTTATCTTGCTCCTCTTGTGGAACAATAGTTCTAATTTATAACATGCAATAATATAACAAAAGTTGAAGTGACTGCTTTGTCAAAGATTTCCTCTTCTCATGAATCTCAGCCAACAAAAAAGAAAGAGCTCATAAAAGCATGCTATTTATTTGGTCCTCTTTTCGCTAAAGTAAGGAACCAGAGGCGAGCAAACCTCATATCTAAAGCTACTTATGAGCGTATCTGATGAGACAAATGATAGAATTTCTATGGCTATCATAGGCCCCCAAAACACTGATGTGACTAAATTTAATCTATGTATGCATGGCCTTGCTTTCGAGCACGAGCGCACGCCTGATCCTGAAAATAAATTTATCATCACTAAGTTTAGCCAGGAGGGTGGAATTTCTTCACCCGTTGGAATTCAATGCATGGTAACATAACTTCCTTTTTTTCCCTCTGTGGTGCAAGTTACGGGGGACTTCAATGAGTAGGTCCTCAGTTATCTTCTTGGATGGATTGCCAGAGCTCATTTGGATCTTCTGGGGTAAGAGGGGCTCACTGTACTCCAGCCTTCCCATAAGAGACCAGGGAACTTTTGAAGACCTTTGTTTTTACTGATCCTCCCCATTCGGTGAAGCCCACTATGTCTCATTGCGTCACATTAACACCCCACAAGTCCTCTCAGCCTCTGTGTCTTGCCAACTCTCACTCATTTCCTCTTGTCAAACTTTTGGTGGGGGCCCATCCACATTACATCAAACTTCCAAAGGGGTCCAAGTTTTAAGTTAAAGCCATAAGAAACAGGTGGGAATCATGGTGAAATGATTTAGTGAGGGAGTAATAGAGAGAGAGAGAGAAGGAGAGAGAGGGAGGTATCTACCTTGGATTGGGGGGACCCTGAGAATGGCTTTAAACGAGATATGGGAGTGCTAAGTGAGATCATGTGAGCCAATATTCAAAGGACCACATGATTGAGTCCTGCTTGCTTTCTTTGACCTGAGAGCATGATGGCATGTCCTTCTCTCTCATTCACATGATGCTCTCTATAGTCACTGTACCAGCGTCACCCATGCCCCGACTAAATCATCTCTATTGCTTCAGTGGTCTCTTCCAGGTGGGCCAAAGAGGACTGTCACGGTCGCACGGCTGTCGTCGTGATGGACACCAGCACAATTGATATCAACTTTTAGTGCATTAAGTGGGCCAACTTGTGGATGAGGGTGAAGGTGATTTTGAATTCTGGAGCAGTGTGAAGGTAGGCTCAGTCCACACCAATAATCCTCTGCCATCAGAGTTTTAGCACTTTAAACTTTTACTCGTTTTATAAAGGTTGGCAGCCCGGATTCATGTTGATATGGCTTTTTTTCTAAATAATGTGAAAAATAATAAAGCTTGGACTGAACTTATACTTTGGCCTGTGAACTTTTACTGGTGGGTCTTTGATCTTTCTAGGAACAAGGAAAATTGGAAAGCATTAAGTGGCAGAAGCTGATGGAGTAGTGCAGTGTTCTTGCTGTTGGAAAATCGTAGCAGACGGTGGTTTTGAAGTACCCTATGGTGCGGGGTCTGAGATAAGTTCATGGAGCAAATATGTGTTGGATGGGTGGGGGGTCACCATAGATAAGGATGTGAAGAAAGCTGAACAGTAGTCCTTGGGGGCACTGCAGCTGAGATGAGAAGTGTTAGGGGACAGCTCTGCATAAAAGTAGTCGAACATGCAGGGATCCTGCTTTGAGTTGTAAAGGGTTATCTTATTAGTTATATGAACTTGTCTTTCCAAATGCATCCAACTATATATAAAGCCCCCTCTTCCCATCCCCGCACCTGCTCCCTCCCTCCCTCCCTCTGCATGTCATCAAAAGATGGGTTCCTAAACTACAGTCATAGGCACAAGCTCCGAGCCCATGGCTAGTGGTTCAATAAGGAGGAGCGCAAACATTTGACTAGTAAAATCATGCTGTGTGGGTTACCATCAGGAGAATGGGCAAGCGTAAACAAAAAAAAACGAAAAGGAGAAAAAAAGAGGAGGTCAAAAGCAGGGCATTTCTGGTCATTCTTAAGACTAGTTTAAAATGATTGCATTGTTGCAGAGATCTTTGCTATAGAGAGAAGTTAATTCTGTCTGAAAAACATGAAAGCCGAACTTCCACCAGCCAGAGGGAATAATTCTGCCTCAAAAATTTTGGTATACGACAGCTACAAGAACCCAGCGTACAGAAGCAATCCTAATCTAGAGTGCTATTCCATCACTTAAGTTGATATGCAAGTGAGACTCGAAAGAGGCCGAAAGGATTCTGATTCGTCTATGTATGTCATGGTGCTACTATTATTCTGTAAAATTCTTAAAAAACTTATATTGATGTGGATCTGCTGTAGAAGCATTGGTGCCCACTAAAAGGCAGCTAAGCGATTGGGACTAGTACAAAAACCAATCGCTCTCACTACATTCCATCTGGTGGAAGGAAGCATCATGTGTTTAGAGCTTAGGGCGTTGGCTATCACATCATTGCCCAGTGGCTTAGCTATTCACGAAACGTGGAAGGATTGTTTTAAGCCATGTTAATTCTCCACTAACCTATGAAGCTGGTGAGTTCCTATGCCATGTGAAGAGACCATGCCATTACAGGAATGTCAAGTGCAAAGCCTATTTGATGTGACTCGGAGACTTAAGGAAAGCCTTGAACGTTATCTCCAAATATCAGCTCCATTGCAAAAGGAAGTAATTATTTGTTCCGTTTGGAAGATGGTAATGGTAGAATATGGTCAACATTTCACATGGTCTGCAACCCTTCTCCTATGTCATCGTGTTTAAACAAAATTAGATAGTTTTGGACACAAGAAGCCACATTAGGTAACCACCATGCTTCCGGTTTTAGAATTGGATTAGCACTAGCATATGGAATGAAGTACCATCTGTCAAGTTTAGGGTTTAAGCATTAACACTTCTCTGAAAGGAGAAATAAGCTTAGCTGTCTCATGTTAGATAGGACATATCATTTTGAGCTAACGTATTGATTTCGGCCTACCATATTGATTTGCCATGTGCCATTGATTCTAGCACAAGTCGAGTTAAAAGCGCATATCACTCCTTGATGTGACTCATGGATCGTCGAAAGTCTTTAAGATTGTCTGGAAAATATTATTTTTTTATAATTTAATTTCTTTGATTGGAACTTAGCTAGTTATGGTATAGCATGGTCACCACTTCACCCCTCTCTCTCTCTCTGTCATGAGACTTTTACCCAAAATTTTCATGAAGATTAACTCATGTGGTCTCTACCAACTTACTAGGCTCTTGAAATCTTAATCCAGCAAGCGTTTGGACCATTTATTCGAATGACATTTGTTGAACTTTAAAACTTGTCAACGGCGACTCCTCCGCAAAGAGACCGTAGTTGATGCTGCAAGTTGCCGACCGTAGTGTACTTAAGCTATCAAAGAAGCTACATTAGCCCCCATACCGACCGTCCTGAGACTAAAAATTCTTTAATAAAAATAAAGATCTTGAGAGAGAAAAAGTTAAAACCTAATTTGGCGGAGATCTCCCCCCCTCTCCCTTCTCTCGCTCTCACTCCCAGCAATCATTCACATATCGTACAGAGAGAAATAGAGAGCTCGGAAGCAGCCTCCCATGGCGATCTCTAGCGCCGAGAACTTCTCCGAGCTCGGATAGCGTCTATTTCCCACAAGAATTGCCTCCCAGTTCTCTAGCCTGAGTTGGGTTTTAGCGTTTGGGGTTTCGACTGCCCTTCAAAACCCTAGCTTGTTTCCAGCTGAAGTCTTGCAGCTGATGGGCCCTGTTTCTTGGATTTTCTCTAGAATGCCGGTGTTTTGAGAAGGGGGAATGCTTCAAAACTGCTTATTTCTGCAGAAAATAGCGTAAAGATTGGAACTTTCTTCGAATTGGGAGAGGAGATGAAGTTGCGGAAGTGGGGTGGATTCCAAGAAGTGAGCTTGAGTTCTTCTTGGAAGCTGTTGTGAGGGCTAGGGTTTAGAGATGAAGCTTTCCACCGCCGGGCTGGCGCAGCCGGCGCAAGAAGGTATCTTGATTATGCTGATGCTTTTGTTTCCTATTTCAAGGAAACTAATTATTTGGTTTGTACTTTGCGGTAGGAGGAGAGAAGAGATGTCTGAACTCGGAGCTCTGGCATGCCTGCGCTGGCCCGCTTGTTTGCCTACCGACGATCGGCACTCGAGTTGTCTACTTCCCACAAGGTCACAGCGAGCAGGTGAAATTTATTTGAACTTAAAGAAACGATTTTTCAAGGCTTGAAAGGAATTTTCTTGATGTTTTTATGGAATCTTGGTCTTGGAATTAAGGTTGCTGCGTCGACAAACAAGGAGGTCGAGGGCCAAATCCCCAATTATCCGAACTTGCCTCCACAACTGATTTGCCAACTCCATGATGTCACAATGCATGTGAGTTCTTGAGGTTAACTTTATGCTGTCCTGGAAATGTAGGTGAGAGTGTGCTGATTGGTTGTGAAATTTCAGGCAGATGTTGAAACGGATGAGGTCTATGCTCAGATGACCTTGCAGCCTTTAAACCCGGTAAACCTGATTTCCGAGTCGGATAGTTTTCTTTCTTAGGGTTCATTTCTTGACAAAGATTGGTACTTTGGCAGCAAGAACTGAATGATGCTTATCTTCCTGCTGAGATGGGTATTATAAGCAAGCAGCCGACCAATTATTTCTGCAAGATTTTGACTGCGAGCGATACCAGTACCCATGGAGGGTTTTCTGTTCCACGTCGTGCAGCTGAGAAAGTTTTTCCTCCTCTGGTATGATAACTATGCCATTACTGTATGTTTTTTTGATGGCGTTCGTTGGCTACAGCATAAAATAGAACTAATGGGATAATGCTGTTTGTTTGTCTATAGGATTTTTCACAGCAGCCGCCAGCTCAGGAGCTTATCGCCAAGGATCTGCATGATGTTGAATGGAAGTTCAGGCATATTTTCCGAGGTAAGCTAAAGGGTGTCTTTTTATCAGTTTGCACTTGAGTTGAAAAGTCAGAATCACCTACAGTATAGAATGAAGAGACGATTCCAATGAAGCATGTGTTGGTACTTCAAGTGTTGGATTTATATGATCTTGTTGGAAAAAGCTCATGGAGACTTGGACTACTACTTAAAGGCTGTCATCAAATTCCATTGATTTGTGGTATATGAGGTTCAATATTTCAGGAGAATTAAGGGATGGAGTTCTTCTGACTGTCACTTACATTCTTGTTAGGTATATTAGTTTGTAGGTTTTCTGCTGTAAGGGGGTTCCAACTGAGTAGTTACATGGTTTGCATAGAAGTTTCCTTAAGATTTTGTTTTATTGAAAATCTATTTATAAATTAGTCCTAATAGGAGGGCTCTTAGTGGATGTTTAGATTTTGATACATTGATTGTTGTTTTTTTCTTTATATCCTTCTACCTTCTTTTCTTTATTTTGCCTTCATTAGCCTTGCTGAATGATCTTCATATGTCTGCACAGCATTAGTACTTTCATAGTGAAATGAAATTTTAAATTGGAGTGGATGTGAAGCTAAGAACATTGTCCGTGGATGGCAAAAGAATGCTTCAATACATAGCATATCCCCAAGTACTTGTCTATGATTTTAAGTCCATTATAGCAGAGTTGAAGCTAAAAATGGTCATATGGATCAATGTAGCTCATCTCATCCATCGGTATGAACAACTAAAGATCTACCAAACTCATTTGGATAAATTGTGAGAAATCTATAGGTAAGGCTGCGTTGAGTTGGGAATGGTGGTGAGATAACCCCTATTCCAGCAAACATCATTTGTGAGTCCCAAAATTAATGTGATCTGTGAGAGGGGAATTGTATATACTTCAGAGTGGGGGATATTTATTCCTCCCCCCTCTTTTTGATTCAGACATATTCTGTCTCAGGGATTCCAGATATGAATATCAAATTTTTCTTGAGAATGAGTAGATATCCCAAGCTTTACCATCTGCAAACCAAAGGTCTCTAAATGTTTACTCGAAATAGAGGTCTCGGGGCCTTATCATTTTTCAAAGATGAAATCAAAGATGTTCTCCTGTGGATTACATGAGCTTGTTAAAAGTCACCAACATTTGGAAGGCCAATTATTTTTCATCAAGATTATGAAGATCCTTAGAGGGAGGATGCTGACGTTGTAAAAATACTACATGACTAGGGTTGTTCAACCCTACTATGATTAGTAGAAGAGCAAAGGGGAAAAGGTTTGAACATTGGGTGGATCCCCACCTATATTCTGTAATAGAAGTTGGTTCTTGTGTTGAGGCATCATCAAGGCCTAGATATTCTGAAAGAGAATTAACAAAGAGATCATTGGAGCACAGCGAGCTGACAGCATAAATGGAAACTATTCAATGTCTATTCAATGTCGCACATGGGCCAACATACACATTGAAAATTTACTAAAAGATGGGTAGAAGGGCATGATCATTAGAATTACTATTAGTGAGAATTACCTTTACAATTTCAGCGACTGTTGTCATGATCATGTTATGTTTTGGAATATTCTTTTTTCTATAAAGAGTCCTAAGTCAAACTAAGCAAATAGTAATTGAGATACATGCAGATTTTTTACAATGGCATTTCTGAAATATTTACAAGCATAGTTTGTGTTCATAAATGGTGTTTTCCAGGTTTTCCAAAAGTGCTTCAGGAGTATGTGTATATAGAATTATAGATATATTCTGTCTTTAATTGGGAGAATTCAAATGCATGTATTAAACATGTGGGTCGGTAGATTACATGAAATAAGGTGTCACACAGGCATTGCTGTTTTTCTTTTCACCCAATTTTCTCACATTCTTCCAAGTCATAATTTGTCAATCTGGATAAATTTTTTGCCAAAATTTGAGTCCTTGGATCATTTGATAGCTTCTTGTTTTATTCTGATTTTCTTAAGCTGGGATTTCCATCCTCAAACAGAATAATTAAAGATAAATAGTTAATCAATCAATCAATCACTTTCTCTGGTTCGTTTCATGAGCGGCGAAATATTAGCACATATTTTTGCTACTGTGTATCATATAAGCAATTTATGGATATCTCGCCAGTAAATTATTAACTTTTATTAATATTAAATGCGTGCCATATCCTAAAGAATTCTGCTGTTCTGCTGGATGTGCATTGCCATAATTTTAATTTTAAACATGCTAGAAACTTATATTAACTCACTTAAACTGCAACCAGTATCTTGTACTGCCTTGTTGCTAATATTATTGTGGAGTGCACTTGTTTGTCTATTATTCCCCTGTGTTGACTCTGTAATATAATGGAGATGAAGAAGAAAATATATTTTCTGTTTTAGGTCATGAATAAAGAAACATTGATTTGGGTAATCAAGATACGTCCATTCACGACCTCTAAAATCATCATGCTACAAAGTAATATAATAAAAAAAATCTTCTTTAAGCAAATTCTACCTTGAATTAGTGCATTGCTGCATTTTTCTTATTGCAGGCCAACCCAAAAGGCATCTTCTTACAACAGGCTGGAGTGTGTTTGTCAGTGCCAAGAGACTTGTTGCTGGAGACTCAGTTCTTTTTATATGGTTGGCTTTAATCTTTTGATCTTCTTGTTCTACTTAGAATGCAATACTTGAGAATTAATTCCCTGTATCTTACGCATCAGGAATGAAAAGAACCAACTATTGTTGGGTATCAGACGGGCTAATCGACCACAAACTGTAATGCCTTCATCTGTTCTATCAAGTGATAGCATGCACATAGGACTCCTTGCTGCAGCAGCTCATGCTGCTGCTACTAATAGTCGATTCACCATTTTTTATAACCCAAGGTAGCCAAATACTCCAAATATTATTTTCATGGTCATACTTCTGTCCTAGTGAACAGGGTTATACTTGTGCAATTTTTGTAGGGCAAGTCCATCTGAGTTTGTGATACCACTTTCAAAATATGTTAAAGCTGTGTTTCACACTCGTGTATCAGTAGGGATGCGTTTTCGTATGCTGTTCGAGACTGAGGAGTCGAGCGTCCGTAGGTAAGGTAGCAGTGTTTTGCCATAATTGTTTTTGACAAGTTCTTTCCTTCTTCCATATACTTTTAGAGTATGCATGTCTGCAACACAGACTAATTGATATTGTCATCTTTTTTGTATGTATTCCAGCACTGATTAAAATTATATTTGTCATGGGATCAGTTTTTTTTTTTTCCTAAAATTTGCTCATTGATTTCAAAGAAGCTTGATGTGAATGCAATGAATCTAGGTACATGGGAACAATAACAGAAATAAGTGATTTGGACCCTGTTCGTTGGCCAAATTCTCACTGGAGATCAGTCAAGGTAAAGAGTTATATTGGAGCTCCATTGCTTTGTATATGTCACATTGATTAAAGTATTCTTTGAGATAATTATAATATGCTAATTGTGATGAAGAATCTTGGCATTGATTTAAACAAAGTGATATCCGATGGTGAAGGCTAAGGATTAAGTGTGATAAGAATTCTTGTTTACAGTTTTTGTTCATGTGCCTATAATTGTGAGATAGTATATAACAAATATCTTATTCTCTCTTGCAGTGTTAGTTATCATGCCTGCTATTGTAATATTGCAATTTTTTGTTGCTATAATATATCACTCCTGATAGTATCTATGATCAACATCTTTTGTTTGATTCAATTTCTTTTCTTTTCTTATTTTTTTTTCCATTTTGTTCCTGATGTTGAATTTGATATTCATCATGATTAAAGTAATAAAATAAATAGAATGTGCTTGTACCTGTTTCATCAAGCTACTGTTCAAAGACATAAAATTACAGAAAAAAATATGCAGCAAATCATACATTATAACATTGAATCATTCTTCCAAATAACTATTAAATCTGAGAAGATAATACCATAATCATACTAACTGTTGTCCCAGTTGTTTGGGGTCAACTTCATAGATATTTGTTCACCCAGCTTTCTTATTTATAGTTTTCTCTAATACTATCTAAACTTCACTAGTTATCTACAAGAAATATCATGAATGAGGAAGCATCTCCAGTTACACATCTAATAAATTTGGAGTTCTTATTCATAGTTACTTTGGTGCATGTTTAGAAGTTAAATTAACAGTTCACTTCCATTGACTCTATTTTACTCTATGCATTTATAATATTTTATGTTGTAGAGTCCCTGAAAAAAAAAAAGATTCTACTATAACTTCCTTTTAATGTCTTTGTTACTCAATATTAAGCAAATTCAGCTAATTCATTTACTACTCATTTACATTCAAAGTCTTAAATATGTGTGTGTGTATTTTTTTCAGCACTTTATTTTGCATGGTTTTTTGGCTTAAATTAATATACTTCTGGAAGTTTTGCAAAATCTTGATTGTTGAATTTATGTATCATTGTAATAACGACAGGTTGGTTGGGATGAATCAACGGCAGGTGAGAGACCACCTAGAGTTTCCTTATGGGAAATTGAACCTTTAACAACCTTTCCCATGTATCCATCTCTCTTTCCACTCAGGCTTAAACGTCCATGGTATCCTGGAGTACCCTCATTTCATGGTAATGTGATCTTATTTTTGATGCTTCATTCTGTTTATTCAATAGATTTAACCTTTAATTTACATTCATTAGATAGTTGTTTTTCCACTTGTTATCTAATTTACTTGAGTAGCCAGAACCTAGTAGTTTAATTAGTAACATTATTTATTTTGTAAATTACATATATCGAGAAAGAGTTTCAAACTATTTTAAATAGAGGGATAGAAAAATAGCATGTTATTCTTCTTCACTAGTGGGAAAAGTAAGCTAATATAGTTAGATGATATAATACCAGATGCGATCACCATGTCAGTGGGAGTTACCACAAAACCAGAAACAGAGACAATAGTTTTTACTCTCAATGTACAATAGTAACAATATGACGGCATAATTGTGCGAACAGGCTAATATATTTAGATGATGTTATACCAGATGCAGTTAGCATGGTTCTCGGAGTTACCACAGTAGCAGAAACAAAGAAAATACCTTCTGCCTTCAATGTACAATATGATGGCTTAATTGTGCGAATACAAACACTCCTTCAAAGTCACCGTGAATCATGCTTACAGAAATGTTTGAGGTGTTAAGAGAGTTTCATGTGGTAAGGGCTTTGTGAAGTGGTTTGCAAGATGTAAAATCAATGGAATCTTAATTTAGCAGAAAATTCCACCAAGATAAGAATGACAAATGAAATGTTAATTGGCAGTTTTGGTATTCTCATGGAACACTACATAGCTAGCAAGCTGAGTCACACACTTGTTATTCTTCTCATTGTGGGCAATTTTCTGCACATGTCAGAGTACACCACTAGTGAAAGCTGTCACGACTGTTTCCTTTGAGTCCTTCTATATTCAATATTGGCATCCTTTCTGTTCACATTAGAAAGAGATGCAACTTATTTAGCACAAAGTACTTCTATTTTTTTTAATGAAAAATCCAATCAGCATGGTTTTCTCATATTGTCCTTCTCTCTCTCTTATTACAAATAAGATGAAGGCAATGCTTTGATGTGGTTGAGAGGAGGTGCTGGTGACCGAGGCCTTCAGTCTTTAAATTTTCAGTCACCAGGTATGGGCCCATGGGTTCAACAGAGAATGGAATCTACACTGCTGGGAAATGATCATGATCAGTATCAAGCAATGGCTGCTCCAGCTTTGCCAGATATCAGAGGTAGCGATTATCTAAAGCAACAATTTCTACAGCTGCAGCAACCTTTTCAATTACCTCAACAGTTCTGCGGTACCAGTCCATTATTGCAGCAGCAAATTATCCAGCAAGCATGTCAACAACCGATAATTAGTCCTCAGTCACAAAATATTTCGGGGAACCTGACACATAACATTTTACATCAGCAACTGCAGCAATCACTTAGTAACCAGAAGCAAGTTCAACATGCGCAAACTTACCCAGAGTCATATCAGATACCTGGAACCCATTTGCAGCAGCAGCAGTCACCTCTGCCATCTCAGTTGTGTGAAAAATTAGAATTTTCTGATTCAAGTGTGAACTTCTCAACGGTCATGACATCTAGCTCTGTCCAGAGTATGTTAGGCTCTGCTTACCCAGAAGGAAGTTCAAATATTTTGGACTTTGCAAGACTTGGTCAACCAATGATGAGTGAACAGAATCAGCAAACATGGGAACCAAAATTTACAATGTCACAGTCCTCTACTTTTGGCAACACAGTTTTGCTTCCATCATTCCCTGTGAAGGATGGTTCTGTTGGAACTGAAAATGGTTCTACAGATATGCAGAACCATACCCTTTTTGGTGTTAATATAGATTCTTCCTCCCTCCTCTCTCATGCAGTGCCTAGTCTACGTACAAATTCTATTGACAATGATATATCCACAATGCCATATGCTTCCTCGAGTCTTCAAAATTCTATTTATGGTAGCCTGGAAGAGTCATCTGGTGTGCTGCAAAATGCAGGAGAGGCTGATCCAACAACCAAAACATTTGTAAAGGTAAGAGGAGAAAGAAAGATCCTCCATAACACTATAGTCTAAAATCTTTCAGACTAAAATTCTCGGTCGCACATATGCAGGTATGCAAGTCAGGATCAGTAGGGAGATCACTGGACATCACCCGGTTCAACAACTACGATGAACTACGTGAGGAACTGGGTCAGATGTTTGGTATCAAGGGTCAGTTGGAAGACCCTCTGAGATCAGGCTGGCAGCTTGTATTTGTCGACAGGGAGAATGATGTGCTTCTCCTTGGAGACGACCCATGGGAGTAAGAATACTTAAAATAGATAAAGCTATGTTAAGTTACAAAGTTGCATTTTTAGAAATTTGATCAAAATTTCATAATATGCTTTCTGCTTGCTTGTAATCTATCTGCTATTCTGAGTTTTACGGTAATCAACTTTTTCTTGAGAACCATGGTTTTTTTCCTTTTATTTGTTGCTCTTTCTTTGAAGAAAAATTGTCTTGTTAATTATGTAATTCAGTGCAACCATTGTCATGATGCTTACCTGGAGAACCTGCTTGCTGTGCTGGAGTGTCCAGCAACTGAATGTTGGGAAATGTGAAACATATTTGAGTAATGGAAACTAGCAGTATAGATAGTTTTTTGACTTAAGACACTATTGGTGATTAAAATATTGGGGTTCTGCGATTAACTTTGTCAAGGAAGATAGACAAAAGTTGGGGGAAATTCAAGAAGAAGTTGGAGATTGAAAAGATTAAAAAGAGAAACAGATTGAAAATGATATGAGCATCTAGATATAGGAAGAATTTTATAGGCCTTGATTTGCAATTAAGTAATAAGAGTTGGCAAAAAAAAATCTTCTTCTTATTTTGCAATAAAATCTGTGGATGATCCTTTGAAATTCAGAAAATATCATGATAATTCAAAGTGTTGGGCATTCGGCTAGGGCTCGAATTAGGGCGCCCATGGATGGGCCAACTCGATCAGAGACTTTAAAGGATAACTTTGAATGTGGGATAAGCAATGGTTATTTGTTGCTTGAGATATAGATAAATATTAAGAGACCCACATGTCAAAGGACTTTTGTGAGATAATCTATTTAGATAGACCCTTATCTACCTACGGTATGTATAACATGTATCATATAACATACGAAACATATTGTTGAGTTTAGAGACTACGCTACTCTTTGCAAGAGAGAATGCAGGGAGCGGGTGAGAGAGATCTCTTTATCTAGTGATCTAGAGGCTTTTGTACAGCGGAAAAAAAGATCCGACTCATATAGTCTGATCTATCACGAAATTGGAGATTTTAAAAAAAAAGCTTCAAAAAAAAAGCTTCAAAGGAGGTATGTGAAATTCTACAAAGGAGGTACGCGAAATTCTACATGAAGACCTGGAATCTTTACTTCAAGTTCTTGAGGCATCATGAATATCCATGCTTCCATTGCTTGCGTTAACTTAAATAGAGAAATGTGGTATGATGGTAAGAGAATAGCTATTAATAAGATTTTAACTGGAGGTATCGTGTATTCACTTGTGCCATTTGCACCATGGAGCCAGGTTGTCTTTGAGCATCTTCTCAATTGAAAAGCAGGTCAATGTTTCGGTATGTATGGGCCAAAACCCAGACATGAGATACCAGGCTTGATTCTCATAGAAAGTGGTCTTGGAGACTAGCTTCAAAGAAATCCTCTTCGAAGTTATGCAGCTGATAGACCCAAAATGATTTTATATGGACCTTAGCGACATGAAATCCAAACCCACTACTACATCGAATCAATGGACATGATAGAAAAGTAAAAGCACATTCTAACATAAATCCCATCATGATGTGACTGTATATCTGAAGTTACATTGTTTTGAGAATCATTGATTGGAAAGATCTTCATTTTGGGACTACAATCAATGTTATGGTTCATTATCAACAGGCTATCCAAGTGGACAACCAAGATCAAATTGAAGAAGCTTGCAAGTCTTTTAGTTGTGAAATTTCCCATCCTAATCTGATAATTGACCAGCTATATTAATATTTTCTTAAAGGAGTCTTAAAATAGAAAAGAGAATGAGTCTTAAAATAGAAAAGAGAATGGGAAGAGGTGTTTAGTCACTTATGAGGACTGCACTTATTTATGTGGCCCCTTGGATAAGTGACTGCACTATTTTATCTGGCTCCTTGGATGCTTCCTCTTTGGCATGTGAACAGAAGGGGGCATGTGAATAGAAGGGGAGAGAGAGAATAACAGAGAAAAGAGGTGGCCTACCATTGTACACCCCACTCAGAGAAGGAAGTCTAAAAGAGAATTCCTTGTACTGAAAAGAAGTCTAATATTATCATTAATTGAGAGGAAAGAGAAACAAGGGTGTTTAAGTGATACAATGTCTCCTTTGGCAAATAGTCTGAATTAGGAAACAGTAATCCTTCCGTTGTGCAGCATGACATGAGGAACATCTATGGTCTTATCTTTTTTTTTTTCTTTTTTTTTTTAAGTTTTTGCTAATCTTTTTTTAAAAGATCATCCTTTGAAAATTTTAGTGAGGCTAGGGTTTTGGTAGAAAAGTTTAGTTATGAAGGACAATGCACCCTTTTTTTTTTTAATTGATATATGCATAATAAGTCATGTTTGTATACATAAAAAGAAGTAGATTTGGCTATATTTGAATGTAGCTAAACCTATATTCGGTCACCTCCTTCACCTTTGAATCCACACAGTTCACGAATTTCAAAGGTAAAAAAAATGAAAAAGATGGGTGGATTCGGAATCTGTGTGAATCTAAGGGTGAGGAAGGTCACCGGATCCTGAATTTGACTACATTCGAATGTAACCAAGTTTACCTCATATAAAAAGGTTAGAAGCTTCATAAAGATTGTAACAGGAGTGCAAGAATGTTCTATACTACAGCATAGACATTCAAAAGCAACTGATTCTTTTATCCAAGGCGTCAACTCTAGCATGAATCATAATTGAATTAAAAGGTAACTACAGGTAGCGATTATTAAGAGTAATTATTAAAATGTTTATTGATAAGGTATGAAATGTCAAGTATCAAGGTAAATTTTATTCTCGGACATACAAATCACGAAAGTATAAGCTCACTACCTTGAAGGAAATTTTAAGTGAACATAAATATTCAGAAGAGGTATTAGTCTTAGTTTTCTAATATAATTGTTATATTAAATTATTCTGTGATGACTAAAACAAAAGGATAGAGAGGAAGGTGAAGTTTCAATATGATGGTTAAATTGTTAGTTTGTTAGGTTCTCAACCTAGCAATCTGTTTTCTTTGGTTACCAGGTTATGGTGATCTTGGATATTCTTAAGCATTTTTTTATGCTAAGAACTGCCTTGAATCACTAGGCTCTAGTTCCTGTAATGCTGTAGAATTTTGCATGCTCAATAGTTTCAAGATTTAATACCTTGTTATTTATATACTGAAATGTAGCTTATAGCGACTTCTGTAATTGTGCAGCTGTGGTGCTTGCTTATATATTCTCTGATACAACAAATTTATTTGTCCCTTAACACAGGTCATTTGTCAATAACGTCTGGTATATCAAGATACTTTCACCTGAGGATGTGCAGAAAATGGGAAAGCGGGCAATTGAGCCCTGTTAATGATCTCAGTTTGAAAGAAAACAAAAAATGGCATGTTATATGTGCATGTTTATGTGAGTATAGTTATTCTTTGTTATCTTGCATCAAACATTCTACTAGACTTACTGCTTGTAATGTATAATTTTCTATTCTATCACGCATGAGAATTCTTCATTATAGTACCATCCACAACCATGCAAATTCTACTCACAAGCCTTTTCTCTGGAAAACAACTGGGAATCAGTTATAATGTGGATGTGTTTCTTTCACACTTAAAAAGATATTTTGATTTAACCTGTCAAAATATGTTGCATATCAATGTGGTCACGTACATTTTCACGCATGAAAAGAGGGAGGGAGGGAGGGAGGGAGAGAGAGAGAGAGAGAGAGAGAGGTTATTTAGGCAAACTCACGCACAAATCACAAGGAGTTTGAGGAATACAAGATTACATTTTGTGGTTCACCAGTTCCATCCATAAGTAAGAACTTATGAATGTATAAACTAACTATTATATGTTATGCAGGTAGGAAATGTCTGCTATCAATGGAATAAGAGTAGCCTGAAAAAGATATACAAATCAAAAATGGTTTTTCCAATAAGAATCACACTTTTGGTATAACTTTCTGTGACCAAACAATTTGACGACAACCTTGAATGCTCTCTGAATCATTGTGCAATGCTTTGATAAGTAAGAAATATCATTTATTACTGAGGAATTGGATATCAAAAAATAGCTAGATGTGAGCTCCGACATTGTGACATAGTTGCTTTGGAAGTCTTCAGCCCTTTAGAGATGCTAAACTCCCTAGCAGGTGAAGCAGTTAATACTGGGTTGGGTTAGTGTTAAAGCAGATCCAAACTTCTATCAACATTATGAACAGGTCACTGGGAAAAACCAACTAAATGAATGATTCCTGTAGTTTGCTACCTATTATGTGAATCAATTTTTGCAAATGGATGGTACAATATCTGATCTGGAAACGTCTCGTCATCATATTTTGTTAGACTGGTTGTTGTGAGGCATAGCGTATTTCAAGCATGCTTAAATCTGATCATTTATATAATTTAACTTCGAGGCTAGCATCTTGAATCATTTAAACTAATCTTCGAGATTTAACCGAGTACATGATCCTTTATCAGATGACGAGGTATAAAAATATTAACATGTAAACAAAAACAATCCACATCACATTAACAAATGCTTTATCACCTTTATTCTGATTGGCTTTGTGAATACTTGTTGGGAATGAAATTGTATCCAAGCTCAAATCCTTTAAAATAACTAGTCTTCAACTCTCTTCTTCCCATTGCCTTTGTCCTTTAAACCATGTGTATGAACCCCCATTGCACTGATGACCTCTCCAGCTTACTTGTTGAAACATTACAAAATTCTTTTGGGTGAATTCCTTGCTGTATCCTTCATGGATGCTACTGCTAAGATTTGTCAAGCATTCTTGTATCTAATCTATCCATCCACCACGTCCTAGATTAGCAACCAGCTATTTCTTTTAGAAATCTACTTGCCATAGTAATGTTCATGGCAGCAGCGCAAGATAAAATTTTTTCAGTCCTAACAGAGTTCATGTTTCATGAGAGCTTTAGAGAATCTGCTGCATGCTTAATGAAGCAATCTTGACTTTATGTAGCTATCAAGGTGAGATTAAAGGGTCTAGTCAATATTGAGATTTTGCATATGCTGAACCGTTTTGCATGATATATGCTAGTGTTTCTAGTTAACAGCTGCCATATTCTCCTATACCATGTCAATCTTAGAACAAACAAGGTTCTACATTTTACTCCTAATACTTGATGGTAGAACATTTATTTATCAACAATTAAAAAAGCTTATTTCTGTGTAAATATGACCTTGTACCTTGTATGAGCATTGGCCACGGCAAGGTCGGTCATGTTTGGCCTGAACTACATGATTGAAGCTAGCAATCAACATTATGCTCCAACGACTTCCTAAGAGTCTTGAGTACTAAAGACTGATCTATTGAATTATACAGTAGGGTTATTAGTTTGATTCCTCATTCAATATATTGACTTTTTTTGTAAAAATATATTGACTTACTATCTACTGGTGCCGCTTCTTTTTCCTGCAAATGATGGTAGGTATGCCATCATCCAAAGTTGAATCCAGGGCCTCTCTGCTAAGGAGAGGGCTGCGGACTGGCTAAGTCCAGCAGTTTAACTAACTTTAATTCTAAAACCCCTTTTATAATCTCTTGCTATTGTTGAATTCCATCAACATTGAGTCTTAGTGTATCAATTTGGAGGACATTTTTGCTCATCCTTGGGCTGAAAGATTTAGATGAATAATCATGATCAAACATGCAAAAACCAGAAAATTGAATAATATTTTATGCACACATGCACATATACATTCATTACTGATAATTTCTGTAACATCTTGCTAGATTTGTTTTAACCTTTTCAGGTTCACCTCAATATGCGAAACACATCCTCCGACCGTGCTCTCAATGAAACAAATCTTGCATACCAGTGGGTAGAGGACAGTTTGTAGAAGCTTAAAGTCTAGTTTTGTAATATATGGACGAGATACAGCACATGCTGTTAGAACTTCATTGTTCTGCTTTTGTAATCGGTTGCTACGGTTCTAGTCTCTGCAAGTACTTGCTGTCCGTAATTTTGCTAGTGACCATTAAACTCATTTCTTGTATTGACTGCTTATAATCAGTAACGATCTTGTAGGTTCTAGTTTTTGGATATTCAGTTATATTTTGTGTTCCTCATGTCTTGGGCATTTTATAGCAAGTTCTCTGTGTGTCTGATATTATTATTGTTTTATTTGTTTTATGTTGATAAATTTCTGGCTAGTCCATCTCAGTAAAATTCATTCTTTCATATGCTTGACCAATACTTAGTTGAGCATGAACCGAGATTCAGGTTATTATCTACCATAAGGTTATTATCTACCATAATTCAAGTTCAAGATTTTAGATGAGTTTTGACTTTTTGACTCATGAATTGTTTGCGCCCTCTCTCCTCCCTTCCCACTGGTTGACCAATACTTGGTCAGTTTGCATTAGCAGAAGCCATAGAAGTATTTTGCTGTTTCTGGATGGGCTTTTGTTAACTACAAAAGATCATTAAGTTACGTTTTCTTTATCCTACCTTTCAATTTATCCCCAACTTGCTTTCTATCATCCCAGGCTGAATTCAGGGCTGTCGCTGTCACCTAAATCACCATCCAGGAAGTACGGTATATTATTGCTGGGTTTTGTCCAAGTGGTGTTGGCTTCAACGTCTATTCCTACCTTATATATTTCAGTTTCTTGAATGCTTGTTATGAAATCCTTTTCACTTTAATCTATCGTGTGCTTTAATCTATCATGTGTGCAGTTACGAAGCCATTTCAGAATTTTTTTTTTTTTTTTGGTTATAATTCAATTTTATGATTCCCTAAGGAATTCAGGGTACTTGTGGGAAATATATAGCAGCTGTTCTCAGTTCAAAATCCACTGCTATTTTGAGATTTCAGTGGAACTTAATGATCAGTTTCGGCCGAGGTTGGAACACTGCAGGTGCGGACCAATTTGGCCCGCCCTTTGGAGGTGTATTTGGATGGGTGGTTGGAGGTTTGGAAAGTGCTTGTGTGCTTCTAGTGGCCTATGAATGCTCTCTAAGATCACTTTATTCATTGAGCACTTTGATACATGACTATGATATTTATGCGATGAAAGAAAACAGGCATACCAGCCATGTACAGCTCAAGGAGGGCTTCTGGAGCTCCATTATTTTGGTTACCACTGCATTATCGCTGCTACAATCCAAATCAACTTAAGTGGGAGAATGTTAAACTTGAAGAACTAGATCATAAATGGGCAACATTGCATGGTTGCAAGCGATCGCGTATTGGGAACTCCTAGCCTTTTGATTGAACGTAGTGCAACTTCTCTTTTCTTGTGATGTTCCCCCTTTCAAAAACAGAAAATAATTTGCATTCAAGTAGCTTCTCTAACTCTTTCTTTGGTTATTGGCAATATAGTCCCTAACACCATTAATAAATTGGCAGAAAGGACGAAACCACTCCTAATAACTCTAAAGAGTTCGTCATTTTTATCGATTAGTTTTCAGAGAAATAGCTAGGGGAAATAATAAGGCCTTCGGAAGTGTTAGTTTAGCCTTTTTAGTCGGTTTGTTAGTGATGTTAGGAGAGTAATATACAGTCGGACTGACACAAAATAATAAGCTAGGCTAATTTGAAGGTGTCGCTGTAATTTTCAAAGGAAAAAAAAAAAAAAAAAAAAACCAATCAAATCCAAACCCGAATCCAAATCCGTATCCGAATCCGAATCGGCCGGTGACGTGACTCCCCCCTTCGCGCACCTGGCTGACTCCAACCTCATATCGGTGATAGATTCGCTCGGATCCGATGGTTGGGCGGGAACATCTCATCCCCAACCCCAAAACTAAGCCCCCAACGGACCACTTAATAACAAAACTACCCCCTTCTTTTCCTCACGCAATTTAAAATCCTTGACCCAGAGTGGCATAGAAGTAATAAAAACAGAAAGCCTTTTCCCAAAGTATGTAAAGCCCCTGATAAGCCCTGGCGAGTGGCGACGATATAAGGAAGTAAAAAGGGAACCAAACGGGAGGCTTCTTTTCGGGGTGCAAGGGCTCTCACGGGACCGCAGCTAAAAAAAAAGCCTCGAAAACCCTCGTGGATTAATGGCTTCTTTTATAAATTAAAACCCTTCTCCCTTCGATTTTGTTCCCCAATCTCATCCCGAACCCTCTCCTCGATGCCTCGATCTGATCCTTAGATCTGTTCCGACTTTCCTTTCCCCGTTTTGTGCCCTAATCTGTGGATTTTTACGCCTCGATCTCCTCCTTTGATCGCCTCGGGGCAGCTCGATCTTTGGTCCGATTGTTTTTTTATTTGGGGCAAGGGGATTAGAGGGGGAGGGGGATGGAGAGCGGCGGCGGGCGGGAGGGGATCAGCCCATTGACGGCAGAAGAGGAGGCGGTGAAGAGGAACACCGACTGCGTGTACTTCCTGGCTTCGCCGCTGACCTGCAAGAAGGTGTTTTTTTTTTTTTTTTTTTTCATTTAATCTCTTGAATTTCATTATGTTAGAGCTTGATTTTTCTTTTTCCTTTTAGTGCTTTCTTGATTTTTTTTTTTTTTTTTTTTTTTTCTGGCGTGAGTTTAGATGGACTTGATTTGGGTTGAAATTGATTGGTTTTGTTTATTGGTTGGGTTCTTGTGCACGAATCTTAGGAAGTATTGCCCTCAGATCGGATTTTGTAGCGTATGATTGGTTTAAATGATCACTTGAGATGTTTAAATGACTACTCGAGATAAGTCAGCAGCCTTTGCGACATGTCTTTTTGTTTTAAAAATTTGATCGTTCGAACTTATTTAAGATACCTTATTGTTTCCCCTGTAATCTGCTTGACTGATTCTCCTTCTGAGCTTGCTTCTTTGTGGACTGTAGAGTCATGTCTTGCGATCATTACTGGATGATAAATTTCATAGTTTACTTGTTTGGGTTGGTTCTTCAAGTTCACAATTTGGAAAAAGTTATCATCAACACATAATTCACTTGTTCGGGTAGTTATAGTATGAACCTAACTGATTTGATGCTCTCCAGTAAGTATTGGTTTCTGAGCCATTATCAATCAGTACTGGGGCATTGTTTCTATCCCTCTCGAATGCTTGCAAGAATATGTGTCGCACGTATTCGATCATTATCATGAGTACTGGATATTTATGTTCTCATATTTTGGAATTATTGTGTGAAACACGGTCTTGTATCATGTGATGACAAATTGTTTGTTTTTTTAATGGCAAATCATGGAATATTTTATGCTTGAAAAGCAACACTTGGAGCTGTTGAATCTAGCTGGGCTTTTTTTCTTTTTTGTGCTATTTTATTGTTTGGATCAATTCCTCATCTGTCCTGTTCTGCACGGACACAGATTTGAGGGTTGGATTCAAATATGTGTCTGATTCTTTAGTTTGGAAAGAGGAAGGATAGGAGAAACAGGATCATGTAGGAAATAAAGTTTAACATATTTATGCTTTCCTTAATTTAAAAAATCAAAAAAATATAAACACCGAAAGATGATATTTTGTTAAGGTTTCCAAAGTTTTCTATCTTGTATGTAAAAATTTTGAAGATATTTCTTTTGTTGTTGAGTGCTAATCTATTGGTGAGTCATAGTATCACTTGATTTTAACAACAATAACAAAGCCTTAATCCCAAATTAGTTGGGATCAGCTCATGATATCACTTGATATCGAACATGCAAATTGTTCTGTTGTAGGTGATCAAAAGCTAGACTTGAGAGTCTAGGTGAAACCTTATTAGCAGGAAACTTCTATCTTACGTAACGTCAATGCTTCACAAACTCTCCTGAAACTCAAGCTTCACTTGCTTTCTAAGCACCTTACTTGAGCGTATCTAAAATATTTGCATCTCAGCACTTGCATCTGTATCTGCTTATTCACCTACTCAATTCTGGCAGCTAACGGTGACACTTTGCATGACAAACAAAAAAAGTCAAACTTATTCTTGATGCCCTTGTCATTCTGAACTATTGCACCATCATTACTTGCTATGTTTGGTGGCTGTCTATGTGCTATCTCATATCTATTCTAACTTTTCTTATTTTGCAAGCAAAATAGACCTTCTATCAATTTCATCTTTTGAAATTTCTCATATCAAAGTGTCTACCTCATCTTACAATTGCCTTCTGTGTCTTTCATCAATTTCTGCCAGCAGTGTGTGTGAATTAACATTTCAAAATGTATCGACATTTAGAAGAGTTGTCTGCAATGGGGCATACGGGCTTGACGAATCTCTCTCTCTCTCTCTCTCTCTCTCTCTCTCTCATGTCATCTTTAGTAAAAGAAAATTACACTATTTGGTCTCTGCTGATTTTGGATTGGTTACTTCTAAGTTTTCGGCATTCCTTTTTGAAAACTTCTGATTCAATTTATTCAGAGAATATTTTGTTGGTACAGTTTCTTTTGTACTTGTTCTTTCGCCACTCTATTGGAACATGACTATGGTAACGCATATAATATTATTTGAGAACATTCTTGATTGCTATGTCTCAGGACTCTTATAGGATGATATCGCTTATTTAAACTTTTCTGGTGTTGAATTATGTTGGCAGCATACGAATTCTCACAATTTTTTTTTGTGAATAGATCATGTGAAGTCAAATTAGTGTGATCTGATTTGTGCTTTATAACATGTTCTGTCTTTTCCTGATGAATCAAATTTATGTTGATCTTTTGTTCAAATTAATTCTTATAAGTGAATGTCTTGACACAAGTAATAGTTCAGCCTTTCTTCCTCAAGTTGTTTTCCTATTGTACTTTTTGTAGGTTAATTAGTTCTGTGCAAGCACTGTGCCCTTATCCAATGCAGACATGAGAAATTTGACAAACCACTGTGACTCTTCTTAGCCCCTGCATATAACCTGCTTATCATTTTTTGACTTTTTTTAATTACATAGGAAACTTGCTAAATTTGGTATAATTATACAAATCTTTATTTATTGTAAAATTGTAAAAAGTGTGTTCTTCTATGAAAAAATATATTACTTTCATTGTCCTTGTAAAATTATGTCCAGCTTTCTTCTGATTGATTGGGTGCTTTCTGCTGCCTTGTAGCTCGTTTTTGTTTCTAATTGTGGACAGTTTTAGCAGGAAATGAATGCTTTTAGAAAACTAGACATCGGTTTAATGTCATGATTATTAAACTGATGCTTAGTCATGATGCTAGGGCTAAAAATGCATCAGATAAAATTCAACCATATCCAATCCGCTAAAAAAATTATCTAAATAAATTGTTACATGAAGAATTCGAACCAGTGACCTTTCACTTGGATAACGAGTGCTCAACCATCAAGCTACATTGCTTGTTCCTTTTTATATAGTTAGTTTATTTTACTTAATATGATGTATTTAGGTCATTAAATAATCATTTGATGTATATTGTGATATTTGATATTATATTTATAAAATGAATATACTTTGTTATTTCTTAATAGTATTTTAAAAACTTTATTGTTAAGAATATTTAAAAGTATTAATAGCTTCTATGTATTTTTACATTTGTAAATAATTTTTTTTCTTACAAGCTCTCTAAAAATAGATAATTCATGAGTATTTCTTATTTATGCTGTTAGTAAAGAGTAATGATGGTATTTGATGCAAAAAAATAATAATATTTCTTATAATTTTTTATGTTAAATAATTTTGATTTTAATATTGTAATACATAGCTGATTTGACTAATGACCTGGATCCTTGACCAAACTGGACTTTGTGTGAGTTTAACCATGCCTTTGATATTTAGTTACCTGTGTGTCACATGTGATCTACATAATGAATTTTATTATTGTCCTTTATACTTATATAATTAATGTTAGTTTTTATTATTGAATTCTAATAAAAGTCTAATTTATTTCAGAATAATATCTAACTTATATCTATGTTTGGATAGGAAAATTATGGACATAATTAATATTTGACTTGTATTTGTATCTGTTTAAAACAAATGTGGATATTCTTGATATCTGACTTGTATTTGTATCCATTTAGATCAAATATGGATACTAATTTTGGTATCTATTTAATATTTATATTTGTATACTCAATTTGTTGTGTACCAATATCCAATCCACATTCACCCCTTTTCAGTCATATATGCCAGACAATTTGTTTTTTTCTTAAAATGAAGGAATAGTAGCTCTTGCCAAGCATTTGCACCTTCAACGAAGTTAATGTGGGTATTCCTTGTGGTTTCATAGTGTTATAATATCATCCACTAGATTGTTACAATCTCTTGTTGTTTTCTTCCGCAATATTTCTTAATCTTTTTAGAAATATATATGCATGAACTAAGTGCCTCAACTGCAGGAGTGTTATGAATAAATTCATGATGCAATAAATTTATTTTGATTTGTGAGAGACAATGAAAGATGTTACTTGATATGTTTCTTATGAAAATGCTGGTGTGCCACCCTCTTGCTGGCAATTCAACATTGCCTTTTATGGAATTTTTTGTTGATAATCATTAGGAAATTTTCAATATAGAACTGTAAGGCTAAGGGACCTCTGAGAGGCCCATTGTTATGCTGATTCGTCCTAAGGATAGACTTGAAACTTCATTTTTTGGTGAGCTGAGGTGAAACTGGCTGCTATCAGGTCAGCTCCACAAGAAGCTCAGCAAGCCTTGAGGTTAATGAGTTTTGGGAGAGCTAGACTTATGAGTGGGAATTTTCCAGCTAGGCTGAGAGCTGTAGCGTGACCAGTTTTCAGCCATGCTAAATTGGACTGGTGCAGTGTCAGACCAATCTTTTTACCTCACAATTTTCTGAATCATTATCAATGGTAGCTATATGTGGTATTCACCTTTGATTTTCCTTGTCCATGAAAATGCAAGTACTCATCTTGTCTATAGTGGACTTTTTTAATGATTGTAGCACGACAGATATTCTTTGAAAATTTCAATAATAATTAACATAATGTTTTCTTTTCCAGGGAAATGAATGTGAGTATCGGCATAGTGAGGGTGCCAGAATCAACCCTAGGGATTGCTGGTACTGGATGAATGGTAATTGTCTGAATCCAAAATGTTCATTCCGGCATCCGGTAAGTCTCTAGTCTGCCCATTGGTGTGTCGGCTTTGTTCATACACATGATTAGACACATTTAGAGACATTTCAATTCAAATCTTGCATGTCTTCGGTGTGGGAACCATGAAAGCTATTTTTACTTTACTTGTTTCATGTGGAGGTGATTGCTTGTGTGAATGTTCTTTTGGATTTAAGTTTAGATTGCTGCATGTTTAGTTTTGCATATGTAAATGTCTTTGTGTTTGAATGAAAAACTCATTTCTGCTGTTCTTTCTTCAGCCACTTGATGGCCTGTTTGGAACACCAGGGCCTTCTTCCGGACCAGCCAAGCCTCCTTTACAAACTGCTACAACAGCGCAAATGCCCACAGTGCATGCTCATACTATGAATAAGCAAAGTGTGCCATGCTATTATTTTCAAAAGGGTCACTGTTTAAAAGGTGAAAGGTGCCCCTTCATGCATGGACCACAGACATCTGGCAATCCTGTTTCACAGCAGGTGGCAAAGGTTTCTACAACTACTGAATCACCACAGGCTAATAAGAAGGATTCAGGGGTTATCACGGATTGCACCATGCAGCAGAGCATCCCCAGTCAACAGAATGTCCCTGCTCAACAGAGTGTCCCCAAAGTAAGTTTTGATAAGCCAAAGGGCAGTGTTAATAAGCCAGTTCAAGTACCACTTGCCTCAGTAAAACCTGTTACCAAAGCTGAGAGCGCACCTAATAATGTGCCAGTAATAAAGAAAAGTTTGCCACCATATTCAGTGGATGATGTGCTCTCTGGAATCCAGCAGAATCCATTTCCTGTCAGCAGTGGCTTTGTTGTAAGCAGGCTTCGCGATCATCAGGTTCAGCCTTCAGATGATCGACCTCAGAATGGTAGGGAGGTTGATGAGTTCTTGGGGGAATCTTCTCCTGGTTTTGATGTTCTAGTGGATGATGATACTGAAGAGCCTGATTACTTTCACGATGAAGACAACTTTGGAAGAGCATCTGTTCAGAGTGGAAGGAACCTCAATCCTGTAGATGAATATGAATACCACCATAATGATTATGAAACGGACACCAATTTTGAAAGAGATCGATACAATGGGTTGGGTGAGTATGACCGGTATGGACAGGTGCATGATGCCTATGGCAGGGAGCCATGCAGGGCTTCTGAGAGGATTTTGGAAAGACCATTGCCTGAAAGGAGGGTTTCACGGAAGGAGGCCAACTATGATGAGAGGGATGGATCAGATTTGCGTCATCGATTATTGAAACAAAGAAGACTTAATGGTTCAAGATCAGCTGTTAGCCCTGATGGCCGTAGTGAGCCCTACAAGAGGGATGATCACTCTATTGAGGAGAGAGATCGAGGTCATCATTCCCGCAGAAATCAAAGACGAATTCCTCGGGAAAGCTCCATAAGTGCTCGCCTGCGGGGAAGAATTACACTTCCCGGGAGGTCTTCACCTGATGTTTCAACAGAATTGCAATCTGAGAATGACAGAAACAGAGGAAGAGCTCGAGGCAGATTGTCACCACCCAGGCCTATGAATCATCAGGGGAGGCATCATGAAAGAGTAGGACGGAGATCAAATGAGGAGTTTGCTGCAGATGCAAGGAGTACCGGAGGAAAGCCAACTAGAAGAGATGATACAGACTTCCTTGATTTTGCTGGTCCAAAGAGTCTTGCAGAGCTGAAAGTTGCAAAGGCTATGGAGAATTCTCAAGAGACCTCAGCCAAGAATACAAGCGCCACTGTCCCTCCAGAGTTGAATAACATGAAATCTGCAAAAGTAGTGCGGGATTCTGAAGATTTTCTCTCCTTTGAAGGTCCGAAGCCACTGAGCGTCATTCTTAAGAGAAAGAGAGAGGCAGCATCAGGGAATGGTGCAATATCCAGCAGTGGAGATGAAAATAATCGTAGAGATGGAGAAGTTGCAGAAGGTGGTTCTGTTTCAGCTGCTTTGTCAGATGTGCAGTCCGCTCCCCCAGTAGAAGCTAAGAAAGATGTCAATGACGCTATCAGCAGACTTGAAGAACACAAGGATGAAACAGCTGAGGAAGAAGAAGAGGGTCTAATCCATGGAGAAGAGGAGGGGTCAATCTATGATGGTCGTTCTTCCATTAAAGAAGATATGCTTGAAGCAGATTATCATATGGAAGTGGATGCTATGGATGATGAAGATCTGGAAAACTATGACCAAAGATATGGGGAGTCTGATTATGAGGCAGGTGAGGGTGGGGACTTGAAAACTGAAGATGATGAGAATGTATACCAAGAAGATGAAGATGAATTGGATGATGAGGATGACTTTGCCAAGAAGGTTGGTGTCATGTTTTCTTGATGGTGTAGGTATGTTGAGACCGATCTTGCTTGTTTTGCTGGGCTTGAGTCAGCCCCAGTTCTGTTATTTTTGAATCTTGCTTGTTTTTAGAAGAAAACAGAGCCAGCGCCTTCTCTCTGTCAGGCTGGTACTGCTGAATTCAGAGATGGAAGCTAGAAGATTGAGATAGTCTAAAGGTTGAACCCCCAAAAAATTGTGCAGCTTCTTGTTGGCTGTGCAGTCTCTGGTCTGGCCTTATTAGAACCTTGTATTGTATTAATTGCCTGACAGTTTAGAGATATTTATTTTGTTTATCAGTGAATCAAATGGATAATATAATGAATCGCCCAATCTTGTTATTTTCCAGCTTCTGAACTCTAACTTCTGTTGCCTATATGGGAGCTTGATTTTGTCTGTTCCATGTTACCTTGAAAAAATAGCGGGAGGTGAAAAAAATTCACTGGAGGCTACTTCATCATTTAAACAAAATTATTGTTCCATGTTAGCAAGCTCAAACTAGTGGAAAGAGCCTTCTCTCTCTCTTGTGGTTTTCTGGTTGTCAGGGTGTGTAGCTCAAGCCAGCTTGTGCCATAAAAATAATGGAGATGTTTGTCCAAGTTATAAAAGTAGAGATTATATCGGAACAAAAGAGAGGTTTTCACATCAAAATACTTGTTTTATTAAAGTGATTATCATGACTAATGAGAATTGGAAAGAAAATATCTGAGATTGAGGTAAGTATGCACAAAGCCTCCAGAAACAAAGGGTACATCTTTGTGTCGGGAGAGAACCCGTTAATGCATTCAATATTCAAATTAAAGGTGAAGTAATGTGTACGTAGAAAAATAAAAAAGAAAAAAATGCGGTCAATCATTGGATTTAATTGGAGAAATCTTGAGCAGTTAAATTATAAAAAAAAAACTCTTGACCGTCATTAGGCTGCTTATCCATGACTCAGGCAATTAGAACACTTATTTTTCCTCCAATAGAAAAATATTGGAAGGAAAAAAATGCTTTTACGATGAATATGTGTCCATGGGATAAATGGTAAGGAATTTTTGATAATATCGAGTTGAAGAAATTATTGATGATATCGAGCTGAGATAATCTGTTCTTTCTGAATAATATCCCAATTCAGAATCAAAGAATTTTCTGCTGCTAACATAACATATTAATCTCTATTTGATGGTAAACTAACCATGTTTGCCTCTCTTTGGATCTCGAGTTTGATCACTGGTTGGTGAATTATTTGATTAGTACACTATGCGTGCATGCATGCATTATTTGAAACATATAGATAACCCTGAGTTGTCTCATCTTATCACATATTTAAACCATGTACTCCTATATTTGAAAATTTTTAGACTCTTTGAGGGAAAAAGAAAAAACAAGACATTTTTAAGCTTTTAGCGTTGCCTCCTCGCAGAGCCCCATTCCATAGAGCCAATGTTTTGATGTTGAGAAACGCATCACTTTAAATCGGACCTCAATCCTATCCATTTTAAAGCCTCATGCTTTCAGTCTCTTATACCTTTGAACTTCTCTTTGTTGACAGTACCGTCCACAGTCAGAGCATTGTAGTTGTCCAATCCTAATTCTAATGCATCCCACAGAGATCCGTGCACCATCTGAAATTATATAACAACACGAGCTTATGGTTTGAGGAACCTGAAGCCGGTCCGGATCCAGAATCTCTTACAGCTGGATCTGAAGGATTTTCATCGTCAGATTCCATTCCACAGTAAATTAACCACCACCTCAATTATGCTGACATTACATTGTTCGCCATCAAATTAGATTTTCCTCTGGAATCACACCTATGCAGTGAGTTATATTTTTGCTTTAGTAGATGGAGGACTTAGTTTTTAAGTTTTTTCTTGACTCTGAGAACCTTCGATTGACCTTATCAAAAGTTAATGATCCCAAAGCCTGTAATTACCTCCTATGTATTCCTTGCTTTCATCTGTCCATAAAGTTCTCTCTTGCGAGTGCTACCGCAAGCACTGATAGATTTTAGAGATGTTGCAGTGTGCATCAAGGTACCAGTTGTTGGGTTCTCTAGCGAGCAAGTCTCCTGGGTGGCGAAGCAAGAGGCCATTATTTAACAATGCAATTAGTTGGTAAAACTCGTCGTCGTGGAGCATTTTGGAGGTGTCATTTGGTGGAGTTCTTGATGATGATGGAGCTCTTTTGACAGTATGGCAAGAAATTACTAATTATCCTCAACACCCATTAACAATTGGATTAGTTGATGATGATTAAAACTCAAAAGAAGTAGAGCTACCAAGAACTAGGGTCTCGACCACTTGGCAGTCAACAAGATATAGTATAGAGAAAAAAGATTGCTAGATCAAAACCATCCAAGGAGCTTGCAACCGAGAGACGATTGGGATTCGGTGGACTCGTAGTTATAGAACCGGTTTGCTAGAGCAAGAGAGAGCCGAGAGACGGAGAGAGAGGGTTAGGATTTAAACTTAACGTCGCAATTACGGATGTTAGAGAGCCGGTCCACTAAAGAGCATGAGAGGGATGAGAGAGGGTTAAGAGAAAGGACCAAGAAAGAAGGCAGTCGGAGAGGAGAGAGGGCTGGATAAAAGTACAAAGCCATGGAGCCACTCAATCACAGAGAAAAGATGGTCAAAGAGATAGGGCTTACTGGCTTAGGGCTTACCTATGGTGAGCGGAGAGCTCTAGATCACCGGTCAAATAGTAGCAATCAAGAGTTCGAGACTCTGGATCAAGAACTAGGTGGCCTAAGTGTAAGGGGGTGAGGCAATGTGAGGTGATGCCTTTATGTTATCATATCCTAATGGACTTATGAAAATTGAAGATTAGTGGGTACTCGGCAGCGACTAGGCCCCCTATAATATATAACAGGAGGATAAACATGTCAAACCTCATCTGACTTGACTCGACTTATTATTTAAATGAATCAAATAAGCTAAAAATATGAAATGCGAACCTAACCCACTTAACATATGGGTTAACATGGGTCAACATATTTAGCTCGAACTTATTTAATCCGAACCTAAACCTATTTATTATAGGTCAAATGCGGGTTAGATAAATAAGTTGGATCTATTATTGCCACCCCTAATTTTATCTAGTTAACCAAGGCCACCAACTAAGTGCCCCTTTTTTTTTTTTTGAAAGTATATATCCTTAAAGAATTTTACAATTTTTTAGTCATTAAGCACCGGATAAATCTTTAATATTTATATAGAATTAAAAAAAATCTAAATAATAACTTTTTGCTAAATCATCTTGGGAAGGTCGTAAACTGCTTTATGCATGGCCCATATAAACTTAAAATCATTGTAGATAAACTCTTTTGACATTGATATTTAATCAATTATAGTACTCAGGATTAGATTTGATTGGATTAGAATCTTTAGCCCTTCAAAAGTGTTACACTTAAATGGAAGGAATACATAGAAGTAGTAATTGAATTCGGAATATATTCCCATCCTATATTAATTTATTATGATTTAATATTTATATTAAACTTGATTAATATATATATATATATATATCACGTCTTTAAATTGCATGATGCTTTGCTAACAAAAATAATAGCCACATAGACGTACTTTTTTAATACAATTTTTTTTACATTTTTATATCTTTATTTTTTGGGGTATTTTAGTGTTCAAAATGTATAAATTTGGATGTATTGAACAATTTTCAAAAAAAAAAAAAAAAAAAATACTCCACAACTGTATCAAAATAATTTATTGATCCAATAATGGGTATGGCTATCTACTTTTAATTGGATCTTAGTTTGGAGCCAACACGTCTTGGATTTGGGCATAACTTGCCACAGGCTTGGCTTGACCTCGCCCTTTCGTCCATGATGAAAATTTCAGCCTGACAATCTCAAGAGGCTAATAGCTTCAATTAATCCAGCGCTACTCCCTAACAGCTAGCCCACAATTTACATTTCCGGGGGTACCCAATATAAATAGTTTCAACAAACCTTTTAATCTCGACCAGGACTCTTGCCTCAAAACAAAAGCAAGCTTGGAGGTGCACCATGCCTTGCATTCATGCAAGTAAATATTAAGCTTGGCAGTGGGTGTACCACCGTAGCTTGCAACTATACAACTAACTAAATAACTCCATACTTCGTTTTAAGGGAAATATTCTCTAAACTTATCATATCAGAGGAACCTTCCTTGCTCTGGATTACCATGAAACATCTTCTAAATAACCTTTTGCCCATTTAGTGTACTATTTTACCACAAAAAACTGGTTCTTTTCCAAGTTTGATCAAATCAGAGGTGCTCTCTACTTGCAGCATCAAGAAAGAACCGTCGGTAAATTTAAATTATTACAACAAACCTTTGGCTTAAATTATAAAAAAAAAAAAAAAAAAAAAAAAAGGAGAGATGACAATGGAACAGGTTGGAAGCCATAGTCATGCATTTGAGTGATAAAAGCCATGGGACCTTGTCAAATGACAACAAGACCTACTTTAAAATAGTGGAATCCGAAATATAATCACCCTCTAAGTCTGTAAAGTCTGCATGGTCGCCGCCCAAGGACCTCAACGCGTAGCCGGTAGTAAGCGTAATACACGCTCCCAGGATCCATGAACTCAAAATCTTCATTTCCTAGCATTATTTGCCTAAGGAACAGCTCCGCCGTGGGAGTCCATGATACCACCGACGCCACCTGCTCGATCCGATCACGCGCAGCTCTGTCGTCGGGACACTGAGGAAAGACCGCATTTTCCTTCTCCGCTAGCTCTTCCTTGCCCATTTGAAATCTTTGCTGATCCATAACAGTAGTAGAATGAGAGAGAAATATGGCCTGGAACAAAGATATGTGAAATGAAAACCAAAAGAAGCAGTTGCTAAAAAGGTAGTGAGGAGAAATGTGAGGAGAAAAGGTGACAGGAGAAATAAAAAGTTTACAAGCCACACGGAGACCAGAAATAATGGATCATGTTGACGGTTGACTAACAAAGAGGTCGTAAAGGTCCGCATCTTCACGAGGACTCCGCCGCTGGTGGCGGTGACCAGAGTGACCGTAGACTTGCCAATCGGACCGGCAGGTTCATTAGAGTTATCAAACGGATTGGCAGGCTAGTGTAAGAAGCCGCCCTAATGGATCATTACGCTGTGCTGACCTAGTTTCGGCTCCTATTATAAATCATACCGGCATCATTTGTAACAGATTTTTTCTTTTTTTTTTAATATGTTTTAAAATTTTTTACTATACCATAGGCTAGTTTATTACAGATCGATCGAATCATGCACCTGAGTTATACCAAACTGATATAAATCATTATGAACTAACTAATGCAGATTATTATGCTTGCATACCCTACGGACCGATAGATTTCAGCTCAAAGGATTATGTCGTACCTAGCCTGCTAGCAGCCGTATCATGCCTGGTATATGGTCTGTATCATATCGATTCAGACTATCGTACGAATAGCTTTAACTCCATTGTCATCTCTAAAACTGTAGGAGGTTAGGAAGCTGAAATTTATTCTTGAATTAACGAGCTACACAAGGTTCTGAATTAGTGCCATAAATAAGTGACATGAATAATTGAGAAGACTGGTGGAACGGATCATGTGAGGAGATGAGATTTGAGGACGGAAGACCACCATATGGGGTAGGATCCTTTCTTTTTCTTTGATCATGTGATATTATTAGTGGTGGTCCTCTTCGTCGTCTCTTGCACTCGTTTGCTTCTTCTTTCTTTCCGGCATTTACATGTGACTAGCTTTTGAGCGGGTTTCTCGTAGCATTGGAGTAGATAACTATAGACCAGGACCATTCCTACTGTAACTGCTAAAATTACGGCACTATTTCTATCGTTCAAGACATAACATTTAAAATTTTAGGTTGAATCTAGACAATATTAAATATAATCATCCATCATGCTTAGCTCACTTGTAAACTATGCTACAGAAGCACAGTTATGTCCTGCTCCAAAAATATGTGTCAAATACATATCCATATCAAATAAGTTCCAGACACTTGAATATTTATTTATTTAGCTTTTACAGATCACTGAATAATTTGATTCTTTCAATAATAAAATCAACCCATCATAGTAATGCTGTGTGTAGATTGGTTAAAGATGCTGATATTGAAATAACTTCACAAAATATTCCTTTTCTTCTTGCAGCTATCAACAACATAAAAAGTTTTAAAAAGTATATAATAAATCTTAAGAAATATTATATATTCTAATATTTTCTTCCATACAATATTGAAAAATCAATATGTAATTTAGTTATCATTAATTTTTCTACATATCCCCTTTTTTTTCTGTTGTCAGATACTTAGACACCTGAAGCCAATTTTAGTATCTCCATCTATGCAACACTACTTGTAATTGATGAAGTAAACAAAACAAACTTCTTCATCTCTTTCCGCCTCTTTGTTTATTTTTCTTTCCTGCACTTCTCTCTTCAATAAATGCCTTTAGGCACTCTGTGCCTATTGCTTTCTAAAACAAAAATCAAAAAAAATAAAAATAAAAAATAAAGAACAAACTTTACACAAAAAAAGGGTTACATTTTATATGATGTCTTCATAAGATACCATACTCAAGTATGGTTCTCTTTATCATAAATTTGCGACCGGATGTCCTATTTAAATTATCTAGTAAACTTTAACTCGTGGCTTTCAACTCTAAAATATCCACATATTCATACTTAGACCTTTTTTTTTTCTCTGATTCAAGATGATTTTTTTTTTTTTTTTTTTGACCAGAATTCAATATGAATTTCAAAAACTTATACTCAAGAATAGCATAATAGTGGATCATAGAACCTATGAACTACAAAATTTCAACAAAGGACTTGAACCTCATTTTTCAAACCCATAGCATTAATATAGAATTGAAACTATTCAAGGGTGTGTTAGAAATATTTTAGTAAGTTTATTCTGTAATAGAATTGTCCATATCATAGAGCCCTGTTATGTCTTTTCTACAATATTTTGTGCTTGAGTTGATTTGCCTAAAGCAATGAGAAAGGAATGAAGTTACACAAAAAATATATTCTAGGAGATTCCCAGAAAGGAATGAAATTACAAGAAAATATTTTAGGAGATTCCCATCACCATGATTTGTTTCGGGTACATACAGACTACTCACCTCAGATGCTAGATATACATGATAAAACTGCTCTTGAACAGCAACTTTAGCAACTTAACAGTTTTATCTCTGCCGCATTTGCTTTTTCAAGCCCTTGAGAGGTCCATATTCTATGCCTTTGTCCTGCATATCATCTTTGCAACTGCATTTTCTCTTATTAAGATTTGTGCCACATTTGAGACAGAGACCTTTGCAATTTGCATCACATATTGCATTTATTGTTATCTCTACATGCACAATGTCCCTTATGTGTTTAGATAAATCGATTTCTTCTTTTTCAGCCGGAAAATAGAGCCGGTCATCAAATTCTATTTGTTTCTCATCATCTTCTTCTTCGTCATTGCTGCTGTCAGTAGAGGTTTTGTCTTTGTCTTGACCATATATTACTCCAAGGTTGATTTCATCAGGTTCCTCAATAGGATCCTCAGTCAGCAAAAGAGTGAGATTTGAGAATACACACTCAGCTGCTGGTTCAGCGCACCTGGAAAATGAATTGAAAAATCACACACGCATCATGTATTGCAAGAAGAACAATAGCAGGCATATAGAGTCTGAAACAAGAAATTATCATGTATTGCAAGAAGAACAATAGTAGGCATATAGAGTCTGAAACAGGATATTTTATTTGAATGATTTGTGATAAGAGAAGCAAGAGACAAGATTCAAAGAACAGAGAAATGCCTGGAATTCTAGTGCAGAAATTGTGTCCAAGTAACCATGTAATCATGGGGCACATTGCCCCATTCAATTTCAAGTGATGCTCTCCAAGTAATCATGTAAAACAAGTCATTCCATTACACCCTCCACCATAAGATGGCCCATACCTTTTGGAGATCGTCTCTGAAAAAAAATTATTCCTACATCAAATTTTTTAAGTTAGCATATATATCCTGATGAAATACTTTTACATTGTAAAATTCGTCTGAGATGATCTCCCATACTCTGTCTCAATGTCAAACTTGGGGTAGATTAATGCTTTAATGTGGTATAAGACATGCACTGACACCTCAAAGCTAGCAACAATTGTAGAACCACTCAATTAGAAATTTGTTTCTATAAGAATGAACCATGGAATCCTAAAAATGTATCTTTTTCCTATCCTCAACTACTTCTAACCTAGCGGATTAATAATGATGATAATAATAATAATAATTGCAGCAGAAAACATAGCCAAAAAATTTACCATTTCTACCAGCAGAAGAAAGACAGAGAAGCTCTCACCTATTGCAACCAAGGGTGACGACAGTCCTCACGATCCCATCCAGCTTCAGCCTCCGCTTCCTCCTCGTGACATCAACGGAGATGAGCACCGGCGTCTCCTCATCGCCAAAAGGCGCCTCCTTTCCCCTCCTGGCCGGCAGCCGGATCCCCATCGCCGATGCCCGCGACCGGGAGAGGCCGGAGGAGAGCTTGCCGAGGCCTAGTCGCTCGAGCGTGCTGGAGTACTCCAGGTGGGCCACCGAGGCGTCCCGCCGGTACACCACCGCCCCCTCCCACGGCGAACAGGCTAGGTTCTCGTCCTCGTCGCCGACGCCGGCGTCAGCGGCGGCGAAGTCGGTGGCCTCGGAGAAGGTGAAAGACGACGCCTTTAAAAGAAATGAGGAGTTTTTGAGGAGAATTTGGCAAGGAATCTGAGGGGATTTTGAGGTGAGAGAGACGAAAGGGGGTTTAGGGTTTGGAACGGAGGGGGAGGGGGTGGAACTGGGAGTGTGGGGAATAGTTCTGATGGTTTGCCGAAGAGAGGAAGGGAGAAGAGAAGAAGGGAAGAGGAGGGCCATGGGGTATTGTTGATTTGTTCGGGAGAGTTTTGTTAGGGTTTAGTTAGGGTTTGCGGCCATGGAATGGAAGAGTTGGGGAACAGCCGGAGATGATGGGTTGGGTCTGATGTGCTGGCCACACAGCAAATAGCCATTCCACTGGCTATCATAAACTTAACTTTGAAGATTATTTTGGTTAATAAGAACTGTTTGATATTATTTTTGAAAGACCAAAAAATTGATTTTGAGAAGGTTAAAAACACTTTCAATGATTTTAAGATATTAAATAAAAATTTGAAAACAGTTGGCTCCTTTAAAAATTAAAAAGAAAATTATCAAAAAAAAAAAATCAAATTGAAGTTTTTGATAAAAATTCTGCATGACATGAATCAAGATGTGTTTTTATTAGACTTAATAGTTATGAATCATAAAAGCAACCACTTTTAATATTATAATATTATAAAATTATATAATACAATAATATTAACATAAATAAAATAAGATCATTAATATTTTAATATTATAAAAATTATTATACTTTAATATATGTAAAAAATATTATTTATTTTATTATTTAAATTAAATAACAATAAAAAATTATAATTATTTTTTATACACATAGTTAAATAATTAAAGGTACCATGTAATATATTATTTATTATTATTTTTTGTTACTAAAGCACTTGTTTTTGGTTTCGCTACAAAATAGGTTTAAAATTTTGCATCATTTTGAAAATATAATTATCAAACAGTAAATACAAAGCCAGCCCAACGCAATCTATTGCAATCAATCAATGGATCAAGCATGGGCCAAAGTGTAATAAGGATAGGTGATGCCTTGGTCAAAAGCCTTAATAATGAATGCATTCCCTTGGACAAGCTAAGGCGTGCAAATCTTAAGAAACAAACCCCAATAATAGATGTGTCCCTGCTGGAATGCACTAAGATATGCTCTCTCTCTTGCATAGAAGGGAGGTTTAAACCCACCTAAATTTTATTTAAATAAAAGAAGATGTTTATAAAGTGTAATTCAAAAGAGCAAGAAGGGGTAACTAAGCAGTTTAGATTACCTACAACGTTATAATCGAGATAAGCTGAGAAGGGTAGCTGGTGATGGAGTTAAGAGTCGGGAAAGGAGCCAGTGAGAGCATTGCTATGATGAAAGTAGTGGAACAAAATAAGAGTTGGGCAGCGCAGAGACCTTACTAAACTATGGCAGAACAGTTACAAGTCTGGATTTGTTTATTTTTATGAAATAGTGATACTTTCTATCATGACAAAAAAAAAAAAGATGAAAATAAATTAATATTATAATATTATATTAAATTTAATATTTTATAATATTATATTTAACATTAAATTTTACTAATAACCATGGTTAATATTAAAATATGGAAGTTGTTATATTTTAACATTAGAGTATTATATCTAATGTTATATTCATTATCATAAAAAAATTTAATACAATAACTTTAAATATGTTTAATATAGTAAAATTATAAAAATTAAATATTATAATATAACTAGTTATATTAATAAAATTGTGACATAAGTTATATTAATATCATATGAGTTATATTAAATTTATACTTTATTGATGCCAAAGCTTTATTTTATCATTCATCCGAAACAATGGTACATTATTTTTTATCATTATTTTTTTACTTTAGCTACATCAAGTTTCCGCATGAAATCGATTGCAAGATTGAAGAAATTAATGTGAGGTTAAAAGAAATAATAGCGGATAAATCAATATTTCCTACACTAGAATATACTAGGCAAAGCACCCAAGGGAGTAGAGTAAATCATCACGGACGTTTCCTACTAAGGCTAAGTTTAATATTATAGGATCACAAATTGAAGAGGCTACACACTGTCTCCTTGAGTCATCAATTAAAGAAGATAATAGAAAATATCAAGCCTTGGGAATTATTGGGATGGATGGAATTGGCAAGACGACTCTTGCTTCTAACATATACAATGATAGAAGGATAAAAGAAAACTTTTCTATACGAGCATAGACATGCATATAGACATGCATTTCTTAGAATTTTTCAGAGATAAAGTTGTTGAAAAAGATGATAAGGAGTGGAGGTGAATATTATGAGGAGGGTGACATTAAGGCGAAACTCATACCCCTTCTTTTCTTAGCAGCAAAAAAATTCTTTATTGTATTAGATGACGTACAAAGAATAGAAATATGGAAGGATTTGCTTAGATATTCCCTGCAAAATGCAACAATTAGTGGTAGGATTGTGATTACCACTCAAGATATAGGTGTGGCTATAAATATGAGAGCTGATGTCCATCATGTCAATAAAATGGATAATAACAATGGGAGGGCATTGCTTCACAAGAAAGTATTTGGAGATGATGATGGGGAGGAGGAGGAGGAGCAGGAGATTTTTTATTTAAGAGGCATTGGAGTTAAAATTATTGAAAAATGTGATTGTCTTCCTCTTGTGATCAAGACTATCACAGGAGTTTTAAGGTCGAAGGAGAGAAGTACCATGGAGTGGAACAGGGTTCTCAAAATTGATGCCTGGTCCATAAGCCAACTTCAATAAGAACTCTGAAGAGACTTATTTTTAAGTTACGAAGATTTACCATCTGAACTCAATCAATGTTTTCTTTATCGCTCGTTGTTACCCCAACACTCCAGCATATACTATAAGGAACTTATTCGTTATTGGATGGTCAAAGGTTTTTGTAGAACGCAAGAAGATGCACTTGAGGAAGATTTAGCAAAGGATTACTACAGCGAGTTAATTAGGAAATTCCGATTTTGATGACATAGATGATGGTGCACAATGCATGACCTACTACGGTTTCCTTGCTCTCTCTTTGATAGAAGGGCTAAAGTACTTTTCTAGATTACTGACAAACACCTTAAATAAACTCATTAACTAAACTTCACTTGCCAATGGTAAACACGAAGGAGAGGGCAGGTAATATCCAAACATAGTTTCACATCAGATGAAAAAGAAATGTGTTATATACTTATAGTTCAAGTTTACCTGCTATCAATTAATTACCACTTGAATTTTTGGATCACGTGATTTCGAATCACTAATAGAGTTAATTGGACTAGCAAATAGACTTGGAGCGTTACAAATGATATCAGAGCCGATCCAAGTGTGTGAAAGTTGTGAGCATAAAAAGGGCTACTCATTGGACAGAGCCAATCTGAAAGTTGATGGGCATGGGAAGGGCTACTCATGGGACGATGGTAGAATTTCACTATGACATAGAGTCACTATCTTTTCAGTATCCAGTACCAATGATCCAACTCAATGTAGATTTTGACTAACTTATGGTGTGGCGACATAGCAAAATCACAAAGCTGTTTGAAGACTCATGCTCCAAAGAGTCCCAGGATGAAGATGTTCGACAATAAGCTTTTTGAGATACTGCAGCTTCTACGAGCCGTTACTATAAATGATACAGGCCTTGAGAACCTTTCAGACTCATTGGAAAATCTATTATACCTTTGGTATTTAGATTTTGATCGGACGAAAATTGAGGAGTTGCCAGTGTCCACCGGATGCCTCGTAAACCTGCAGACATTAAACCTATCAGGTTGTGAATTCTTGCATACTCTTCTTCCAAGGCCATTCCAAAATTGTGCAATCTAAGATGCCTTCGCCTTCAAGAAACTCCATTGAATCGTATGCCGAAGGGAGTAGGCAAATTAAAACAACCATTTTGAAGGATTTGTGATCGGCTATGATCATATAGATACCACACAAGATGGCGAGGGGTGCGATCTAGAGCAGCAGCGACCTCTATCCCAGCTAAGGTTCTTGCAGATAGGTTGGAGAGGGCACAAGCAAACAATAACTTTCCGAGGAGATTTATATTGAACTGTGCACTAGATGATCAACAACGACAGCATGGAAAACTAGCATTCCAGAGTATTGGCAAAGAGTTCGATGAGCTCTCTCCTCCGTCCACCCTGCAGAAACTTGAGATCAGTAACTTCTTCGTCACTGGATTTCCTAGCTGGATGATGTCGCCTTCATTGGTGCCTCTTTTCCAAACCTGACATCCATACAACTCACCAGGCTTGTTGCCCCAGCCGAAACTCCTATGGATTAGCAGAGCAGATGCAATGTCAACCATTGGACCAGAATTTCTCAGCCATCGCACATCATCAGCGGTGACTGCATTTCCCAAGCTTGAAGCGCTGCATCTTGAATTCATGTACAACTGGAAAGAGTGGTCCTTCGGTGTGGTGGAGGTGACTGGTGAAGAAAGAAAAGGAGCCCCCAATTTGCTACCTCATCGCAGGGAATTGAAGCTTTATAACTGTCACAAGCTGAGAGCTCTTCCAGAAGGCCTACACAGGTTTACAAGAACTATATCTCTATGGTGCTGACAAGCTAAAAGAAATAAACAACCTCCCCTCCTTAACCAACGAACTCTGGTTGGGTTTATGTAAACCACAGGTTGGAAAGAGTATCCAACCTTCCCTCACTAAAATCTCTAGACATCCGATATTGCTCGAGGTTGGAGCACGTAGAGAATCCTGGTAAGATGCAACACCTCAACCTACGAATCCTTCAATATTGAAGCAACGCTCAGAGACATCAACTACTCTGACTGCTTCCCAGAAATTTAAGAAACAAAAAAAAAAATCACCTGGAATGCAGCTTAAAATTCTCAAGTCCTTCCTCAACGACGGCCCCAACTGGTCCATTATTCAGCGAATCCTCAGGGTCAAGATCGAAGATATATATGATTGCCCATTTATTCGGTATAGCAAGGACCCTCCCACCTTCGAAACCAATGTGGTGAGCATCCTCCCTTCACTGAGGTGATTTCTCCTTTCATTACCCTTTTTCTTTTGTTTATATTTTTGATATATTCTAACATGATTAGGTTGGCTAACATATATTTTATTGATCTCAAGTTCTCTTTCTGTTTTCCTATCTACAAATGCTCGTGGAATAAGCAGTCGAGATGGAAATATCTCCCAGGAACATAGGATCAATGAGCTTGATGTTTTATCTTCGTTATGTAATTATTTAAATATCTCGGCTGGACTTTCTGATCTCTTTTTCCAAGCATTATAATGAGAACGTAACTTATGTTTCCTAGAGTTTTGGAGAAATTGCCATTTACTTAGTATCACTACTAATAATTTATATGTACTAAATCATTCTCTCTTCCTCTCTGTCTTCGGTACTTTATTTTCCCTTGTCTACCGGACTTAGAGAACTACTTCGAGTATCCCTGAATTTCATCTGAATATTCCAGGAAAAATAATTTACGAGTTTAAAAGCAAGAGACAATGCTTAAAGGAGTTTTTTTAGACATTTAGAAAGTGGAATCAAACCAAAAAAAAAAAAAAAACCTCAACAATGTCAGCACATAGAAACTTTTTTTTTCAATAGTATAACACAAGCACATATTTATTTATGCAAGAAAGGTTTTTATAATCAAACATGATATGAACTTCGGAACCATCCCTTGTTAAATGGGAAACAGATCTAAACCCTGTTTTGCTGGTTATTTTGACTAGCCAGATATTGAAGTAAAATTCCTTTCTTCATCTCGTGGAAGTATTGATAGAGTGAGAAATTTAGAACGGGCAAATCAAACAAGATTGTCAAATTTCAAACTTCTTAACTTGCAAGGGATATTTCCATGAAGACGCCATGATTAAAATAGCAAGGGCAAGTAAAAAAGTTCTCTAGACAAACATTCAGTCGATCTTGATCCTCCTGACATGCTCTGGCCTCCCTGCTAATTATAGTTGCCAGCATTGAAGCCTTTGCCAAAATGCTGGTTCCCTTGGATGATGCGGCATCTATAAAATAAATTTCATATCATTCATACATTTCAATTATTCCATGCATTTCAAAGATTAAATTATTAATTTCATGCTTTCATAACAGGTTAATTGATATTTAATTAGAGTTATTACCTCCATCACTCATCCTAATATCTTGCTTAGGATTTATCCTACATTTATTCCTAAGTTCAAATTTAGCTTTGATATCACTATAGTTGTTATACCCCAAACCTTAGGATGGATCTGTGATGTAATAACTTGATGCATGCTAGGCGTGCAAGGCATCCAGTAACAGAAGGAAATCATTCATTCATCCAAAGGAATTTTGAACTAGTATTTAGAGAATGAAATAAAATTTCTTATTAGAACTTGAATAACATAAATAAAACAAGCATTCTAACTACCAACAAGCCTAAATAACTCATAAGATAACTAGGTCAAACTAATAGATACTGCTTTCTACCCAATCCACTTCATTTCTTGGACTTTGAAAAATAACATAAGATAATTTAATGAGTTCACAACCGGTAAATAGAGCTAATTATAAACTTATAATTCAAGTTAATAGATGTAAAACTTTCATAAGCCTAGCATTCAAGAAGGTGTCATATTTTATCATCCTACATTCATTTACATCCAATTAATCCATTATTTAATTATTCTTATAATTCCTTAGATAATGTTATATATATTGTTGTTATTGTTATTGTTATTATTATTATTAGTTATTATTATTTTTGATTTCACAATAGTATAAATTTTAACTTTTATATTCTACTTATTTGAATTAGTGATTTTTCATAATAACTAATTATATAAAAATTAAATAATAATAAATGACATTAAAATTTAATATTTTATTGCATATAATAAAACAATAAAATTAATTATGTAAAAATGATAACAAAATAAAGATTGTTGACATGCAATTTATCAATGCAAAATTAAATCTTAACAATAATTAGAATTATATAAATATATTCAGAGTTAAGTAATTTATTAAAATAGATAATTTATAATTAGCCTACTTACTTTACCCACTAATCCACCAAGGGTCAAGTCAATTTGGGATGCTGATCACCTACAAAAACAAGTTTTCTATACTTATTCTCATCATCAAAATATACTTGGGTTAACCTACAAATTAGATTGGTTCAACCTTACTCCTAACTAGACCTAAACCAAAGTTACTCCATCAATTGGATCAGGCTAACGATCAGGCTCAAATGGGTTGGACCAATTTGGATGAGACTCAACTAACCTGGTTCGCTAACTAAACCAAATTAGCAAAGAAGAACATTGCTCCTCTTCTTCCCTAGTCCTGACGCTACTGCCAAGGACCGAACCTTGCCAATCCTCCGACTGGCCAAAGGCGCCACCAGAACCCGACCAAGCTTCGGCCACAACCGAATCCTAGAATGGGCAAGGGTCTCGTCGGCTCCAAGCTTGGGATCGGCCGCTACACAGGCCGAGAAGTCGAACAACCCAAGCACAAATCCGACATTCTCACGGCTACTAACCCAAGGAATCAAGCTGAGTTTTGACCTTTAATCTCTCCACCACCGTCGGCCATCAATGGATCTAAACAATGGCAAGAGTCCAATCAACTCTTGATTCGGATTGTTGCCAATAAACGTGGCCGTAAGGACAGATACCCACCAAAAAAAAAAAAAAAAAAAAAAAAAAAGGGCATTGCCCACCCCACGGCTAAATCCATTCTCCGACAATCACCGGCGGTCCCCGCTAGCACTAGGATGAAGAATATGAATGAGGGAGTCAAGACTCTTACCCACACTCGTCGCCGGAGAGGAAAATGGAGACCGACGAGCACAGCTTCTAAACCTTTGTCTTTCAAGTAGAAACAGAGATCAACAAAATCCTTAGATTCCATAGGATCTCACTACCCTTAGGCTATAACATGAAGAAATGGGAGGAAGGATGGGACTCACCTACCGGAGTTGATGCTGGAAATAAAGAGGACGCAGGCGAGTGAAATGGCAGTGCTCTGTTTCTCCACCTAAAACAGAGCCACAAATCCAAGATAAAACTTTGATCTTTCCCATTGAAATCTCATCAAGAGTCTAATGATAACAAGATCGTGGTTTAAGGGAAAGCAACGGATCAAGATTTTGCATTTTCACCCGAGGGACTTGGATCAAATTCAAAGTAACATAGCCTCACCTAATCGTCCCAGCTGAGCTTTTCAAGATCTTCTTCCGAGCTCCTCCTTGGGGTGTTGAGGCTGGAGGAGGAGCGTTCAAGGTGTTTTAAATCTCGTTGGCCCTCTGCTGATCGGAGATCGTGGGCAGGTGGCGCAACGGCCTCCCTCCGAATCGCTCGCGATCACCTCCCCTCTTCCCTCAAAAACTCGACTAATTCCCTGGTTGAGTCGGACCGGTCAAATGGACCTGATCCGGCTCAGCCAGGTCTCACAATCGCCATAGATGATGGAATTGAAGGGTTTGTTTTGTGATCGGACGATTTTGAACACCGGCTCGGTTGTTATCGTAAGCTTTTCTATTATTTATTTTTAAAAAATAAAAAAAGCATGATTATCAAACATGTTTTTAATATTAAAAATATAAATATAAAAATAAAATTACTATTCTGTTTAAAAAATATCTTGGCAATGTTAAATATAGTCTTAGTTAAGTTTGTCTCGATCCAAAATATAGCCGATATAACTTAAACCTAGAACTAATTATCTAGAAATTTTAGATTAAATCCCCATCAATCTTCTTCTCTCCAAAACACCCTACTAATCGAGTTGATACCTAAATTAGTCTCTTTTCTTTTCATTTGGTTATGTTTAAACATTTAATTTTTTTTCATGAATCAATATTTTTATCGCGTTTCTAAGTTTATCATTCATCTATACTTTCAAATTATGATTTGATTCTTATGAATTACAAATATATATATATATATATATATATATATTCACTATATTAAAAGTATTATTATCCGAAAATATTTATCCAAATAGACAATCCTTTAATTGTATTTGAAAAGTTTTAGTAATTTTATTTTTAATTATTAATTATTATATATTTTGTTATAAGAAGATTGTTGGAGTTCTAATCTTCAATCATAGATCTTTTTTCTTTTTTTTTTTCTTTCTAATTCTAATGTGGACCTAGATTTTTTTTAAAAAAAATAGATTTAGGGCATGCAATTGATTCCAACCTGACCTGAATGGCAAATTAGATATTTTATCTTTTAATTGACCCCACTCAACCCAATTTGATTAGTCAATAGGTTAGGTATTGATCCAAAATTATGTTATGAGATGAAGCTTGATCAAGTCTCGATCAAGCATGTCCGACTTGATTCAACATATTTGAGGCCACGGTAATGACTATATTTATTATTAATGATCGGTGGGATAATGGTAGAGTTGGCAAAGAATTCATGCCATAGCCAATGACTTGGTCATGCCAGAATTTCTATATCAATGAGAAGAAGCTTTATTGCCATAAATTGAGAATTCTTAGGTTATTCATTAAATTTTTAAGAATAATGGACCATAAAGATCAAGAACAACGAATAATCGATCATTGAATATATTTTCAAGAACAATTAAATTTTCAAGAATAATGGATCTGGAGAATATTATTCCGCCTGATGGTAGACGTGATGCTCCTTTCTCTTACTGGCAGTGGCGATGACACGTTGATAGAAAGGGACGATTACTGTTTTCAATCGGCATCTACCAGCTGGCAAATGTGCCTATGAGTTATCATGTAAAGGATCTATCATGCCTCAAAGATTCTCATTCTTTTTTGAGACTTCCATCCTCCAGATGGTCCTGGTGCTTCTTTAGTTTCACTTCACCACCATTTTCCCTAAAGTTGTTATTTTTAACCATGGTTTCGTTAGTTTCATAATCATTAGTTCAATGATGACTCAGCTACCCAAATTAAAATAAATTAAGAGATATGGTTCTGAGATTGAGACTAACCATTGAGATAAAAATTATCATGCAATCAAGCTCACATCCGATTATCCTTTCCACTCTTATATCCATCTAAATTAGATCACAAATCTCAGGTGTGAAAAAAATGAAATAACTTCGAGATCCAAGTAAATTCAAGAATAAAAAAAAATTGACCAAATTTATGATTTGACTACAACCAAATCCAATTCATATAAAAATATATAGAGAAGATTCAGTTATCTCTCTCACTCATGAATTCACACAGTTTATAAATTTTAAAAATAAAAAAATTAAACTTCAAAATTCATATTGATCCTATAATGGAGAAGATGATCGGATCGTAAACTAGAGTATATTCGAATGTAGCCAAACTTACCTTTCTCTCTCTTTCTTTCTCTCTTTCTATATATATATATATATATATATATATATATATATATATATATTCTTCACAAACATTTGCTATTTATTCTTTCTTTTCCAATGAAAGGAGCATTTAGCAAGACTAAATTCAAATTTGTTTTTCTTGTAGCCTTCAAATCATTGAATTTTATTAGATAGCAAATATGACCGGCCAATATTATTGGTAATCTTTGGCATGCATTCAGCCGGGGGCAAGAAAAAAGAGATAAGGATTGACGTTCGGGCTTACTTAAATTCAACGTACCATTCAGACAGCTGGTAGACATGACACCATCTTCTTTCAATTGGGGGTGACAATGACATATTGATAAGAAAGGGCAACACTGATTGCAATTTTTTTTGGAACTCTTCGTTACGCTCGTCAATGGGCCAAAAAGAAAAAGAAAAAGAAAAAGAAGAAGAGTTAGTAATTAGCAGAGTAGGCATGCCAAGGTAAATTGAAAATATTCCACGCCCACTAGCCATCTTCGTGATGCCGTGTAGGACCTATCCTTAGACTCTATCTCTAATTTTTATTTTTATTTTTAATTTTTTTTTCTTTATTATTTTTTTAAAAATTATTTATTAAAAATAAGCAATTATTTTTAATTAAAAAAAGATGGACTAGAAAGAATGAATGATGATGTTCCTTATAATTTTTTTAAAAATTATTTATTAAAAATAAGAATTTATTTTTAAATTTAAAATTTTAAAAAGATTGCTTGTAAAGAGTAGTTGATGATAGAGGCATGGTGATGGATGGTGATGGATAGTGCAAATATGGTGATGATAGAAGATGATGAATATAGTGAAGGCATGGTGATGATAGTTGTAGTAGTGCTGGTACTTAACAGAGGTATGATAATGGTGATGATATGTTGATAGTCATGATGGTGGTGGTAGTAATAAATGGTAAAAGGTAATTGGTGGTAGAAGTGATGGTAATAAATAATGGAGGTATGATGGTACAAAACATAGAGAAAATACTATTTTATTTTTAAAAATAATAAAAGAATAATTTAAAGATATTTTTCATATCTAACATGTATTTGCAAAACTAAAAGATACAATTTTTTAGTTTTCTATTAGAAAAAATTATATTTGAACATAAAATTCTATTTTCTATCCTAAGTAGAAAAAGCTTTTAAAAAATACACCTAGCTTTTCATAATTAAATTGTCCATAATGGCTACAATGCCTAAAGCTCCTCATTCTTTGGATTGTCAAGAGATTGATCCTCCTTTGATAGTCTCAAAAAAATCTCAAATTAAACCCCATCAATCTTCTTTTTCTCTAAATCACCGTTCCCAATCAAACATTCCCCTCTTCTCACTTAGTTATGATTAAACATTTAATATTTTTTGAACGAATATTTATTTACAATGTTCTAAGTTTATCATTCATCTACTCTTTAAAATTATAGTCTATATTCTTGTACATTAAAAAAATATTCATTATAAAAAAAGTTTTATTTACTTGAAAAAGTTTGTTCAAGTAGGCCATCCTTTAATTGTATTTGAAAAGTGTTAGTAATTTTTGTATTTAATTATCAATTATTATGTATTTAGTTATAAAAAGATTGCTGGATTTCTAATCTTGGATTATATATCTAATTTTGTTCCAAATCATGATTGATTCCAATCGGACTTAGAACAGCATACTAGATTTTTTGTTTTTAATAGACTTCACTCCACTCAATTTGATAGGTCAATAGGTTTGGTATAGATTCAAAATGATGCCATAAGATATAATTTTGATCATTTCAATAGGTTGGATTTAGGTCTCAATCAAGCACGTCCAATTGATTGGACATTCAAAGCCATGATAGTGACTACGTTTGGCATTAGTGATCAACAGCAAAGGCAAGCAAAGAATTCTTTGAACATTCAAATGGCTTGATCATTTCAAAATTTTCATATCAATAAGAAGAAGGTTTATTGTCATATTTTGAAAATTCTAAGATCATCCATTACATTATACTTTCAAGAATAATAGGTCATGGAGATGAAGATCGTAATCCGCTTAAAATTTACCGTCACATGTAGCATTTTAAGACTCTCAAAACTGTTTATCATCGTATTAATATTCAAAAGACTCCAATGGATGAGCCCCTTGTCTTTGTTATAGACTTCAAATAGTTGAATTTTTAACTGGCTAGCAAATATGACTTGCCGATTTTATTGGTAATCTTTCACATGCGTTCAGGCGGCTGAAAGGAAAAAGTGGTAATAGGAAATGGCTCATAGAGGTAATGGGACAGCATTGATTACAGCCTAGCAATTGTGACGGCTCTTTTTGGGGAATCTTCGGCAGGCCTTGGGACCGCCGAAGAAGAGAAAGGCAAGGCAAGGTGTGCCATCCCATCTCCACTAGCCATCTCCCCTTTCTTGAGTGTTGAGATCTCCATCCTCCTCCGATAGTCTCAACAAAATGGCAATGATCCTAGATGCCTTTGTTGGAAGATGTGTCAGCAAACTTTCAGAATTTATAGAGGATGAGATGTCCATGATGCTAGGCGTGAAGGATGAGCTCAAGAAGCTTGGGCGAAAAATGGAGACGATCAATGGCTTTCTTGAATCTGCAGAGCTGAAGAAGCATACAGATAAAAACATCCATATTTGGGTGAAGAATTTGAAAGATGTCATGTATGATGCCGACGATATTATGGACCTGTGTATGATTGAGGGCAGAAAATTGTTGAAAGATCATCCATCCAAATCGATGGTATGCCATCCTCTATCTTTATTTTCTTGCTTTAGTTGCATCAAATTTCGACATGAAATTGGTAACAAACTCAAAGAACTCAATAAGAAGCTAAAAGAGATCGTAGATGATCAATCAATATTACCGAAACTAGAACTCATTAACCAAGATGTTCATGAGAGAAGAGTTGATCTTCGTCAAACTTCTCCTTTAGAGAATAAGTTTGATATTGTACTGACACAAGTTAGTGCGGATACTCAGTATCTCGTGGAGTCATTAATTAAAGAAGATAACAAAAAATGTCACATTTTGGGGATAGTTGGGATGGCTGGAATCGGCAAGAGTACTCTTGCTCGTCACATATATAACGATGAAAGGATAAAACAGAACTTTCCTATACGTGCATGGGCATGTGTTTCTCAAAATTTTTCCGAGATAGAGTTGTTGAAACTATTGATTAGGAAAGCTGAAGGAAATTATGGAGAGGCTGATACAAAGGCAGAACTTATTCCTTGTTTTGCCTCTGCACTTGCAAAAAAATTCTTTATTGTATTAGATGATGTATGGAGAATGGATGTATGGGAGGATTTGCTTAAATGTCCTTTGGAAAATGCAACAGCTAGTGGTAGAATTGTGATTACAACTCGATATATAGACGTGGCTAGAAATATGACAACAGATGTTCATAGTGTTAAGAAAATGGATATTGACAGTGGTTGGAAAATGCTTTGCATGAAAGTTTTCAATGACGATGATGAGGAGGAGGAAATTTCTAATTTAAGAGAGATTGGGGTTAAAATTGTTGAAAAATGTGATGGCCTTCCTCTTGCAATAAAAACTATTGCAGGAGTTTTAAAGTTGAAGGAAAAAAGCAGCTTAGAATGGAACAAGGTTCTCAAAAGCGATGCATGGTCAATGAACCAACTTCAAGAAGAACTCCCAGGTGCTCTATTTTTGAGTTATCAAGATTTACCATCCCATCTCAAACAGTGTTTTCTTTATTGCACGCTGTATCCTGATGCCTTCACACATCGCGAGTCTCTTATTCATTTATGGGTGACAGAAGGTTTGATAAAAGAAACACAAGAAGATAAACTTATGGAAGATGCAGCTGAGGATTACTGTACAGAGTTAGTTAAGAGGAATCTTTTACATGAGGATTACTTGGACGATGGTTGGTGCACAATGCATGATCTGCTACGTTCTCTTGCTCTCTTTTTGAAAGGGGATGAGAGTGCTATCCTTAATGATGAGCAATCACTAAACATTAGTCCCTCGACTAAAATTCGTCACCTGTCAATGATAAACATGGAGGGGAGAGTGCCAGATGTAATAAAACAGCAACAATGTTTGAGGACTCTAATGATCCTAAGGAGTCCTCAGACAAAGATGGTTGGGGACGAAATAGTTGAGAAACTGCGGCTTCTACGAATCTTAGTCATAAATGATACAGGTCTTGAGAGCCTTCCAGACTCATTGGGAAATCTGTTACTCCTTAGGCATTTAGATCTTGATCGGACAAAAATCAAGGAGTTGCCAGAGTCCATTGGGTGCCTTGTGAACCTGCAAAAGTTGAGCCTACAAGGCTGTGTATTCTTACGCACCCTCCCTAAAGCCATTACAAAATTATGCAATTTAAGATGCCTTTGTCTCGGAGGAACTCCATTGACTCATGTGCCAAAAGGAATAGGCAAATTGAAACATCTTAACCATCTTGAAGGATTTGTGGTCGGCCATGATGACACTAGTGCACAAGATGATGAGGGGTGCGATTTGGAAGAGCTATGTTCTCTATCCAAACTGAGATATCTGGAGATAAACAGGTTGGAGAGGGCACAAGCGGAAGGAGCTTCGGTACTTGCAAACAGTCACTTTATGAGGGCATTGATTTTGAAGTGGAAGAAGGATGATCAAGAAGCAGCGATCGATAGAATTGAAAAGACATATGATGTGCTTTCTCCTCCATCCACCCTACAAAGACTTGAGATCATTGACTTCTTTGGTGCTGCATTTCCTAACTGGATAATGTCACCTTCTGCCTCTTTTCCTAATCTGACAGACGTGGAACTCCGGACTTGCCGATCATGTTCGATGCTTCCTCCATTGGGCATGTTGCCCCAGCTGAAATCCCTTTTGATTAGTGGCGCAGATGCAATCACAGCAATCGGACCTGAATTTCTTGGCCCCCGTGCATCATCAGCAGCGGTAGCATTTCCTAAGCTTGAAATGCTATCCTTTTCAAACATGGATAATTGGGAAGAGTGGTCGTTTGGTGTGATGGAAGGGGTTGAAGAAGAAAGAAGAGGAGCCCCCATGTTTTTACCCCGTCTCAGGAATTTGATTTTTGTCAAGTGTCCCAAGCTAAGAGTTCTTCCAGAAGCCCTACGACATGCCACCAAATTACAGGAATTGGATATCAGTGACTCCGACAGCCTAATAGAAGTCAACAACCTCCCCTCTCTAACAGAAATGTTTTCAATTTCGTCAGCTCCAAAGTTAGAAAGGATATCCAACCTTCCTTCATTGAGACACTTGGGAATAAATAATTGCTTGAGGTTGCAGCACGTGGAGAATCTCAATAAGCTGCAACACCTGTACCTATATCTCGTTCCTTCTTCAATGGAGGGGCCCTCAGAGACATCCACTGCAAATGATGATGGACAGACACAATGCCTCCCAGAGTGGTTACTGGGGCTACTGGGGCAGCAACAAAATGCTTCGGCTGCTCTGCAGAATTTAAGAAAATTTTACTTGGTATGCAGCACACCACTCCTCAAGACCTTCCTCAAGGACGGCCCCAATTGGCCCATCATTCAGTGGATCCCCGAGGTCACGGTCGAAGATTTTGGAACCGGCCGCCGCTCATACATTCGGTATACCAAAGCCCCTCCTACCTTTGAAACCAGAATAATAGAGCAACCAGAAGAATCAGAGTGACAGCATGGACTAGCCATCACCTCTTCTTTAATGAGGTAATTTCTCCTTCCATTACATTTTTGTTCCCATTTTTAATCTCTCGGCACTTCTAAATTGATCTCTATGTCACTAATTTTATGATAATTTTCTCTTTCCCCAGATACCACTGCTCGTATTTCTTTCCCAGGGACGGGGGACCAGCATGCTCAGCATTTGCCTTCCTACTCCTAGTCGGTCCTTTCGTTTGGCTTAAATTATTGTATTAGGTTCTTTTCTGTAATTGTTGTTTTCAGGTGTTCTGATACATTTGTAATTTTTGTTTCCTTTCTTTTTTTTTTTTTATATGACATTATCATTCACTTGAGTGGAACTCTTGGAATGTATATTCAATAAATTATCATTTCTCTCACCCTCTCGACCTCTAACATTTGTTCCTTCTTATCTTCGAGACCAACTTGAATTCCTGTAAATCTGACACAGCTTAGCTCATGAATGTTTTGTGATTGAAGATTGGTCCGATTTGCAACAGCCCATCATTGTTACAGCAGGCGGTGCTTCAAAGAATTAAATTGCTTCATGGATGGTGCTAGAGCTAATATTAATTTCATGTACCTGATTCTTTGGTAGGCTATCAGCTTCTCGATGGTGTTTCATCACACCTCATGTGTCAAGAAACCATAGAGAAGTAATGCCGCATGGAAACTTTTGCGTGCATGCTTGTCCTTTAATTGTGTGGGACTGGATTAACCACCAAAATCTTGAAGTAGATTTGAAAACGAGCTGACATTATGATGACCTTAGTTATTTAAAAATCATAAAGAAAATTGCTGGTCACAAGAGGACTTTTGTTCTGCTTCACGGTTTAGAATTCCCATGTTAAAATGAATCTAAATGAAATGGAAATCGTTGAAGCTGCTTCTCTTGAGGGCAATAGTGCCATGCACCGAAACTTAGTAAACATCAGAAAAGGATACAGAGAAAGACTAAGAGGAGAGTGAGGAAAGACGAACAAAGGAGAGGAGTACAAGTAGTGCAGCTGGATGAGATATTCAGCACTCAAAAGTAAGGCTAAACAATCACGCTAATTCTCCAATTCTCTTTGAAGTTTTTGTAATATTCAAAATAATTCTGCATCTAATGGGAAAAAAAAGTTTGAAGGACTTATATTTCAAATTTACTTACTCTTAATTAACCACTAACAAGTTAATTGGACCAAAAGATGGTTTAAGGCGTTACAAATGGTATCAAAGATGATTCAAATATGTAAAAGTTGATGAGCAAAAAAAAAAAGGCTACTCTATGAGACAATAATAGAAAAAGTTTCCTCGTAGCATGAAGCCACCTTTACAACACTAATAACCCTACTTAGAGCAAATTCTGGCTAACTTGTCATTTATAATACTCCAAAATAGTACCATAGGGTAGATTCTAAAAAAAAAAAAGTTTGAAGAGCTTATAATTTAAATTTACCTACTACTAATTAACTTATACTCAAGTTTTTAAGGTATGTGAACTCGGTCTGCTAATAAATTAATTAAAATAGCAGGTGAACTATTATAGCTTTATTTTTCTTCTCATCACTTTATTTGATTGTAAGACTATCCAATTTGGCAATCTTGTTTTTACCTTTAAAAATTAAGTTTGCACGGGCATGGCTTTGATTCAATTTTAAAACTAAAAATAAAACAAAAAATTTGAATTTTAGAAATATTTCTTATAAGCTAATTTTATAAGTTGACCTATTTCTATTTTTTTTTGGCTTATCTTTGTTTCTCAATTATTTTAGATAAGAAATGTACTAAAATATAATATATCTATACTAAATTTAAGGGGATCGGCTTGAACCATGAGTTGTTTAAATCATATATGTAATAGAAATAACTCTATCTTTTCTAAAGTCCTCGTAGAGTCAAAAGAAAAACAGAGTTTTTTAATCTAAAAGGTAAAGTACTTTTGAAAAAAAAAATATAGAATCCAAAAGGAATAAAATGATATTTTAAAAAAAATAAAATTAATAATTTAAATAAAGTAAAATTCTTTTGATGGTAGGATTACGTATGTGAAGAAGATTCTCATTAGCAATTTTTTTTGGCCAGTTCTTCTTCATTAATTTTGATCATTCAAAACAAATTATATACATCTATTTAAATATAAATAATAAAATAATATTATAATGATTACAAGATAGATACGAGAAGAGAGAAAAGATATAGAGTTATTCTTCTATGGTTTAATTAATAATTGAAATAAAAAAAAGAAATTTTATATCAAATATCATTAAATAGAATTGAAGATATGATAGTAAGAGAGAAGATATGGTTTATCTTTTCGATTTTATTACATTATACTAATTATATATCCGTGTAATGCATAAGTATGTTTGATTTATATTTTAAAATAGAATAGTCAGAACGAAAGAAGAGAGAAAATAATAATAATAATGCAACGCTTGTCTCAGTGACAGCAGAGAGCAAAAAGGACCGACATAAGACCAGTTACTCCTTCTTAGCATAGCTCATTTGTAATATTATTAGTCGGAAGCGTATTAAAAAAATTAAATTAAATTAAAAGCATTAAAGAAGGTTAGAGTAAATCTTCTCAGATTTATTATATTAGATTATATTCTCTCATTTCTCCCTAATGTGATGGCCTAAGTGACAGCCTCAGTGATGAGAACCCATCCCTTTGCACCCCCTTTCGGTAATGGTTTTGCTTCACCGCGGGAGGTGCAATAGAGAGGTCGTTAGCAGTTCGATCTTTAGTTGGGCAAGATGTTTCGCTGTGAGGAGGAAGTAAAACTGCAAAGAAGAGATGATGGCAGCTGCAAGGATGATTCCAGCCACGTTTGAGAAGATGGTCCCCAGTCAGTAGCCTGTTTCCCATGAGGAGCCAAAAGAAGACCTTTACCTTATCTGGCATTCTGCCTTGCAGTTGCTTCCTAATTCTCCAAAACATAGTAGATATTAAAGATGGTGAATTTTCAATGATACTCTCCTCCTAAGAAACCAATTCTATCCAATCAACTTAGAACTTCTTGTACAATCCCCCCGTTAATGCTAAACCATACCATGAAGCGATCAGGTGTCACCTTGGAAGGCCCAACTGCTTATTTTCCTCGCAGGATTTCACTTCCATTTGTAGATTCAGGACCTCTTTAACTTGCGAAGGCGTTTTCCCCCCATTTCGATGATGATGATGGAAATAGAGCAACAGGCAACCAGCAAGCACCAGAAAACATCAGCTCCTTGATACCAGTTCTTATTACTTCGCATTTTCCATCGTAGCAAATCATTTTCATCCAAGGATTTGAGAATAAGCAGATTATGCGAACTAGAACTAGGCGCACGTAATTAAACTGTGATTGAACGAATTCATTGGATGAAGACATGGAACATAAATCAGGAGACAAAATAAGAGTAGAAATAGTTTCCAGAGTTGTAAATTTTGTCCACAGATAACCAGGGTGTCAACCAATCACAGGCGAAGACATTTCGGGTCACCGCTGGTAGGCACTTCCCGAAGCCAAACATTTCGTTTATCATGGGGAGAGGGGCATACTGGCACACCAAATCATGTAGCGGATTTACTCAAAATACACAATCTATAGGACAACGCAAATAGATGAAAAATAACATTCACTAGAGGAAAATTTAAAAAAAGGACGAAAAAGAGACATTGTGAGCCTTTTTTGAAAAATTAGGTAGCTTGACCCTTGAACAATTATGTTGGCACTATCAATAAATGAGTAGCTAATCAGTCAAACTGGAGATGATGAAGGGTTTTTTTTTTAAGCGGTCTTTCCCCTACAAAAGGGACAGAAGGCTCCACCTGATGGCACGGTCATATTGGTATGTCTTCCCATCAACTGCAAGCAGCTTCACTTTGAACCTGTGACATGCTGGCATTCCAAGACTATGCATTAATTTCTCGAGAACAATAAGTTACAACAAATAAAGTGAACTGCCTAAAATTTTACCGTCATGGTTTTAACATGTCTGAACTCAAAGCAATATATCATATTAACATCAACATGCATCCCAAGGCAGAACTTCGTCTGATCCTTCAACACTCTTTCGACAATGGCTATACCTATAACTGATGCTTAGGTACATATATCAAAATGCAGCAATGAATTTTTGGATCTTTGCTTGTGCTCGCTCCTTCTCTTCAGGTCCATCCAGATCTCCAATATTATCATGATATTCCTGCAATTTGCAGTAGTTGCTGCTGCTTATATTCCACTGATATAACCAAATTAAACCATATAAATGCAAACCATGCTTATTTATGACAAGCCAATAAATTAGAAATTTGAACAGTTTTTCTGAAGAAAAGGAAAGATAATATATTAACTTCTTTGAGACACAAGATTGTCATTTTGAAGAAGCTCCAAGATCTGGCCCACCATGTTGTTCAATATCAAGGTACCGTCTCAGTATTGCACTCCATATCGGTGCCACACTGGTATAGTGCCGATATGCCCAATATATGGGTCAATTCAGCATATACTGACTGATACCAAGTCTCTATTTGACATTAGTGCGATATAGAACACACCAATATGGCATACCATGTTCCATATAAAAGTGGTTCTATACTCAGTTAATCAGACGCTGTGGTTCCATGAAATTTGGTTCATGGGAAGCAGAACCTACTTTGGCACCACTTCCCTTCAATCCATTCAACCAACAACACCTCTTTTTTTTTTTGTTGCACTCCAACTTAATTTAATGGCTATACTAGCACAGCTCATGCAAAAGAGGATAAAAGATATCAGAATGGAATCGTTGAGTGCGCTGGGTACACAATCATCAATAAAATACTCCTCATATTTTGACCACACTACAAATGCAAATATGGGGGGCCCATCTTCACCCCAGGTCACACTCAGAAATTTATACGATCCCCCCACCCCCTTCTCCAAACTAAAAAAAGAAAAGATTCTCAAGCTCCAGACTCCTCTTGTTTTTTTTTTAAAATTTTGGGTGGGGCAAGGTTAGATACTCTCCTTAAGTCATCCACCATCTATTGAAAAATTTAAAGCAAAGGCACCAAAAATTCACATCTCAAGAACATCAGCATCTCTCATTAGTACCATATCATTCTGTTGAGAGAATAATACTTGAGACAAGTGTGGGACAACAATCCCCTTTTGAATCGGGATGCCCATATACTGGTTGGGATGGACAAGGACTGTTACATCCTCACATTTAGAACAGCTTGGTGTTCAGGGATGCAATTTTTTGAAATTTTTTTTTTCTTTTCATTCTTATTTCTGACAACCATGTTAGTCTATCCGGTCCATCCAGATCCATCCCTGTACCACACCAAACTGAGATAGGAGTCGGTGCCAGTATTTAAACCCTTGATTGATGGTGATGGAAGAAACACATTTAGCCATACGGTGGGTTGCAAATTATTCCATTAAGTTCTCAAATTGCTACTAGCAACAGTTCTATATGTTGCACTCAAATAATACAAAAGAAAGCTGAAGTTTAGCCAAGCTTAAAAAGTAAACATACAGAAATTAATGAATAGAAACTTCACTCCAGAAACAAATCAAAGTTGTTAGTGATAGCTGTAATGGACTAAGACAAAAGAAACAATCAAGTTCCAATATGATACAGCAATGTGACTTAAAGAAGGGCTTCCTACGAATGCATACCTGAAGTATATCCTTCACATCCTTCTTTGTCAACTTCTGTTGTCTAAGTAGTAGTTCTATTCTTGCCCTCATCCGAGGGTGCCTACAGAACAACCACCTCCAATCAAAACTCAAGACCATTGATTCAGTTTCAATCAATCAAATAGGAGATGCTTTAGCTCAACTTACTCAGAACACCAGAGATGGCCCAGAATAAGTGCAATCAACTGGAAATCCAAAAAAGAGAGGTTCACTCAGTAATAAAATGAAAAAAGATGAAATGTATAAATGAATGAAATCTTGGAGAAAAATAACGGCAGTGCACTATCATAACATAGTACTTACTTGAAGAGTGAAGAGCCCAGCTTCCAGTTTTCGATTATAATGTTCCTCTTCATCCATCTATGAAAATAAAGATGACCAGATGTCAGGCTTAACCTTAAATAATGAGTCGATGCAAACTCTAAATTGAGATGAGATAGTGACCTCCAAATCATCCAATTCAAGTCTACTAAGTCGTTCAGCCTCAGCTTTAACTCTGTCAGAATACCTACATATTATAACAGTTGAACATATGTCAGAATCAACAAGCTACATCATAAGTAGCAAGAAATCAAACTCAAGGAATAAAGATTCTTTAGAGAAGTCAGCAAGCTATCGAAATTCTACCGCATATAGAGTTCCATCAGTCGGTCTATTTTTTCACACTCATTTTCTACAAATTTACTTAACAATCTCTCCCTTCTGGAACCTCTCACAATGCCACCTGATGGAAAATTACCAAATACCACGACATAAGATAGAGTGGATAAATAAGAATGGTGCAAATTAAACAATAGGGTGATGACCAAATTTAATCAAACTTCTAAATGCTGATCAATAAATCTGTTACAGCTAATAAGTTGAAGAATTTAAAAGCAGATGATGCTTACTAAATTAACTAATTCAGTTCCTCTAGGTTAACTATCTAAGAGACCAGTGTACGGACTGTTATTTTTTTATTAACTCGCACTTTGCCACCTGCCATGTTGTACAGATGAATACCAGTGCAAAGAGAAGCAGCTCAAGCTAGGAGCAGGTAGAAGTGCAGGATATGGAACATTGGTCCTAGAAAATGGTAAGAAGTTAGCCCAAAATTTTAAATAAATTGGTATTTAGTTGTTTAAACAGAAAAACTAATTTGGTTTTATTCAGAAGTGTGAAAAAAGAAAAGGGGCCCAGAGTGATCAAAACTAGCAATTTAGATGCTGTCATGTACAGTATCTACAGGTGTAACACCAAGGACTAGGAGCATGGTGGGAACTAGAGAATGGGCAGCCCTGAGGTGGGAAAACAACAAAATTGAATGCTGCTCGTTAGAAATTTTAAACAAAAGTGTAAGAGCAAGAAACGCATTTCTAAAAACTCAGCAGCAAGGCTTACCCGAGCTCCACAAGGTCAGCTTTATCTACCACAGTATGATCCACCAAATTGTGAGAATGTCTTGTGATTGGCACTTGGCCTGAATCAAACCCCTTGTTTCTGAAGATTCAATATAAGGACAGAAAACATGGGCAATATCTGCTCTGCTTTAAGTCTGGCAGATATTTAGTTGCTATGCATCATTAGGAAGTTTTTGCCTTACTGTCAGGATCTATCAGGACTGATTCCTCCTTCAAATCTAAGCATTTCCAAACATAAATGAGTGAAGCCCTCATAGGAAGCTTCAAGGGTGTTACTAGTTGTCAGTCCTTAGATGATCCTTGATGATTATATCTTTCTTTATTCCACTTCATCCCCTTTGAATTTTTGTTGGTTTATGTCGTTGGGCTTGTTCTTGGGATTTACTGTCTGCTATTCCCTCAGTTCACAAACCCCCTTACATTTGGTGCCAAATGTTCAATTTCTCCATTAATTTGTCTGATAATGAGATAATATCCATGTATAATTTCAAACACTGGGTTCACAAAAAAACTACATGTGCATTTTTATATGCTCTATCTACACTTATTCTGTTCCAACAGATATGTACTTGAAGAACAAGTTAAACCAGGAATACATCATACCAATTTACATGTGATAAGTAGATGACACATTCATGAGATTAACAAAGAGGGAAATTACATTGAGACCTCCTTAAGTTTGACCGATTTATACATTAACCTCAAAAGAAAATATTTTTTTTGAAGACCTTAAAAATTCTGTTTTGGTACACAAAAACCCTCTCTGTCCATCTTCCTCATAAGGCATTAGCACGTGACAGTCACATGGTAACAAATCTCTTGGGTAATACTAAAATTACCCTTTAGACTTGACTTCGAAATGCAAACAGAAGTAAAACCACCCCAATTTCATAATTGCAAATTCAACCTTTCACTCGGTAACCTAACAGTGTTATGGGGTAGATGGATGGAATGAGTCCTTGTGCACCAAAACGGATGTTTTAGAGTCTTCAAAAAAAAAAAAAAAAAAACTTTGGGGTCTGCATATAAATCTGCAATTTCCCCTTAATAAATCAAAACAGGGGATTCCTAAAAAAGAGGGTGTCCATAAGAAAATACAAGATAGGACGCAAGAATTGGCATGTACAAGCTATTATGTCGACAGAATCAGAGTATAACCTACAGTAAATATGGCTTTGTTCAAAAAAAGGTTAATTTTGTTATAAAAAGATTTCTTGCAATATAAGGGCTGCTGACGATATCAATTATAGATGTACGAAGATAACAAAGGCAATAAGGAGAAGTCAATATTGGCCGATATTTTAAAATTAAAGAACTTAAATTGCAGTGATAAAACTATTGATTTAATAAAATCAGGGTTTCAGGTTCTAGCAAGATGTCCTGTGGGACGTTGGGATGCGTTGCTCTTCTAAGTGTCGAGACGGAACCATTCTGCCGTTGTCCCAACATCCCAATTAGCAAGTTTTGAAATAGAAAGTGTCGAAATAGAGCAGGACAACGATGCGTCCCATTCCATGAAAAAATCAAGACAACTCTATACCACATGATTTAAAACCGTATAAAAAAGAGCTCTTTGAGCTTAAGCGTAATGTGCAAAGCACAGACACGCGCCTAAGCGAAGTAAGATGCATATTTTTAAAATAAATAAAATAATTTATATAAACAAAATTTATAGTATATAATAAAAAAACTAAAAAAATTATAATGATAATATATTTAGCCTATTAGCTCAATGGAAAGCCTCCCATTTCTCAACTAAAATTTGTCGTTCCTTAATGTTTTTCCTTCTTTTTCTCGGATGATAATATAATTTTTGATGTTCATCTCTTTGTCTTCCAATTTTTAGCTTTTTTATAGGGCAAGAAAAATAATTGTACATGAAATGGTACATCATAAAGTCAACATAACCTAATAAATATATTAGATTTAAAATATATATATATTACAAATATAGCTTATAAAAAAAGGCGTGCCTTTCTTACGTCTCAAATCATATTAAAAGCGTACATTTTTTTTTACTTTATGTGCATCAAAATAAAGGCACCTTGTCTAAGGAATAGGAAGTGCCTAGTCTACATTAAGCGCACCTTAAGATATAAGAAGTACTTGACCCTTAGTGCCTTATACCTTGCGCCTTAGGCGCACCTTTCACAACACTGAGTTCTTCACTTTATAAATCGAGCTCAATTCTTCATGTACTACACTAGTAACATCAACAAGCAATTTAACAAGATTCTCCAGCAAATATATAGAAACTTTCTTTTATTTTGCATCAAACGCAACAACTTTTCTATATTAGATAAACTTATTAATCAGGACCAACTACTTGAATAAAATAAATCAGTCCAACTTCACCAAGATCAGTATCAGCAATATTGGTGTAGCATACACTTGGTGCAAATACTTGATTATAAAGTCATAAATAAATTAACTTACAGATTAATAAACATATGGCATGCAAGATAGAAGTGAACAATAATTCCAAAGTTCTAGGATCCACTTGCTTTCTTACCAAATAATGATGCAATCAGTGAAATCAGACGCTCTTCTAACTCCTCTTGGTAGCTCTCTTTCTTGTTTTTCTTGCTTACCGGAATCTGAATATTATATAGTTTTATGAAAAAGATGCATGAATTAACCATGTATGCAAACAACGGACACAAAATATAATGTGTAAAAAGAACAGAGTCATGAAAAATTTAAAAAGAATGCATCCAGGAATGCATCCATAATTAAGTCTTAGAGAATATTTGCACCACTCTAGAAGCAATTCAGAATCATCATGAAAATTGCTGATTTGAACGTGTTGTCCATCACCAAAGTAATGAACTATAAGTTTACCAAGTATATGGGATCAACCTCCTGAATCCCTTTATTCTAATCATGATCATTTTGTTGATTCCTTACAATCTGAAGCCTCTCTACATATCATACTCTCTTATGGTCTGTGGTTTGATTATGTGATCCTTTAGGCCTTGTAGTTGCCCTGCAAGACAAGACATCTTAGAGAATGTCATGATGAACCCTACTAGAGGGGTGAAATCCCTCAAGAGCACCAACAACAAGACCTAATCATCTGGTTTTTCTGCCAATGGCTTATGTAGTTGTTCACCAACTAAAGCTCACTAAGATATCTCCCCTTTATCACATGGATTGCAAACTTGGGCCATTCTCGTAACAGTTTTCAGCACCAATTCTAAATACTTGGAAAACATAGATGCCCCAAAAGTGATACAGCTCCTGATTTTTCTAGTTACAATTCAAATTCTAAGTCATCCTATAGTCTCAACAATTGATCTAGGTTGGTAACCTCACCTACACCTAACGGAAAAGTTAGATGTTTATTGTGAGGCTAGAAGTTCAAGTTAGATGTTTATATCTCTCATGCAAGTCGTTATTATTTTCTTCTCCATCTTCATTTTTATTCTCATTAATGTAATATCAGTATTACATAAAAGTTAAAACTAGATAAGTCCTAAAATTAGATGCATTTTAAATCTAAATTCTGATAATCCCATTACCCTTCTAGCAACATCTTACCTTCAAAGATACAAAATTTCATAAGCCATAGAGATAATAATACAATAATGTCACTCTCTTTTGAACTGGTACATTAGTCCTATTGTTCGCAAAGCCTTGAATCCTTAACACTGAATCATTGGGGCATAAATACATTAAAATGACACTAAAGCAATTCAATACATCTATCATGTGCTTGTCAAATTTTCACATGCAACTTTGAAGTGGCATTGAATACCACATGTACACATGTTACAACAATCAAGAGATTGCAAGATGAAAATATGTAACGGAAATGGTGAGACAAGAAAAATAAACAACCACCTTTAGAGGAGGATTGAATCACAATAAGAAAGAATAATTGTTCTTGCAATTCGCCTGCACAAAGGTGCATCATAAAACCAGCCAACTAAAGAAACTCCTTTCCTCAGCTTCATCATTAAAACCAGGGCATTAGGTGTATAACAGATGTGTTATTGGCCAACCTCTCTTTATATGGGTAATTTACTTTCAGAAAAAACTTATAATGATGCTCTTATAGAAAGGAGTAATTATGGATCTTTACAGATGATAATGTAATAATGTGGAATTTTGGAGAGCATCATAGTCTAGGATCTGAAAATTTTGGATGTTAACCTGACCCTTAAACACCAGATATGGATCACCAATAGGATGTAAGCACTGCACGATGGGTTATCTCAAATCACTTGATATTTATGTGCAACTGATTATCAAATTTAAGAGGAAAAGGCAGTGGGATTAGATGTATGGACTTGTCATGTAAAAAAAACCCAAAAGCCATGCATTAGTTGTTATCCAGCTATGAGGCTTTTCCAATTGATGAAAATTAAACAAGAAAATTGAAAGTCAACTTATGATAATTAAGCTCTCAAGGGGAAGTTTCCTCCCCCTCATTTTTCCATGTTTAGTTGGAGAAAGAAGAAAAATTTATGTGTAGGAGCCCACACATTTTCTCCTTTCATCAGAAAATACCACTGGGAGTGTGGTATTTTTTTTCCGATCCTTGTTTCATCCTTATCTGGAAAACCTTTCACATAAAAATATTTCTTGAAAAAATACCAAATGAGCACTAATATTCATTAGAGCTGAAAGCAACTAGTCTATAAGAGGCCATAGTCTAAGCATTTGCTTGTTTAGTTTCATGCCATCACCATTTTTCCCAAAAGGCTATTTTCAACTATGGTTTCACTAGTTTCACAAGCAGTAGTTCAAGGATGGCTCGGCTACCAAAAGGCAAATAAATAGAGAAATATGGACTTGAGATTCAACCTAAACACCCAAAAAAAATGAAGCATTTCTGTTCCATCAACAACCAATCTAACATCTAATGGATGTCTTAGATTTTCAGCTAACAGTAACCATAGGGGCAAAAATTATCATATATATGCAGTCTTTGCAAACATCTGCTACTTCTTCTTTCTTGTTGATAGAAAGGAGCATTTAGCAAGACTAAACTCAAAATTGTTATTTTGCAAAGATTAAAATCATTGTGGCACTAGATTTCCCAAATCAAAGCAAACACAGATTTTTGACACAAGCCCAACAGTCTTGATGCTCAAATATCATGGATAGGCATACATTAGATTGCCATCAAACAGTCAAATGATACATTACATTTTCAAACCATAAATCAAGTTTTACCTTAGCTTTTCATTTGAAAATATTATAAGTTTCAAATAATTTTATCAGGAAATTTCTGGAACAATACATCAACCTGTTTCAAATAGAATTTGGACGATGCCTATTTAACTTGCTGACCTTTTGCCTTCATACTTTCTACATTTTTTTCCCCTTCTTATTAATTTTTGATTTTTTTAAACTTTTTTGGATGGAAATACTAAAATTAGAAGCAAGAACCCTGAAACCATAGAATCATTAAGAAATCTAGAAACCTAAAAGTATCACAGAAGAAGGTAGCAGCAGAGGACTTGCCTTACCCATGAAAGCGGCGAATGCTGTCTTCAGCCCCAACACATCCACAAATCGCTCACACGCAGGAGGATATTTTGTCATTGCGAAATCAAGGGCCCTGATCGCTGACCCATATGCCGACTTCTTCTGCTTCATTATGATGATCATCAGCTCCACCCCCTCCGACTTCAAGAACCTCTCCTTGTTCTCCATCGGCATAAGCAAGCAACACAAGCAATCGAACAGGTTCTCGAGCATCTCCTCCTCGTCGGAGCTCTTCGGGTCCCTCGACTTGTACATTGCCACAGCCTGCAAAACCGCATCAACGCCGTTCATCTGCCCTAGCCTCTTCTGGTTCGCCGTGCTGTTCTGCAGCAGGATCGCAAGAATCTCCGACGCGTACTGCTTGTTGGCATCAAACTCTCGGACCTTGATCCTCCCAAGGAGCCACCGCAGGAGCTTGGTCCGCTCGCAGACAAGCTCCGCGACTGCCGGCTTGACCTCTATCATGTTTTCGATGGTGGCGAGAGTGTTGTAGATGGCGGCGGCCTCGTCGGGGTCGGTCTCAGAGAGGCGGCCGAGATTCTGGACAAGGAGCTCGAGGGCGTTGTTCTCCACAAGGGAGTCGACGAGGACGCGGGCGGGCTCGTCGTTGTCCTCGAGGACGTCCTCGTCAGTAAGGTCCATGAGGAGGCCGACAACGTCGACGGCGATGTCGGTGTTGTCGTGGCCAAGGAGGCCGACGATGGAGGGGACGGTGTTGAGGGCGACGAGGTCCGGGTAGAGTTCCGGGCCGCCGGCGAGGATCTTGAGGCGCTCGATCTCCTCGTGGAGCTCGACCTCGGAGTCGGCGAACTTCTCCGGCTCGTCGGGGTACTTCATGCGGGCTTCGAGGTTGTCGCGGAGGCGGCGCTCGAAGGAGAGCACCAGCTTCTTGAGGGCGCGGAGGTCGAGCACTTCCACGCCGCCGTTTTGCGCCTTCTCCACCGCCTCCAGGAGGGAGAGATCCATCTCTCCGCCGCCATTAGCAGCAGCCAGAGGACTCCCCGGAGCTTCGTCGCGCTTCCGCTTGTGGTGGTTCTCCATAGTTCACAGCGGAGGGAGGGGGAACCAAAGCCCAAACCCTAGGTCAAAACCAACGGACCATCCGGAGAGCGCACCAAAGAACCCAGCATCCATCAGACCTGTTTCGCCTTCGCTTTTCCCGATTTAAGGATCGCTGTATCGCGTAGAAATATTATGCGCGGTTCCGGTTGTTTCCTTGGTAAATTATCCCACCAGCCCTCCTATTTTTCCCAACGCACGGACGGATAAGCAGCGTTTGAGATTGCGGTGGACGGTAGATCATGCATCGCATATAACTTTTTTATGAAAATGATTGTACTTTGAATTTCGAAGATTCGCTTAACTGGATACGACGGGTATACTGTATGATGATCAGTATTTTTTTTTTTTTAATCCACGAATTTTAAAAACAAATAAACAATTAAGTCCTATACCGCAGCGGAAGGAACATGGCATGCTATCAGCTTCCAATCAGATGATTAGAGCCGTCTGATCTTACCACGGAGTAGCACCAAATCAATCGAATAATCTTGCGATTTATTTTAGTCCTTGTATTTATTTTGTTGCCCATCGCGTGGCACGAGAGGCTTTATCTAATAGGTCAGCCACGCGCCACGTGCCACGTGCTGTTCTGACATCCACCCTTGAGACGCTTCAACTAGGTGGTGTCACCACCGCGCGATTCTCTCGAAGCACCGAATCGAAAGATCAGCTCCTCTCCCTTCCCTACCCAAATGGTGCAGAGCCACCAGAAACCCGACTACATAGTGTTCACTGGGACCCACATAAATTCCATCATCGCCCTGCCGGTGTTTATCGGATGCGATGCGGCCCTCCTGCCGCTCACCGCCGTTCTCCCACGATAAATAGAGCCGCAGCTCTCGTCGGCCCCTCCTCCTCCGCCGAGGACTTCTGTTCTTGGGGTCAAAGAAGAAGAGGAAGAAATATGGCAGCTCAAAAGAGTGTTCTCTTATTCTGCGGGGACTATGTGGAAGATTACGAGGTATTCCCCATCGCTGGTTCCTTACTAATCCGTTGGTATGAGAGTTATTCCCGTGGTTTCTTGGATTGAAATCCTCTCTCTGCGAATCGATCCGTGGATATCTGTCCCAGGAACTGATTTATGCGAGGATTCGCAGGTGATGGTGCCGTTTCAAGCGCTGCAAGCGTATGGAATCGCCGTGGATGTCGTTTGCCCCGGAAAGAAAGCCGGCGAGATTTGCCGCACCGCCGTTCATCAGGGTACTGGCCATCAGGTAAGTAGGGATATGTTTTTGTTTTTTTCATATACCTGGTCCTTGGAATAAGAGGAAAGGCCTAAGAAACAGCGACAAAAGTATTTAGATTTCTGCTATTGAGAGGGAAAACTTAGCTTTCTTCCTTGACTTGCATTAAATCCATGGGTTGCAGACGTATTCTGAATCAAGAGGACATAACTTCACTCTTAATGCAACATTTGATGAGATTGATGTGAGGAAATACGATGGATTAGTAATACCTGGAGGGCGAGCGCCGGAGTATCTTGCGATGGATGGATCGGTTTTGGACGTTGTATCGAAATTTTCTGGCTCTGGGAAACCAATTGCATCGATTTGCCATGGACAGCTGATCTTGGCGGCTGCGGGAGTGGTGAAAGGTCGGAAGTGCACGGCTTATCCCCCTGTCAAGCCAGTTCTCATTGCTGCGGGTTGTGACTGGGTGGAACCGGAGACCATGGCGAAATGTGTCGCTGATGGTAATCTTATAACAGGACCAACGTACGAAGGACATCCTGAATTTATCAGCCTTTTTGTCAAAGCACTGGGAGGGACCATAACAGGCGCAGATAAAAAGATTTTGTTCCTCTGCGGGGTATGTGCACAACATAATATCTGGTGAACTTGGATCATGCATGATTAAATGTTTCTTCTGTTCCTTAGAACTCTTTTTTTCCTGTTTTTGATGGTTGTGCACCATACCATGGTATGGATATTTATTGAATGTTTAAATGTTTTCTCAGTGTTGTTTTAATATTGACTCGGTTAATTAGTTATTTTTTCCTACAAGCAGTGTACATTGAAATGGGAAAGACTAATTTAGACCTGCTTATTTTGTGATGATTAGCTATGGTAGCATGACTGATCTATCTAGTGGTGCATAATGTGTCGCCACATCCTTTCTTCCTTGTTCACAAAAATTGAAGTGGGACAATTATTAATATTCAAAATTGTTGTAAATTAAAGATTGTGATGTGGAATACTGTTAGATAATTAGATCCAAAGATGACATGGTGTTTGAGTTTGTAATCAGCATACTAACTACCTGATTTCCTTTAAATTATTTGATTTTAGTCTTCTCAACCTCCGTCAGTTTTAGAGTTATGCATTTACATTTTGCTGCAAGTCAGTTCCATGCCAGTTGTTCAAATATTTCTATCATTTATAAGTAATCTCTAGCTTTATTGTGTCTTGCAGCCTCTTGAGGTTCTAGGTCCTTGGTGAGATAATTGAAAAGTGAGTTTAATTACCCAGAAAATATCACACTTCTTTTTGTGAATGTTGGTAGATAATTTGCTAGGACATCATTTTTGAAACACAGTGTCTTAACTTGGGTTCTCCAACTTCAGTTCAAACCGTGGACTTTTTAAAACCCCTTGGAACCAAAAATAACATTTTGATGACTTCAAACACCATTAGTATATAACTTTTCATTGGAATAAATAATTTTTTAAAATTGTAGATCTTGTTTGTGGCTTTTTCTTAATTATAGGAAAACAACATTAGAATTTTGAACATTTTTTTCTTGAAGTGAGCATTCAAGTTTCATTCCAAACAATTTTTGTCATGATATATGCACAATTGAACAGAGGAATATGTTGATGGTTTAGTATTTCACTGGTGCTCATTTCTTCTGGATAAAAAGGCTTGAATATTTTCAACCTATTTTGTTGATGCCCATTGTTGCACTTACTGTGAGATCGCGTGCATACATATCTATACTTTTACCCCAATCAGAGAAGGAACTTGCCTTTACTTTGCTTGAATAATGGTTCCTTTGTCATGATCATCTTTTCAGAAAACTCTTTTATGAACCCAGTCTTTTGTCGCATGTGTATATAGTCAGGAAATGTTGTTGTTGAGGTATCATTCAGAGTTCTAGCCATTACTCATTTGGAGTTTATTTTAAGCCTTTATAGTTTCAAACTAGCCGTTCACAATCTTCACCTTCACTAGTTGATCCTCCTTATTTGTTTTGAAGTTGAATCTTTTGGCTATGCGATTCTCAGCCAAGCAGTATCTCCAAATTCCCATGGAAAAGTGACATCCAATAGTATATATTTTCTTTGCAATAGTATTGCTAAATTTTCATTTCAGACTTCATTCTCAGGTTAGTCCTCTAATCTTGCTTGATTTCCACATCACAGGGATTCATCAGAGCAACAATATGTCTACATTATCAAGTTTATGTGGTGCGATAGGCTAGGAGAGCCCATGCAGTTGGTTGAGACTTATGGCTACTAACTAGTTGATGTAGCCTAACTGGAAAAATAAATGGAGTCGCAATTTTATCCTTCATTTTTTATTCTAAAAGTAAAAAAATAGGGAAATTATTTTGGATTTTGATGTTCCTCCCAATTTCAGTAATGACGCTTTTTCATGCTTGATAAGTTCAGATCTGAGCTTTTGAAGTGGGATCAACTACCCTTAATTTAATGATCTGAGTGCTCAATAGTTGGCCAACCATGAATTTTTGAGATTTTGCTCTAATCTACCATACAAAAAAAAAAACAGCAAATAGTTCTATCCCATGCTCTGATACCATCAAAATTAGAGTGGTAATTTTGATTGAATGCCATCTTTCATTTAGTCATCAAGCCACCTAGCCAAATATATAAAAGACATACACCTGTATCACAGTACAGCATGGAGTGCTGTGTATGAACCTAAATGCATAGTGTTAACCTTGTGTAGAGGCTCATATATAAGAATGAGGGTTCAGATCAGACATTTTAAGTGTTTGAGAAAATCTTCTTTATGTTTGTTGGCATCACACCATGAAAAATCATGGGGGCTTCTGGTGGTGTCATCATGGTTCTTCTTGACCATGTACTAGTACACCTCTCATTCTTCTTGGCACCATAAGGTTGCCATTGGTACTGTCTCACCCTAACTTAAAGCCAATTCCATGACTTCATATATGGCATTCCCACACATTCTCCTGGAAGGTCATAGTGAACATCAACTATGCATTTTCCCCCTTTCTCTGGAAAGTCACTTTCATACAGATTGCCAACAAATGCATGCAGGAAAGTTGGCCAGCCTCTGGTGATCAAATAGGCCATAGCATATATCACATGAACTCAACTGAACCTAGCTAAAGTTCAGGAAGCTGGCCTTTGATTTCTGCTGAAATAATTTGATCTGCATAAATCTAGGCTTATTAGTTTTTCTGATAATTATATTGATCCTTCTAGGAATGCTCCTACATTTGGCGAGAAAAAATGGTAATGAAACCGCACAGTTGTAAAGTTTGAACTAAATTTTGCCTCAAGCTGCTGTTCTTTTTCTTGATTCTAAATAGTACGCACATATTCTATAAATCTTTTGTAGACGTGTTTTTAATTCATGATTCTTGTCCGTGGATATATGACATGTTTATTGCATGACAAAATATAGGAACTTGTTCCTTTTTTAAAATTGACCTGTAACTTGTGATGCTGTGAAGGATAGTTGACTGATGTTTCATGGTTATGCTACCCAAAGCAAGAGATACTGAATCGGTTAATAACTAGTTATGTTTTGTCGATCTAAAACTAAGCCAATCACAAATTGAGCTACCCATTGGATTTATAGAATTATTGTAGTATTAAATTTCCCAATGGGTCCTAGAAATGAAGGATATAGTATATTTATCATGGACACAGCATATCAGGATATTATATATTTATCATGGACACAGTATATCAGCATTCTTGTGGAGATAGAAAATTTCATGTTGGTTGATACTTGTAGAACATGCCGGAAACAGTAAATAGAATGAAATCCTGTTTTTATGAATTTTAAAAAGACTAAAAAAAATCTGCAAACACTTTGCCTTATCATGCCTTTGAAACCTTCATGTGTTTATGCTACTTTTGTTTACGGCGATTGTTCTTATATCAAATGTGGCAGGATTACATGGAGGATTATGAGGTAATGGTTCCATTTCAATCACTCCAGTCTCTTGGTTGCATGGTCGATGCAGTCTGCCCCAATAAAGTTGCAGGGGAAAAGTGTCCAACAGCCATCCATGACTTTGAGGGTGACCAGACCTACAGTGAAAAGCCAGGCCATGACTTCACTCTTACAGCATCTTTTGATGGTTTAGATGCTTCAAGCTATGATGCACTAGTGATACCCGGAGGGCGCGCCCCAGAGTACCTTGCTTTAAATGATAAAGTCATTGCTTTGGTCAGGGAATTTATGGCTAAGGGAAAACCAGTTGCCTCCATTTGCCATGGACAGCAGATCTTAGCAGCTGCTGGAGTACTTAAGGTGAATGATAAGTAATTCCTTAAATGATACTTTTATTGTATGGTTCTTCTCTAGATATTTTCAGTTATCTTGATGACTAAAATCATGGCAAAAATCATGTACCCTAATTGTAATAATGAAAAGGAGAAGATGCTAATAAGCTACCCAAGAGCTTGGGTATCAGATAAGATATTATGATAATTCATATGCGTCACTGTATAAGGAATTGTCTTCACATGGTCTTGCAACAGCTCAACACCAAAGTCTATAAAGACTAAACAACTAAAATTCCTTTTACAAGCCTTTTGAGAATTTGTCCAGTTTAGGTAAACTTCAGTGTCTAGGAACCAAGTCAAGTCATTAAGAAGAAATTCGTGTCATATTGCTTTCTTGTTATTTCTGGGAGAAAATTATAGACTTGCATTGACTTGCTGAACATGTGGCTATATATTTCTTAGAAGGCGAGCCTTCAATAGTACCTTTCTTCTTACTAAATGGTCCTCTTAAGTCAATGATTGGCAGGTAACATTTTTTCAGTTGCCTTTTCTAGTTATTCTTTCTTCCCGATTGAGTTTCTGCAAAAGCAACACCTCATTGCTGAGCAGTTGCTGGAAGTCTCCAGTTTTGATCTTCCATCTACCTAAACTTTTTCCTACCTTCCTGCGCATGATGGTGAATTCCCTCTTCTTGATGAATGCTGTCTTCAGAACCCACCACCTATTTTACTTGGATGAAATAAGAGAATATGGGTAGATGTTTTACTACTTTTTGAAGTTTCTGCATAAATGACCTTTGAGTCAAAGATCTTAGCATTCAGTTTCCTGATAATCTTATGTTATCCATATTAAGAAAGGGTTGGACTCACACACGTCAACTTCTTCAGCTCAGATCTTGGCTTCATAATTGGCAATTCATGAAAGGTTTTTAGTTTGCCATTTAGCTAACCATCATGTTCTGCCCTTTCTCATGCATATATCCAATCTTGATACTTGATCTGCCCTTACTTATGTATATATCCAATCTTGATACTTGAGATCCTAAATTTATTCTTGTAGAAGTCATTTGCAAGTAAGACCAAGATGACTAAGAAATGATTTCTAGCTCATTGGACCCTGACCATCACAGCGTGTTGCAGTATATCACTAGATCTATTATATATCAGTAGATCTATTTTATAATATAATTTTTGTTGATCCATTTTGCATTGAACAGGCACTCGTTGGCTGCACATTTCCAATGAATCTTACATCCATGACATGATTTCGTTGGTCATTGTTGTCTTGTGTCTCCATCTCTGTCAATAATCCACTGCAACGAGATGAGTTGACCCTTTTGAGAAGTGACTCTTGCACTCGCCTTTAATAAGATGTATTATCGACCTGCAGATCTATGTGAAAGTTTCTTTTCTGTTCTTTTCATTGCTAATCCATGCAAAATATGATGCACATGCTTTTGATAAATGAGAAAACGTATTCTATGCCCCCTCCCATTTATTGACAAGGCATTATGATTTGTTGGCATACCCTTGTCGTTGCAGGGGAAAAAATGCACGGCATACCCTGCTGTGAAGCTTAATGTGGTGCTGGCGGGAGCGACATGGTTGGAGCCCAAGCCCATAGATCGTTGCTTTACGGATGGCAATCTAGTGACAGGCGCAGCTTGGCCCGGGCACCCGGAGTTCGTATCTCAGCTTATGGCTTTGCTTGGTATCAAGGTCACGTTCTAATGCATGATCGAGTCTGTTAGTATATCTGTCTGTACGCACGCATAAAACTGAGATCCTGCTTGAGCGACTCCTTAAAATTACTGTTCCTTGTATCTACAGAACACTACATGCAGCGAGTGATCTTGCTTTTGTTTCCGGGGATTTCAGAATGTAGTTCCATCCTGTGTTTGGCATCATCAGTTGCCTTTGTCAAGTCAGATGTCCATCTATACCATGTAACGCTTGTTTTGACTGTTGGTCTATGCTTGTCTTGCTTAATTCACTGTATTTGTTTGTGTAAAATTAGTAGCGCCTGCTTCACAGTTGATCATATTAAAGCAGATAATTTAACTACAGTTCAACAATTGATGGTCTACCGGCAACCACTTGTAGGCTGTGATGTGCGCAGCTGGTGCCGTTAATGCGTGGAAGTAGCTGCTTTTAAGCCTCATTATACCTTTTCCAGTTGTCTGGTGTGGTTGGCAATATCCGGTCGGCATCCAATCTAGCTGAGATCTGTAATATCCGCTGGTCGATGAGAGGAAGAGTGACGAGAGGAGAGTCCTCTCAAAGGGAAGAGAGGTGAGATCCGAGGGGACCGAGAGATTGGAGGAAAGCATGCTCTACTCAAACGGATCTCCAGAGAGGGAGAATGAGATACCAAGGATGGGAAGAAAGGGAGCGTTATTCGCATAAGCCCTCCAAGAGAGAGGGAGAATGAGGTACGGAAAAATATCTTTTATAATAAGGAGAAGATATTTCACTCGTCATTCATCCCATGCATATGCGACCTTAAAAAAACTAATCCATCGTGTTGACGTCCCCTTTATTATTTATTTATTTATTTATTTATTTATTTAATAACAGCATGATAGATCTTTATAAAATAAAATAAAATAACGCATGAAACATTTGTATGAGACAATTGAAGCTTGAGTTTCATCTTTACTTTTTGTTATTACTTAATTTGCTGAATAATTTGTCGAAGAAGCTTGAGTTCCATCTTCACTCTTTGTTATTACTCAATTTGCTGAATAATTTGTTAAAGATATAAAGAATTTAGAATAGCTCAAAGAAGGCCCATAAAAAAAAAAAAAAGATAACAAAAAAAAGTTATTTTGTAATTAAGATATCATCATTGTTGAATTTTCTTTTCAAATCAGTTTTTCATTTTAAAATCTCCTTCTGCACTCAAAGAATCATATCCTATTTTAAACAATTCAACTATAGGCACCAACTACGTTCAAAAAAATAGTGATAGTACATAGGATCTTTCCTTATGATCGCTAATGATTATACCAGCTCATATCATCTTGTCATGGATGAATTCATCCAAATTAATTTTTAAATAATTTGATTAAGAAAGTATCCAAGCAATAAATTTTGAAGGGTCACAAATCTATAATAAAAAATCTTAAAGGTTTATATTAAAATTAAATAATATCTTATTAGATCGAAATAATTTTATAGCCTTTTATCCAACAGCACCAACGTCCTTATTTTTAATCGAGCAATAAGCCTTGCTACTACTTGGAAACGAAACAAGGATCACGTTGCATGTTGACGTCCTTGCTTTATTCGGACTACAAGTCCACTACTGTTTGGAACCGAAACATCGGTTGCATCACAAGGCTGAGTAAGGAGTGGCACAAGAAGTCAGCACGGGCTAGCTTTGGGTTGAGCTGGACCTAGACTTAAGATGACCAGTTTCAACCCAACTCATAATTGGAGTCTGCATTTGTTTCTAGTTCCAAGATAAAAGCCGAACAACTGTCTGACTGCACAAAAACAAGCTAGACTTGATATGTGATGCTACGTGGAAAACCAAAGGTGGCAACATAAAGTCCACACCCCCCAATCCCAATAAGACAGCACAGTCTTCTTGAGTCTTGACACACGCCAAATCCTAATAGAACATGTTTCCTAATAAATTCTTCTGCACCCAATACCCTTTTCCGTCAATAAATTTGTTTGTATAAGGTACTACGAGTGCTTGCTTGGACGCTATTCTCTCTATGGAGCGACGAAGATGGCACCCATGCAAGAAAGTCGCGATGCCCTTGCTTGCCGATGTGTGTCGGCAATGGTGGGCGTCAGTTCACCTACGAGCCGACCTTCACCTCCTTCCACTGCCATCGAACTCGGACAATATCACGCTACTTCATCCAATGCATGTAGCGTAACCGCTACTTCTCGAGCTTCGTCTCCATCCACCCTTTGCCACCCTCAGCTCAGCCTCTATCCCTCGACTTTCTCCCCAAAAACGCGAGGATTGAAGCAGTGGCACCTCGAGGCATCTTGCTTTGCGCCACCCAAGAGCATGGCATCATCCCTCCGTATTATGTCTGCAAACCAGTAACTCGGCAATGGTGCTGGATACCAAACCCGAAGACTAGGTACGACACCAAGAGCATTGCCATGGTGGCCTGTTCCTCCGGACGGTTGGTGTTTAAGATCATTCGGTTCTCCGATCCAAAACGGCTGACCTACGATATGCAATGCGAGATATTCGACTCGCGCTCGAAAGATGGAAGACGAGGGAGGTGGCGAGCTTGGAAGCTCTCAACAAGTCTCGGATTTATATTGACTTTTGCACGAAGAAATTGACGATGGTTGACTCAATTTAATTCGATCTCGTTATATCTTTCATATCCGCTGTCTCTTTTTTTTTTTTTTTTTTTTTTTTTTTTTCTTCCTTAACAATTCGCTTTGGCTTTGTCAAAATCAAACCAGCCCGGAGCCATGCCAACAATCCATTCTTTTCTTTCGGAAATAACCATGAAAGTGCGGCCACAACACCTTTTATGTCCCTCGCGTTTGCGAGATCCTCTCGTTCGGTTGAAGAGGTCCCGTTTTAAATCATAAGCCTTCTATTCCTCCACAAAAACAAAAAAAAAACATAGACCTTCCATGCATTGCAGAATGGCACGGGTAATTGCAAAGTCTTCGGCCAACAATCTGATTCAAACTTGAACTGGATCAAGAATATCCGGACTCAACAGGCTTAAACGAAGAAATATCCAGGCTTCTTTTGCATAGCAGTTGTTTTAGAATTTGTTTTATTAATCATTTAACAGAGATGATTGAAAATAATCATATATCATTCGCTCGGAGAAGCTTCACCTAAAGTTCAAGCACACTTTCTTTCAACCGGAGACTTGCAACCACCAAGCTATGACACTACGTATGATAACTCTAATTACTGGTCAAAACAATGTAACAACTGGCTATATTACAATTTAAAACATGTTTGCATTATTTTTTATTTCTTATTTCTTAATTTTTAAAATAAAATTACAAGAATTGAGATAAAAATATATATATTTCTTATTATTATTTTATTATTTTATTTTATTTTAACATCAAAGTAAAGAATTATTATCTTTATTAATTAATTTTGAAATAAAAAATTTATATCTTTTGGTTGGTGGTAATACGCCTTGGTATTCTAAGATTGCCATGTATATTATCATATTTAACAATTAGGTATAGTAATTTGAACAATAATATTTAATTCTCAATAACTTAAGATGACCATAAACCGTGGTAGTTTGATTCCTATTTGAAAGATGTGTATTTAAGATTATCAAATCCTGTAGATTATGCTCTTAATTTTTAAGTAAATATTTAATAATATTTAATCTAATGATATGTTTAGAGGTGTAAAATAGACCATGCCAACCTAGGTCAAGCACGAGATCGATCATGCCAAGCACGACATGAATTGCTACAATCGTCGAGCATAGCACGGCATAGCCCATTCAGCGAACTGTATCAGGCTACCCCCTAAGGCCCGTGGGCTAGCCTGTTAGGTGTGCCAGGCCCAACACAAGGACCCGACATGCTAAGCCCATCGGGCTGGCACATGCTTGGCATGCAAGGCCTGACTGGAAAAGGGTGAAAATGCCCTTCCTCAACAGCCAAAAATAGCTATTGGGGAGGGCATTTCCATCCAAATTCCAAATTACCCTCCATTAGAGTAAGAAAGAATAATTTTCAAGTGTATTCTGGTATTTGGGTCAAGAAGACCTATTTACGTTTTCTAATGACTATAAACGGTTAATTTTTAAGATTATTTGGATCATTTGGAAGCCCCTTGATATCTGTAAAAAGGCTCCAACCCTTTTCCCTCACCCTACATCAAACCATAAGCTCTCTAAACCTTTTTAAAGCTTTTCTAAGTTCTCCAAAGCTCTCATAAGTCTTTTTCATCTTCTATAAGTCTTCTAAATTCTTCTAATCTATCTTAATTTTTTTCTGCTTTCTAATTGACTGTCCTAATCTCTCTCTACTCTCTACTCTTATTCTCTATCATTTACAATCAACAATGTCTGGTGCTGGTAGCTTTTGCCCACTCCACAGCTAATGGTCCAAGTTCGACGTCAACATGATGAAGTATGAGGCATATCAATCACAAACTAAGCTTAGTATCCTTGAGCCCACTGCTTTCATCGGTGTCACATCAAGGCCATCAGGTCTAAAGCTAGACTTAAGACCTCTGAAGTCTAGTAGCACTTCAATATTGAAAATATCGCTGGCAAGAAGTTTCATGCAATCTATAAAGTCTACATGAACGACTATAGTTATGATACTTCTAAGAAAATCAATCACCTAACCCAGCATTGGAAGAAACATGAAAGTGTAACATCTGATACCACCAAATCTCACATTAAAATTAGCCAAGGAGGTGAGTTATGAAAATTTTTTTATTCTCAAAAATTAAATAGAAAAGAATTATCAAAATTTATTATAGGTAGTGAAATACTTTTTATGTTTACCGAAAGTTCAAGATTTAAAAGTTATATTAAAAATGCTTTAAATCCTGCACGTAAAAAAAAATTCTCAAAATACTACTAAATCTAATAGTTTTAAACGATTTCATAATTATAAAGAAAATATAATTTCGTATCTCAAAAATTTGATGGTAGAATAACACTTACATATGATATTTGGATAAGTGCAATTGAATTATCTTATATATATGTTACCACTCATTTTATTGACTGTGACTAGATATTACAAAAAAAGAATTCTTAGTTTTAAATTAATTGAACATCCATACAATGCCACCACCATTTATACCCATATCACGCAAGCGGTACATGAGTACTGCATACATGATAAATTTTTTTCAGTTACTTTAAATAATGCATCTAATAATAATATTGCTGCTAAATTACTCAAAACACATCTATATTCCATCTTAGATGAAAAATTATTTCATATTAAGTATGCATGTCATAATATAAATTTAATTATATAAGATGGATTAAAAGTTATTGAATTATATATAGGCAAAGTGAGGAATGCTGTTAATATACACAATCATATATGGGTTCTAAAGAAATATAAGTACATCTAATTTATTTTATTTGATTTCTTCAAAATTAGTTTTAAAATAATAAAATAATAATAAATAAAAATTTGCTTGGTAGGTTGGTCCATCGGGTTCAATAACTTAGGGCCTAGACTATATCAAGCAAAAGATGAAGATGAAGATTAAAAGATTGAAGACTTTTATCTGAACAGCTAGAAGACGAAAAAAATTTGAGATAATACAACTAAAATAAGTCATTTGTCCACCCACAAAAAAAGTTTGTACATAATTTTTTTAAAAAAAAGTAATATTATAAACTTTACATAAGCTGGCATACAGACAAGCACCATGTGCCGGCATATGAGCCGACATAGCCTGCGACACAACCCATGTACTATAGCAAGCCGTGCCAACATGGCATGGCAGCCCGTGAGCCAATCATTGGAATAAGCTGGGCCATGCCTAGCCGGTCCATTTGATATATCTAGATATTTAGTATGCACATAGTAATATTTTAATATTTATATTATATTTATATTAAATATTAAATATATAACATAATATATAAGGTAAACTTGACTACATTCAAATGTAGCGAAGTTAAATTTATACGGATTCCAAAGTCATTCCATCTTTTTAACTTTTTTTCATCTTTTAAATTCATAAAATATATAAATTTAAGAATAAAAAAATAATTATATATATATATATATTATATTAATATAATATTTTTAATATTAAATATAAATATTTAATATTTTTAATATTATTATATATTATATTATTAATATTTTAATAATACTCACCGGTATCTTGCTGATGCGTCTTAACCATTATCATTATTTTTACCATCATAACTATTATTTTTATTATCATCATTATTATTATTACTTTTTCATAATATTATTATTATTATCGTCAACATCACCATTACTCTCATCCGTAATGCTATATAACCATTTTGATGTATCACACCGTGGCTGCTGCTATTGCTTCTACCGACGTAGTTTCTTATGCAACGCCATAATATTATTGGCGCCTCTCTCACCATCGATGCCGCTATATCATTAAGGCCCGTCCTCGCTTCCACCACAACCGCTACCAAGGCTTTTGCTGCAGTCTTTATTACCACTGGTACCACCTGGGTCGATACCGAATTCATACTCTTAAAAAATAATTAATTATATAAATATATTTATATTTTAAATTTTTTTTTTAAAAAAAAAACTTTTTGGAAAATGAAAAAAAAAAAAAACAAGAGTGATAGCAAACGATTCCTAAAGTCTATCTAATTTTCCATTGCAAACCAATAAAAAATATGGGCGCTTGAGTGTGTTAACTACTAGAAAACCCTCATCTGCCAGCATTTATAAACATACATGAACAACTTCTGCTATATATCATAACAAAATTAGAACCTGATCACTCTAATAAGACCAAAAGCATGATTAATTTCTAATCTCTATCCATCACTTGAAAACACTTTCAAGCAAACAGAAGGGCATGGCTAGAAAACTTCCTAGATCTCTGTGGAGGGATGGGGGGCCTTCTCCTCCTTGCACTCGTCGAAAACGAGGAGGGGCCCCTTGAAGCCTTCTTTGTGGTGGTTTTGGAACGCCCTTCGGGGGACACTGGTTTCTGGCTGTCCAAACTCCCTCCATAGCTCTTGGACGACTTGAGTTTTTTCCTGCACGGCCTCTCAGGCTTGGCAAGATCCTCCAAGCTCCTCACATCGGACAACGATGCGAACGTCTGAGATTTCCCATTGTAAAAATTTGAGAGCCCTCTCCTATAATAAAAAGAAAGTATTATCCATGAGATTAATTTGGTGAAATAAACAAGAAAACTATTTTTTCATGCAGTGCATCATTCTGCCGTGGAAATAACTTGTTCATGTTGTATCATGCCATAGGATCCAATAAACTAAAAGTTATATTAGCTTATGACACTCATCAAAAGATTGAGGCAAGGGTGAGAAGAATGGAACTTACTTGAAAGGAAGTTGGACTGCGAGAGAGGACATCTCATACAGAGGTCCATCTTCAAGCCGGTCATCCTTGTTGGACAACGACGAGGAAGAAGTACAAGAGGTGGTATCATCCATGAAGTCTGATGACACCGAAGAGTTATCTGAGGAAGAAGAAGAAGAAGAAGAAGAAGACATGGATCCAAGTTCCTCCTCCTCCTCCTCCTCAACCATGGTCCCATGGGTGTTTAGTGGGATCAAAGAAGCATCCATTCGCAGCGAGATATCCTCTCGATTCTCTTAATCTATGCCTGTATCCGAGCCCCCAACCAACCATACGCCTAAGCCTCGAGAACTACCCAACCCTTTGGATCCAATGAGCTTCGAAAGAAAAGACGAGCAATAGGGCCATGGTTTCATATGATTCCCATATATAAAAAGGCGTAAAGCTGAGGGCGAGAGAGGAGATTGTTTTGGAGGCACACACAAAGGGGATGCGATGTTGAGGTGGGACAGGAAAGTTTATAAGAGGAAGGGGGCTTGTTTGGATAAGCATTGGTGGGTTTGCCGGAACTTTGTGACGTAGATTCGGCATTATCCACATGAGCTCTTTCCTGTTCCCCATTTTGGTGCTAAAAGAATAAGGGCAATGGATAAGGACGTCAATGTTCTGACAACTTCCATTCCAGCCCACCGTGTAGTTTTAAAACAAAAAAAATATGCATTTATTTCCGGCGCATACGCGCATATGTTTCCTTGTATACTCTTTTAACATAAAAATATATTTTTGACTCCTAAAATTTGACATAAAGTTCACCGTGATCCTTAGCTTCCTATGGCTACAATTTAATTTTAAGTGTTAGTATGAAATCAATTAAAATTAAAAAAAAAAAATCAATGTAGCATCCTATAAATCAATTAAATACTTTAAAATAATATGTTGACTATTTTAATTAATTTTTAATTAAATAATAAAATATATTAAAATATAATATTTTTAAAATATAAGAGACTATATCATAATAACTAGAAATTGAAGGAATAAAATATTCTTTTTAATGAAAGATTGAAGATCGAAAGTATATTTTAGGTTAATGTTAATATATTTCTTTAAATAAAGCGCTTTGTGCCGCTAAAATGACGAGCTCGCAGCCCATTATTCTAACTTGACCATTGATATTCAATATAAAACCAGCTAAATTCTATTCATGGCTCAAAAAGCGCTCATTTCGTGGAACCCAAACCTAACAATTTCTAATACCTTTGTCATCTGATTTGACTATTTGTTACGTTCGGTATGATAAAATTATCTATTTTAAATTAAATTATAAAGATAGTTGAAAAAAAAATATTTGATAAATCATGACAATTAAAATTCATCATGATATTTTCATTGTTTTTATTATAGTGACAAATGATGATCGTTGTAATAGTCATTAATTTATTATATGATATATCCAACAAAAGACCGGACAAGAATTAAAATTATTTACTTATTTTTATTATGTCTTATAAGAGTTTTGCTATGATACATTTAAAGCAGTAAAGAGTATTTTGATTATTTAATAGTTCTAACTGATTGAACTGATCATCATGTTAACCTTATTTCAGAATGCTGAAGCACAATCCTTTTCTTTGCCATTTCCTTAGAATGTTATTCAGACGAATGATAAACTTTCAAATTTTAAATCCAACTTTATGTTGAAGAGATCGCCTCCTTATCAATTATTTTCATAATCGCTCACTCCCTTGCTTCATCGTCTCTATTTCATAGATCATCTTTCTCTTCCTTTTCGTTAATGAATCTTTACAAAATCCTTAAAATTTTTCGCGCTAGTGATGTAGCACATCAAATAGCAGCAATAATATCATCACACTGATAAATGTGATCATGAAGAAAGGAGCAGCGAGAAAATACATAAAGTTTAATTTTTTTTTTATTTTTATTTTTGCATGAGCTATGCATATAACCCATTAAAATCAGCCTACAATACATTTACATTCCTTAGAATGAAATCAAAATGATTGATAATTTTTTTTATATTTAAAAAATCAAAGAACAACCGAGCAAAACCCGTTAGGAAATAATGACTGGACAAGTTTGATGGTTTGAAGATTTCAGCATGTAGTTTAGCTTCAGCTTGAAATTTCCATCAATTTCTTCCACCTTTTTGCATATAGACAAGGGAAACATATATTTTAGTGTCCCCATGTATTGTTATTTAATTAGTATGACTTCCACCATCTCTTGTCTCATCCTCAGCCCCTGTGGGGAGATCGCAGCCACAAGAAACTCATACAATATCCGAGGCTAATCCTGTGCCCTTTACATAACATGGCCCCATCGGGGGGTGATCGAGGCTAAGATAAGCTTCAATTGGCTTATCTCTCCCTACCCTAGAAAGGACTGAAATCGAAGGATCCTACCTAGAAATCTCTTTGGCTAGTTCTAGATATAGGGGCCATGATCAACAACTCTTTTCCACCATACCTTTATTTAGGCCATCCATCGCATTTAATATTATATACACATAAAATGTAGCAAGATCTATTAAAAAAAATTAACCTCCAGATGTTTCAGATGACATCTCATCACAAAGAACCATGAAAATACATAAGTTTAGCCGTATAATATAAAAATCGATGCATAATTAGGAATACTAATTCATACAATTATATTATCTCGTGTATTATATCAAAGCCAGAACCTCACTATATATATATATATATATATCAGCATGAATATGACATACATAACCTATTTAATAAATAGATCGTATTGAATCGATATAATATAACTTATTTAATAATTTATTTAATATAAATAAATATGATTTACTTAATATTAATTTATTATTTTATTTTTTTAAAATAAAAATATGCATTTCACATGAAAGCCATCATAATATTAAGCCATTTAAAATAAACGATTCAAATGGTATTATTTATAAAAATTAAATAATATACATTAATAAAAATATAATAAAATTTAAGTTAATTATATGGTAATTATATCATTTTCGAGCTGATAGATTCATACATCAGACGACATAATTATTTGTACGTGCATTGAGGTGACGCGTACGGTTCCAAACTTTAGCGCGGAGTCCGATGAGAACGGGCAGCCTATTCATCACGGCAGGAACCTTTTAATCCTCGCACTTGTCCACCACCACATCCTTATCCTTTTTAAAGACGGAGAAAGAGGTGTCAGTGGTCCAGTTCGCGTAGTTCACCATTAGTGGAGGCACGTCTGCCACTAAACTCTGGTTGAGATCAGACAGATTATATCACAAAGCTAAATAAATAAATAAATAAATATATATATATATTTTTGTTGAACCTATAATTAAGAGTTATACGTACGAACTGTGATGTAAATTTATCATTTCTTGGTTCAAAATTATAATCTTTGTCACGCAAAAAATAAAAAATAAAAGACAACTTCATTTATAAAATTAAAATATTTTACCGAGCACCAAGCACTCATCCATTTTTGCTCATAACCCTACCATAAAATTATAAAGTTTTTCTGTTCCGTCTTCACATTGCAGCAATTTATTCTTAAATTTTACGATCAAGCAAATGTGAATACAGCTCTCTGTGATTACCTTAAAAATAATTTGATAGTTAGGTGCCTTGTTCAGATGCTGACTTAAGGCATCAATGGATCTAAGTTCTCTGTTATAGTCTTGAAACATCTCTAAATTTTTTTAACCAAGTCATTATGCATGGTATTGTTGTTGATGATTATTTTTTAATAAAAAAAAAAAATTTCATTTACAGTAGCAACATATTTTGATCATCTACATCCTCCTTGGTTCATAATTCATGGGATTGATAAAGAAATTAGGCTGCAATTTTTGAGCTGGCGATCGTGAACATAAGCGGCGGCTCAGATGATATGTCAACATTTCCGAAGGAATATGAGGTCTCAAGAATCAATTCACTGGATCGGATTGAGCCGCCAAGAATTTGTCCTATCGAGACAGGACATCGACAAAGCTTGAATCTAGGAAGTGGTGGCTCAAATTCACTATAATGTGGTCAGTCTTTGTTTGGATTACATCGAATATATCAGCTCAATAAAAGTTGACATGACAACTCGCTCCCTCAGAGACGCACGCACAAAAGAAGAGAACAGAGTTGAGCGTAATCTTCTTCGCTATCAAAATAATTGTTAAAAATCCTACTTTTTGATGCGTTTGGTATTTCTGCTACTTTTCTTTAAACCAGAAGTCAAAAAGTTGATTTTTAGATTCTTCTGAAAATATTTTAATTTTAATTTCTCTTCCCGAACAAGCACTTTTTCTATAATATTGTAAAAATTTTCTTTTTAAAAGTATAATTTTTTTATTTTTAGAAGTCAGACCTTAAAAAAAAAAAAAAAAAAACAAACAACAAACAAACAAATATGCAGTGAAAGGCCAATCAAGCCAAATCCGGCGAGTAGAACAGTCTGTCCAATATTCATAACACTTAACAAATCCATCTTGGAAGAAATTAAGAAGCGAATAAATAAGTTAGGTATGCTTCCTGTTTGATGTAGATATTTCAATGAAACAGGGCAATTACTCTTCTTTGATCATAGATATAAGAATCTTCCCTTGTGTAATCTTGTATGATTAAGAGTAAGTTTTCCTTAATGCTGTGATTTATCTTTTTAATAATACTCATGGAGAAAAAAAAAAAGACCTGGAATGCTAGGATTATTTTATATAGTACGTATGCCAAGAGATCTATGAGCCCATGGAGGGCAAAGCAGCTGGGCGGTTGGCATTTTTATGAAAGCTGAGATTTACTACTTCACATAATGGTTATAGAAGAGACGATCCAAAGAAAGTCTTAGCACCTCAAGTAGTTGAACTCTACCAAATCAACTCATTCTCTCTGGTTCAATGCATGAATCATGTGTCTCATTTGTTACATGGAAAACATGTTGTCTGACCTACGCAGCCAGATATGATTCCGTTACACATAAAAATAAAACTTAAGTGCAATGTACTATTTACATGCCATACAAATTTCTCTCTCTTCTATCACCATAACCTTCATATAAGCACCTAATAATGGTAGAGAGAAAGGTAAAAGAAGAGAGAGACGAAACTGTACAGCAAACACATAATGCATCGCATTTAAGTTCCATGCTTTACATAAATAACAACGATCATCAATAAATAACTTTATCTATAACTTTATATATATATAGCCAGTCTTAAATCCGTTTAAAAAAAGAAGGATCATGGTATGGTAGGTTGATGATCAATATAAAAACTATAGTCATATTCGATGAACAGGCAAAAATAACAATACTTTTTGATGGGCTGTGTCTATTCAAAATATAAACACATGCTTCGCAATAGGCAGGATGAGAACCATCGTCATGCGCGAAGTCTGGCTCAAGTTTGGCTTATCTCATCATCTGCCCGGCAAATGCTACCAAAATCCCCCTTCATAAGCCTCAGGTTCATTTTTATTGACAAAAAAATAAGTCTTAAATTCATAAGAATTTGTGCTTCCGAACATCATGCTCTCGGCCCATCAGCTGGCAGACTGGAAGTCAAAGACCGAACATAGGAGCAAGGAAATGGCCGTCGTTGGACCTAGCATGGCCCTTCTTAAAGTAACAACAGACTAAAAGAGTCCAGGTGATTTACAGCCCAAACAACATGTTGCCTGGAGTTTCAAATCATAACCTTGATTCTTAATTTTGTGGACCTTGGCTAAAGTTTTGCTGGGGCCACTAAAATCACATGAGTTGACATCCCAGTCTTAATTACAAGAACGAACATCATCATCGCCATTTGAAAATTATGCATAGAAACCACTATTAAAAAAAAAAAAAATTGTTGAATATAATTAGTGTGCTTACGTTCTGAAGGTAGCCATGTCGAGAAATCCATAAAGAAAGGCCTCTAGACCTAACTTGGGTGATGCCCAACCTTACCAACTTGATGATGATACTCCATGCCGTGCTCCTCTTTTCCGAGAAAAACGCCAGGGTGCAATGAAAGTTTGATGATACCCCATGTTGTGCTCCTCTTCTCATGGAGGAACCCCGAATTAACGTCTATTAAAGAAACATGAATTATTGACAACCACACTACTGTTCACAAAATACTGAATCACTGTAGGAGATCGAGCAGCCCGAGAGTGCTCTGCAACCTTGGTTTTGTTGAAAGCATTCGACACAGTTAGTTGGGCTTTTCTAAGTAAAAGTGCTAATGGCTCAAGGGTTTGCAATTAAATGGACTAATTAGATTTCTTTTTACTTAAATCGGCATTTAAAGGTGTGGTCATTAATGGAAGATTAGGCAGATGAATTAAGTGTAGACCAGAGCTTCGCTAAAGTGATCTCTTTCCTCCAAGCTATTTATTGTCATGGGGACGTGCTTAGCAAGCTATTGAAATAAGTAGGAAATGTCGAACCAATTAAAAAGGCATAAAGGACTTTTTATGTTTTTGCGACATCAAGAGTTCATATGAGTTCATATTTTGTCAACCACTCCCTCTTTTACTATGTGACAAAGATTGGGTCTCACTGCTATCAAAGTAATTCTCCTAGTTTTTAAGAATATATCCAATTTCAAGTTCAACTTTCATAAAAACTTAATGATTTATTTGGATATTATGAGGAGAGAGCCTAGTCCTTCACTATCTTGTTGAACTATAAGAGAGACAATCTATTATTCACTTATTTGGAGCTTCTATTAAATGACTGCAACATGCATAAGCAGTGCTAACAATCACTTATAGAAAAAATTAAAAGAAAATTTGCCTTATGGAAGGGTCAATTACTATCTATTTGTAGTAATCTAACAATTGCTATCAATTGGTAATAGACTAATAAACTCGATCCTAATTGCCCTCCCTTCTTACTTTATATTTAATATTCTGATTGCCGAAATAAATAAGCCATAAAATCGAAAAGCTAAGAAGAGCTTCTTCTGAAAAGGAAAGGAATCTATTAGTAGTCTTTATTATCTAATCAATTGGGATATGGTCTGCTAAGTAAAAAGAAATGGAGGTCTTGACATAAAAAATCTAGACCGTATGAATACTGCATTGCTAGCTAAATGGGTGTGAAAGTACGTGAAAGGATAAAATGAAGTGAAAAGTTTATGGATCAAAATAAGTATTAAAGTTTCTATTAGAGATATCTTATCATCATGCGAAGGATAGGTAGACTTTAGAAGCATTTCTAATTTGGAGGAATGTTTGCGAAAGATAAATATCTTTTCAAACCGCATGACCTTCAAATTTGAAATGAAAAGAGTATTAGGTTTTGAAAGGATAGCTAAATAGCTCTAATTTTTCTCTATCTCTATTTGAGGAGAGCAACCATAAAATAATATTTAGTTACCTCACTGCAGAATGTAGGAGTGGAGAGTCCATCTACATGGCTCCTTTACTACCTCAAAGCATCAGTAGCTATAGTAGTTCTAAAGCCTTCTATTTCTCATGCCCCTAGCATATGTAGTGGATGCATCGGTTCGAAAACTAGGTAAGGATGGTAATTACTCCGTTTACTCATTTTATAGATTCATCATCCATCGAGAAGTAAAGTATCCCTTTATAGATAGGTATAGAAAGCTTTTGTTTCAAATAAAGTAAAAGTATTTCTTTGGCTTAAATTGCCTGTTAAAAAAGTTCTCATAAGAAAAGAATGGCTGATGAGTGCCAAATACATGATGTATGATGTTAATCAGGAATTGGCTAACCATCTATTTATCAATTACCCTTTTTTAAGGTGGATTCTAGAATACCTGATCAATTATCTAGGAATAAAAAAATTGCCTTCCAACATCTATGAGCTCTAATCGAACTAAAAGAGGAAGAAGATGTTAACTAGTTGGAGAAAAGTTTGGGGATCAACTGGTTATAACTTTCATGTGGCATATGTAGTATGAGAAGAATACCAAAAATTTTTTTAAAAAGAATGCTTCTCAAAGTTTTCTCTTCTAACCTACAAGTGGTCATATATATATATATATATACACACATAGAGAAAGAGAAAGAGGAGGGGATAGACTTGACTACATTCGAATGTAGTTAAGTTTAGATTCAATCATTTTTTCTACTTTTAAATCTATAAAGTTTACAAATTTTAAAAATAAAACAACTAAAAAAATAGAATAACTTTAAAACTCATTTAGATCCATATATATATATATATATATATATATATATATATATATATAAAAGCTCATGTACCTTTTCTACCATCATCCTCGGCAACGGCTGAATCAATTGCATGATCATCTACAAGGTTGGATAAATTGCAAGCCTCCTCGCTGTGACCTATCAGCGCCGAAAGGGAATCAGCATCTCCAACCACCCTTCAATAAGCTCACAGCTCTCGTGAAGGCCCTCCCCACGTCAGAATCACTGATTAGTTGCAAGTGGTGAAGGCTGGCCAAAACAACGTGTCAACTTGACCTCGAGGCCTTCAGCAGCCTCACGCTTTTAGCGGCAAGTTGCCAGTGAATAGACCCTTGCTTTTTAGATACGAGAAGGCCGAAGCTTTCTAAAAGTCAAGCATCACGTGCTGCAGACGGTTCTCTTGTGCATCCATACTTCACCATGCATCCGCGTTTCCTCCGGGTTAATGAATGTTTATTGCCGACACCAAGCTTTCGGCATCGCTATAATGCCTGGTTTCAGCATTAAAATCGGTTGCAGATGTTTCATTTCTACCATTGAGTTTTTAATTGTTCTCGTTGATGTTTATGGATGGACCACAACAGCAAGCGGTTTGGCTTCTACTGGCAGCTAAACGTGTGCCTCACCCACGTTGGTGAGCCAGCTGCTGCGTCACTTCAGAACCACTGAAAAGAGTCACCAGAGAAGTCATGACTCAAATCTCAATGGCACACTCTCTGCAAGGAAGTTACCCTCTGTAAAATGCCGTCTTCCATGTTCCTTCCTCAAATGAAGGTGCAATATCTTATCTACGTCAATTATAGACAAAGGACTGTTCACCCACTTCATTGACCCTTTTTGTATCAGATTTCCAGGGTACAAAACTTAGTTATTACTACTTTTTCTTTAAAACAAAGAAAAAAAAAAGGTTCGTTTGACAAATTCAAGAGAACAATGTACTGTTTTGATTCTACTCAAATTTTACGCTAAGAAAGATTTTATTTATATATTTAGTTGATGCATGCTTATTTTTCTCTATCTCCATGATAAATAGTAAATATTATTATTTTTAAATTAAATAAATAAATTATAATTTTAATCTTTGAATTTAGGTATGTCACTATAATTTTTTAACTTTAAAAATTTATAAAAATGATCCTAAACTTTTTATTTTGTTTCTTTTTATTTTTTACTGTTAAAAAAGAGAGATGTCGTTTGATTCAATCTAATGTGACAGCACACATAGCATCTATGGTAATAAAAATAAATTTAAACCCATTACCAAATCACACTTATTTATTGAGTCATTTATGTCAAATATAATGAATAATTGCTAATATCATTTTCAAAAATGTCAAATATTTGGTGCGTTTCCAGTTCGTCCCCCTTATAATCTTGAATTGCTGGCATTATAAATGGGTAATGGCTCTTCTTATATAACATCATTTTTAAATTTAAAATTTTAAAAATTAATTACCCGCTTGATTCAAAATTTAAAAACTAACGATCACCCCAACTGCTTCTATGCTAGCAAATAGCAATAACTCCTTTTCTTAATGATGAACGTAAGTTGAGAAAATAGTGAGACTCATTCTTGTTAAAAATTGCCAAAACATAATCCAGTAGTTTTCTCTTGATCAAAGACTATAAGAATGAATTGCAGGGTCATTGGGATTCTTAAAACACTTGAATCAGAGTGCTGTTAGTGCTGCAGACTTTTTTTCCTACATCCATCTTAAAATTTTGAAGGAAAGTAATTGATTGGGAGACATGCTTGCACCACTCATGCTCGTGAAAATCTATTTTTGGGCCTTGCTTATTATAATTCATTTGTGAATCAAGCCATGTTCTTTTGAGAAAAATGGTAGATATGTCTCAGAGATCATGCCATGTTCTGTTCTTCAATAAATTATAAAACAGAAAAAAGTTCCTATTTTCTTGTTTTCTTGGTTTGCAATGAAACATAATGAGGTTTGATTCACCTTAGTAAAACTACAGTTGAGGAGACCATTGGAGTGTTCTATTAATTTTCAAGAAAAAACAAATTCAAGATATTAAATTATAATTTATTATATATATATATATATATGTGTGTGTGTGTTGTGCGTTTGAGAGAGAATGGTAATCAAGCCAAGAGGGAAAGAAGAATTTCCTTTTACCTACCCAACTCAAATCTTTAAAAAAAATATTTAGAAGATAATAAAAGAAATAAAAATAAAGTCCTAACCTTCTTTACTTTATTAATAATCTATCAAACTAAATCGGAAAGCCTCTACTTATACTACTAGTACTCACCTTTACATAATTCAACTTGAATTTTTCTTCTAATTTGAATAGGATATAACAGTAAGAGTAGCCCAAACAAAGCATGATGATCCTTTTATAACGAGGACTCAAAGAGAAATAATTTATTGAAGTTTATAACTAAGGTGCAAGGAAGATAAATTTTACCAAATTTGGACAGAGAAACCTTTTATATGCTGGAAATAATATCTAACTTATTTTTTTAATAAAAAAACACCTATTGATATCATCCTTTAAAAAAAAATAATTTTTTATTTTTTATTTGAAAAAAAAAAGGAAAAAACCTACCCTCGACTCCTTAAAAAAACTAATCCTGCCAAACCCAATTTGCATGGAGTTGGTGGCTTGTTGAGTGGCAGAAGAGTATTTTATCCATCACATCTTGATTCATCAGGCGGAAAACCATGTGCTGAGAAACATGCGGTCATCTGGATAAAGCCGGCGCCGTCAACACCCACTACCAGCCTCCTAAACCTTCCTCCATAGATTATAAATTAAAGTTTCTTTTTAAATTCAATGCAATCCCTCCATTTTTTTCAACATTGACAAGGTTAGGATGTCATGTGGGATAGAATCTTCCACTTGAAATTACTTGCTGTTCAGTTTCATAATTGAAGACATCCATAAATGGCCAGCCATGCCAAAAATCCTAAACAAGTTAAGAAATTATATAATTCAAAGCATCGTAACAATCAATCCAAAAACCTTAATCTATGATCTTGAGTAATAACCGTTATAATATTTCCCTTTTCTTCGAATAAGAAAAGAAGAAAAAAGAACAAGAGATTTATATTCACATGCATGTGCATGCATCCAGCTGGAAATAATTATAATCTTGACATAAAATGCCCTTGACTTATATCATTTGACAATGATGCTATTTTCTAAGTTTTAGAACATTGTTAATTATATATAAGAATCTTATTTTCACTGCATCAAATCTTGATAATTGTATTATGTATTCTTAAAACATTAACTTAAATCCTTACTTTCTTATTCTAGCCAATGGCAAATGTTATAATAGTTAGCGTACATTGACATTTTCGAGGTTTCGATGCTTTTTTAGTATTTTCTATCCATCTATTATAAATTAAGAATCTTTGGCTTTGAGTTATAGAATCAAAATTACTGCATCACATTAATAAATGAAGCATGTGTTGCATTTAAAATCTTCTTAATTCATCCATTCCATTATCATCATTCATCGATCAGTTTTTCAAGCATAAGTAGCTTGTTAACTTACGTATAAAATTTTAAGCAAATGGAATGAAAATTATAACCAAGACTATAATATATAAATAATTTGAGTTGTCGCATGAATATTTATTTTTATTGTTTAATTCAATGAAAAGAAATATATGCATAGTAGTTGGATTAGATAGATTAACATTTGACGCAGCATAATTTAGCTTGACGTAAACACGACTAAATTAAAATAATAATAATAATAATATTATTATTATTATTATTATTGATGAATGGTCTTGAGACTAAATCTATTCGTCAAACTAGACAGGGAATGATTTGATAAAATATAAATATTGTCTAATTGGACGTAATGTGGTGGCTATCACTTACTTCAGTCATAACCATTGATGTGCGGATCGTTCAACAAATTTGTTACATATAATACAAAAGCATTTAAGTCCGTTAGTGCGGCGTCACTTTCTAAAAACTTCACGCAATATCTCTTCAATATTAGTCGAGTTACGGTTTCTTGCTATGATATTTTATGGAAGAATGGAGACAATGTCTTGCTTTAATATGAAGTCATCCTAGTGGGAAGGGTCCATAGGTATAACAAGCGTCAAACGTTAATGATATTTTAAAACTATGCACCTAATCTCACCTAAATTCAAATCTAGCCAGCACTAAGCCAGCAACCAGGGACATGGCCTACCTTGTTGGGCCCTCATGTATACATCATGCATGTGAGCTTTAATTGTTTTATTTATTGAATGTATCTGCGTTACGTGTCATAATTGCTTTGGTGTCAAATGAGTCAAAAACTCGATATCAACGTCCCCTTTCTCCTTCTCTTTGCCCCTTCCGCCGCGCTTCCTACTTGACACGCTGTGGCCGCCATCGCTATTCTAACTCCAACACAAAAGACAATAATACCCTCCCATGATAAGTTATAAATTACACCGCCCCCCCCGCCCCCCCAAATTCAAACCAGGGCCTACCAGGAAAGCACGAGGGCTGCTTCAGAGTTCTCATAGCACAAAAACGCATGGTGTTTGCTAAGCGTTTGCCTCATGATTCTCCTCTCAGACAGCGATATGTGTGTACTAATTCTATTTAACGTGGCAATACGCCTTTGTGATCATTAGATCAAAAACCTTAGTCTCCGTTGTTGTTAGAAGTAATGAATGGATATTTAATATTTCTTAATTGAAGAATTAGATGACAAACACCTCTAAAACTCTGTCTAAGTTTCAATCATTTTTATATGATTGAAATTTTTAAATTTTTAAATTTTTAAATAACTTTTGCTCATTAATAAAAATTTCAGCAATTACAGCGCTTTGTGAAGGAGTAAAACTAGGGAATTGACTAAAATATAAAAATCATACATAAATTTTTAAAAAATAATAAATAATTAAATATAAATAAAGGAAATTATCAAATAATTACTAAATGCTAACTTATATATCTATTTAGAAATATATTCAAAGGAAGAAAATTAAAAATAAATATCAAATTTCTATTAGGTAAGTGTTAACTTGAAAATGAATATGAAAGATTTTTAAAAAAAAAAATGAAAACAAGCGTCAACTATATGACCTCCAACAAATCTTTATTCTAATACCGTGTTGATTAATCAAATGATCTCAAAGACTTAAATTGATAAAAAAAATAATAATATACATCACACCTTATAAATATTATCAATGATTTAATTTTTTTTTATTTTTAAATTAAATTTTTCTACTCCACTCTGCCAAACCTAAGATGCTAGAAATATTTTTTATTTTACCATACTATTTTAGAAATACCATATAAAATTGAAAATCCAAGAGGCTGTTCAATCCTCATTAGACCCTAACATTATTAATGTTGTTCTAGAGGAAAGAGTATATTTAGATTGAAAATATTAACATCTTGAATATTAGAACAATTATCAAAGTACAAGATAACCTTTAACTTTGCTCCCATATGGAGAGAGGAGGGAATCTTGTCACTCTTATGTGAAGCAAGAGGGGAATAGGCAGCATATCTTTTAGCTCGAAAATACTTATTCGGCTAACTATAAATCAATTTGATTGAAGGATGCTTTCTCTTTTGTTTTGAATCATATTTGTTTGAAAGATGCTACAATTAGCTTCATGACTTAAAAAAATAAAAATAAATAAAAAATAAAAACTGAACCTTGGATTTGGATTTTTTATTTTTTCTTTTATTCTTAAAGGATATTTTCTGGTCCCCTAAGCTTGAAGGGTTTTTTTTTTTTTTAAATTTTGACTGTAAGCTTAGAAGCATATTGGAATTGGAATATGAAAATTAAATTCAGCGATTGATTCGGTCAGGGGCAGAATCGGAAATAAATTAATCTTTCTCAATATTTTGGAGAATATTCTCAGGAAGCCGATCCAGAACGGAAACGGGAGGGGCATATTCGTCCACTAGGAAGAAGCCCCCGTCTCCCTCCTTCCAACCTCTCCTATATAAAGCCCTCGCCCTCCCTTCCTTTCTTCCAGTCCACGGAGAGAGCCGAAAAAAGCGAGAGAAAACCCTTGATCGATCGATCGATCTCCCGATCGATCTCTTACTTTTTCTTTCGATTGTTGCCGGTTTGCCGATCCCTCGAGGGTATGAGCTGGTTTGATAAGCTCCGTCGCTCGTCGGATGCGAGCCGATTCATGGACGGCCTCATGATTTTTATCCTCTACCATTCGATTCCTATACGTTCTAATCTTTCCTTAAATCCGTTACTATCTTAAGCGGCGTTCGGGGGATTCGGATCGCCGGAATGGAGCCCAAGACCCTCTCGGGCGCCGACAAATTCGTTATCAGCGGTAATCGTCGATCTTTCGAAGGTTTCTTTCTTGTGCTGTCTTTGGATGCTGTATTCGATGATTTTTTTTTTTTTTTCTTTTTTTTTTGTCGGTAGTAGTTTGGCGTTGTATTGTATGATATTCTGTCATTATTCTGATGAATATAATAAGCGATTTGGAGATTAGGTTTTTGTGGTGTATATGATTGATATGATTTTTTTGGATTAGTTTTTTAGATCTATTAAAGGTAATATTATATTTTTTTAAAAAAAATAAATTAAGAAACAGAGTTTTAATTTGTTTTGTTGTTACAATGTGCTAATTCTTATGGTTCGGGTGTTTTGCTGATATCTTGGCGAATCTCTCTGAGGCCAATAGTGCCGCATTGCTTTCAAAACTTTTGCTCTGATGTATGTGTAGCTGATTCTTTTCTTCCATGGTTTTAGAGTTGTTGGTTCATTGAGTTGTTTCTTTTGCTAATATGAATCAGACCTCTGAAAACAGTGACATTATATCCATATATATTGTTGTCTATTCCAACAACATACTAAGGGTATTCGTTAATGACGAAGAACAGGGGCAAAGAAGATAAATTGGAGATAGAAGTAAGAGCGAGAAAAGAAATTTTTTTGGCAGATTATTCTTTGAATCAAAGAAAAGAGAGGAGTAGATGTTTTGTTGAGATTGGAGCCTGGTCTTTAAAATGTTGATTGAATGGATTGGCGCTTGATAAATATTTTTCAATTCCAGTAATCAAAAAGCAAATGCACCATTTTTGGGACCAAGACAGCTGTCCTATAAATGCCTTGATTTTGTATGGGACCACATTATTGCACTCTTTTATTTGTTCAATTCAAATTCAAATGAGTCCTTAGAAAAAAGAGAGAGTTGCATAAAAAATAAACGTAAGGAATTTGCATTTCTTGGCAGCGGCATGCTATCAGTGAATCTCTATTTACTTTTGCCTTGTCTAACAACAAAAGCTTTTTAAGATGGTTGTGCATTGCCATCATCATTTGTGTACAATTTTGTCTTTACTCTACCTCCATCCTAAAATAAAAATCTTAATTTGCTCCTGGTTGGATGGCTTCATATGCTTTACTGATGTTGCTAGGCTTGACGTGGAAATATTACTTGCCATCATATGACTATTATTGTAGATTTCATCTTAGCTACAAATTAAAAGAAATACCAAAACACCTGAATCCCCTCACACCATGCATGTTCTTTCCCTTCAAAATTCAGTTTCTTCAGTTTCCAGACAGATAATTTTATTGAAGTAACGCGTGGATATTTACCCACTGCTTCATTTCTGAGTTTCTCAGTAAAAGACCCCACAAACAGATTTGCACATACACACTCCCTCGGTTCTCTCTATTTCCTCTTCATATTGGTAACTAATTATGACATTGCTAAGTTTTCATACCTGATTCAGGTATTTTTCTCTCACACATTGAGAGACAACAACCTTCCCCCCCTTCAGTCATTGTGATTGGTGGAGGCATTTCAGGGATCGCAGCTGCACGGGCATTATCTAATGCTTCATTTAAGGTAATGCATTTTTCCTATATACTGGTATGTTAGGGATTCTAAATTCATTTGTACTTGTTGCTTACATTACTTTGTTCAGTGTAAATGAGAATTAGAAAGTTATGTTTCCATGTTTTGCACTTGAGTTATGATGAGATAAGAACTGCTGTATGATATGCTTGTCATGTAACCAGTTGTGTTGTTCTCTTTAGGTAATTTTGTTAGAATCGCGTAATCGGCTTGGTGGCCGAGTGCATACTGACTATTCTTTTGGCTGTCCTGTTGACATGGGGGCATCATGGTGAGTCCTCATTTTGCAGTTCATGTATTATTTCTATTTTCTTTCGTTGACTGAAATGCATTGTAGCTTTGTCTTATGGGTTTCTCTCTCATTCAGGCTGCATGGTGTTTGCAATGAAAATTCTCTGGCACCATTTATTCGTGGTCTTGGCTTAAGATTATATCGCACTAGTGGTGACAACTCTGTGTTATATGATCATGATTTGGAGAGGTATATTTTCTAGCTTTAAAGCAGTTCAAAATTTTCATATAACTGGTTTTTGGGTTCTATTTTAGTCATTCATAGTCATGGCTATATTAAGTTTTGTAATATATATTAAACTTGCTGACTGAAATCCAGGACAAATTTGAGCCCTCCAAACTTGATTCAGCCTCATTTTGCTAAATAATCCAGTTTCAAGACTGTTCCTGGCTTATGAGTATTGAAAACTGAATTTAGTTTAGCATATGACTAGTTAAGCTAGCTTTGTGTGTTTACAAAGTGGATTTTCACTGTAATTTAATTTTTATTTTATCTATATTTACTGAAAATAGGTGTTGGTGTTTTTCGCTGTACTTTGATTTTTATTTGATGGTGTATCTGTATAACTAATTACTAAAATTGATCTTTACCTGTAAATACTGATTCATGTTTCATGGTTTATGTAAGCTATGCGCTTTTTGATATGAATGGTTGCCAAATCCCTCAACAGCTAGTAATTAAAGTTGGAGAAATGTTTGAGAGAATTCTCAAAGAGGTTTGTTTCTTCACCTGGTTTTTTTATTGTCCCTCCTATGTTACTTGGTTTTCCGTGGCAAAGATTGAAGGTTTACCTCTTTAAGTATTGCAGACAGCAAAAGTAAGGGATGAACATGCCGAAGACATGTCCCTTCTTCAAGCTATTTCTATTGTTTTGGACAGAAATCCAGAGCTAAGGTATTATGGATAACCATATACATAATATATATGATTGTAATGTGTTGTCGATTTTCCATAACATGCATTTTCCTTGTTTTGTAGGCAAGAAGGGTTAGCATATGAAGTGTTGCAATGGTATATATGCAGAATGGAGGCATGGTTTGCCGCAGATGTGGATACTATATCGTTGAAAAGCTGGGATCAGGTATCATTACCAAAGTATTTATTGCTACGAAGTTGTTCCCCTTTCTGTAACATGATTTAGCAAGATCACAGAAGCTTTCTTTCCACATCATGTCATGTACCTTGAAAACATAGGTCACACATACACAGACGTATGCACACACATATACACATATATTTGTTTAAGTATCTAAAAAGATGGATTTTCTTCCAAATGATTTGTTAATCCAGATTTGATATCTTGATTGGATCCAGGAAATAAGATCCAGACACTCATGAGTTCAGACATAGATGGCGTAGCTCCCAAGTTGCATTCTTAGTCATTTTCATGTGATTTCCATGTCCAATAATGCATCCATGTTACATTAAATTTTACCTCATATTTGAAGTCTTGCACTGTTTTGGAGAATAGGCCTTCAATGGGGAATTTTGATGCTTCTGGCTTGAGGGTCTTTGAAAGAGAAGCTGGGTCTGTGAGGAGGGTGGGTTACCTTCTTGTCTCCCACTTGAGTCAAAATAGAATTATCATCCAGTTTCGCACAAAATGTGGATGTTTACCAGATCAACTGCTTGCCTGATCTCTTTTAATGGGAGACTAGCAAGCCTTAGAGGATCTTTTAGTCAAGGATGGCCAAACTGTATTGAACGAAGTGGTTTGGAGTGAACCATACAGAACCATTCCAAAATCAATACGATTTGATAGTTTGGTTCAGCACTAGAGCTAAATCAGTCCAAACTATATTGAACTACCCCATACCATGCTGAACCGTTCGGTTTGGCTCGGTACAAGGCAGTTTATGAGTTGGAGCCTCCTAATTCATCTGATCGGTTTGTCGCAGGTTTGGTATGGTATACCTTATACCAAACCATACCGGTCCGGTATCAAAATGGTATCGGTTCCCAGTACAACCTTGCTTTTAGTATAGTTATAGATATGTTTGAGATAAAAAGAACTAACAGTAAAGATTTTATGCACAAGTTCATGTTGGATATGTACACCATGCCAGTAAGGTATTTTTTCAGGTTCTTCAATTCTTGTTCTAGGTTTATGTATGGACTAGCAAGAGAGGTGTGAGTAGGTTTACACCAAGGTGCTTGGTGGTAGACAAAATCTCCCAACAATTTTTTGTACGGGCGGATCTTGTCTAAACACTTGTATAGGGTAGGTATTAGGGCATATTAGGCATGTGCTATACAGGGGATATTGGTTTTAGCATGTCAGTAGTGCACCAAATGGACCAAAGCTTGTTTTGGTCTATCTGAGCTTTTTGCTCAAGGTTAATCTTGTTTGACTTGACTTCTTAAGCCAATGATCAAGCATAGTTTGGTTTGATATATAAAAATTCAAGTTTGTCTTACCTTAGTAAAGTTAATTGATGACATTTCTAGTGGAAATCTTGCCTGGTTAATTATAATTTTTCCTGTTATAGAACTTTGTAGTTTCTTTATTGAATACAAACCCTGAGGAGCCTGTTTGTTAAATGATGTTCGAATTTGCTTTTGACCACAGCATTGCCTGTTTTGAATTACAATTTTGAGGGAATCATGTTCTTTGCTGTTAATCATATAGTTATTCCTATAAAAAATCTACTTTCACGTTGCAAAATTAAAATCCATAATTATTCTCTTCACTTAAGTATCAGCAGGAAATTATATTCTTATTATGGATGTGAACTTTGTTGATGACATGGTAAAATATCTGTTATATGATATATTGCAAGCTTTGATGCATTGGATTGTGTTCCATTTTGACTCTCTTGCTTATACCATCTTAAAGATGGATTTAGTTTCTATATTAAATATTGTGAACTTGTCTTTGTATGGACCCTTTTGAAGTCTACGGGATTTCAGAGGGTTGCCCGGTGAGCTTAAATTGTTACTAGCAGGACCCTCTACTAGCTAGCAAGTCTTATTGGTTTTTATGAAAGGCCTTCTCTTTTTAATACTTAGCCATGAAGGCTCTATGTTCCATGTTATCTGCAGTATGGATGCGAACTTTGTTTATGGCATAGTAAAATATCTGTTATATAATATATGGCAAACTTTGATGCATGGGATTGTGTTTCATTTTGACTCTCTGGCTTGTAGCATCTTAAAGACGGATTTAGTTTATAAATATTGTGAACTTCTGTCTTCCTACAGACCCTTTCGAAGTCTAGGGGAATTCAGAGGGTTGCCCAGTCAGCTTAAATTGTAACCAGGAGGACCTTCGACTTGCTAACAAGTCATTGGTTTTTATGAAAAGCGTTCTTTTGCCATGAAGACTTATGTTCCGTGTTATCTGGAGTCTAGACACCCTATGTTTTGCCCCTGCCATTTTAAATATTGATCGATATAGCTACTTATACATTGAACATTTGGAATTTGAGAATATCGTATAATAATATTTGAGCATTTTGAAATGTAAGCGGGTCTTTTTTTAAATTTAGAACTTTTTTAGATGATGTGGATTAACCAGAAGAGTTACAAGGGCTTTATGTATGTTGTTTTTTTATTTTGAATAAAGATCAGGCAGTTCATGACAAAAAATTTAGCAATTACTTAGGTTATAAAAGATATGTACTATCTAATATACCAACCTTAAAAGCAAACTGGGTTCTGAAACCACTCCTTTAAAATTGAATGTGGAGAGCTGTGCTCTTTTAGTTTTCTTCATCTAGCAATGGACCATTGAGGTAACTATGAACTTGATTTTAGGAAATACATGAACTCAATGGAGTCCTTATATCCTTTTTTTTTTTTTTTTTTTTTTTTCAATTGAATATACCAACTCATAAACTTTGCTCAATTAAGTACATTTTTGACAGCGGTCAATGAAAAAAAATGTTGAGATGGTGCTACATGGCATTATGATGACAGCAGTGAAACATGAAAAATGGTGGTGGGGAAGGATTCATGTAGGCATTGGGTGTAGGAGGTAGAAAATAATGGGAGTTTTTTCTTCCATTTTTCTATCCTTCACCAGCCTTTGCGCTATGTAAGCGACATTTCAGTATTTTTTCATGTTTGTTGTGCCAAATAGCATAGTCCATCGGCTTATCATTGACGTCCATCAAAAATATATTTGATTGAATGAATTTTATGAGTTAATATACTCAATTGAAAGGAAAAAAAAATTAGAGACTCAATTGAAAATCCAAAAAAGGTTTATGTACTTCTAATGTAATTATCCCCTTTATTTTACCTTCTTTTTTTTTTGAAAAAGGTTTAACGGCAGATGATAATATCTTGTTTGCCTTTTAAAAATATATGTTCTTTTATGGTTTTACAACACTATTTTGAGGTTACAGCTTCACATATATTTATCACATAAGTAAAACAAAAGTTATTCTTGTCTGTTTCTAGTTATATTTTCCATTTACTATAACAAAGAGAGCAACTTGAAATTATTGTGTGATGACCATAATGCTGATGTTTTATATACAAATTTTATATTATTATTGTGTCAAAAGAAGGTTCGTGGGATGCAAAAAATTATTTATGGTATGTTGTAAGTTGCTGCTTTCTTTTATTATACAGGAGCATGTTCTTTCTGGCGGCCATGGACTTATGGTACAAGGATACCATCCTGTCATTAAAGCTCTTGCAAAAGATCTGGATATCCGTCTGAACCACAGGTGTGATTTCGTCTTATTAATAGGGATCCTATATACTAAGTAGTGAGCAGAAATCCTAATTACTAGCATCTCTAAACTAGCATGTCCTTTCTAGGATGTTATGAAGCCAGTTGCTCTTGCTGACATCCCTTATGCTAGTCTTCTTAGTTGCTATTTACAATGGTCTTGTGCATGAACCGTTAGTTATCTGTCTTTAAGCAAAAGTTATTGCTGAAATATTTGGATTGTATATGTCCTGTTGTAGTTCAGGACCTATCTTGCGAAAATGTCAAAGTCTATTGCATTACTGCAACTTTTATCTGGGAACTCCCATGCCTGAACATTTTGCTAAGTTCAAATTTTCAGATTTTTAAGCAGGTCAGCATAGCTGCATTTTAGATTTCTTAAGAGTTCTTTTTTCTTGTGGTTACATTAGCATGTTATGTTTATGACTCATGCATTCATGTGTATGTGCTGTGAAATGCTGTTTAGATTGCCTTCTCCCAACTACGATCATTCCTCCTGATTGCATTCTGTGATTTTTTGGATGCTATAACTCATTTTGCTATTAATTCCTACTTTATGGTCTTACATGCTTTTTATGTCTCACTGTCAACCTAAAATCAACCCTAACCTCTTTCATCCTGGCTTGAAGTAGCATCAACATCGTGAATTCTTGGATGCTGTTCTAATATTGATACCTGTGCCACCATCTGGAAGAATGCAATAACTAACACTCATATATCTTCCATGCTTTTTCACATGATATTCTTTTTTATTTTTATTCATTTTGCAAGTGCTCCTGTATGATTTGAGTTTTTGAAATTTGTTGCTATGAAGTGGATAGATGTGAAAAATAAAGTTGCAAATCTCAGGCTTATTAGAATAAAGTGCTTGCATGCTGGCTGAGGCAATTGTTTCAAAGGCTAATCAAATATTGTAACATGATAGTATCACCATTGTAAGGTCCTACCATTCCTCCTAATACTCGATGATGATTAGGAGAAAGGTCTGGAATAACTTCCATGTTTACAGTTATGTGCCTTGGCAACCATAAGAACTAGTCTGGCATCCACTTGAAGCTTGGTGTTCCAGAATCTATGCCCCTTTTATTTACTCTTCTCTAATCATGGTAACTAGGGTGCAAAAAATTACCCAGCGCTGTAACAAAGTAATGATCACTGTGGAGAATGGTACAAATTTTATAGCTGATGCGGCTATTATCACTGTTCCTCTTGGGGTTCTCAAAGCAAATAAGATTGAATTTGAGCCTAAGCTACCAGAGTGGAAGGTCTCAGCTATCTCTGATCTTGGTGTTGGCAATGAGAACAAGATAGCTCTTCGCTTTAGTACTGTGTTTTGGCCTAATGTAGAAGTTCTAGGAATGGTCGCTCCCACATCTTATGGCTGTGGCTACTTTCTCAATCTCCACAAGGCAACAGGACATCCTGTTCTTGTGTACATGGCTGCTGGAAGGTTTGCTTATGATATTGAGAAACTATCCGATGAAGAAGCTGTTAAACTTGTGATGTTACAACTTCAGAAAATGCTACCAGATGCCACAGAGCCAGTAAGTTTCTATCATCTGTATTCATTTGTATCTGTTCTCTAGTCCAGTGGTGATTTGAGCTTTGGAATAATCTTTTCGATTATGATCATTTACAGGTTCAGTATTTGGTTTCTCGGTGGGGTACAGACCCTGATTCCCTTGGGTCCTATTCTTGTGACTTGGTTGGGAAGCCAGCTGACCTGTACGACAGATTTCGTGCTCCTGTGGATAATTTATATTTTGCCGGGGAAGCAGCGAGCGTTGATCATTCTGGGTCCGTCCATGGAGCTTACACAGCAGGTATTGTAGCTGCAGAGGAGTGCCGAAGGCGTCTAGCACTGCAGCATGGCATCTCAGATCTCTTCCAGTTTGTATTGAGGGAGGAAATGACCGAAGCCATGGTCCCCCTCCAAATATCTAGGATGTAGTTTGATTATTTTGCTGGCTCAATGATAAAACAAGTAGACTATCTGGAAATTAATTAAGTTTTTTTTTTTTTTGGTCATCTTGCTGATAGTGGTTTCATTATCCATTAAGCCGAAGATCCAAATCCTGTTGATAAATGGTGATGTACTCCTTTTGAGACTTTGAATGCTGCTTAGACCTTGCCTTTGTTAGCCCCCTCCGAAAAAGCCGCTTTCTTGCATGTCTGTTTATATCTATCATGTTTTATTGTGCATTATAACATAATTTTACCAATGTTTTACAAACTGGTTAATCAGTACTTTTATCCTCATAGCTTGATTGTCCATGCCAATTCTCGGAGGCTTCTGTTTCCCAGACTGATGCTTGTCACCAAAAAAAAAAAAAAAGTGTTTATCAGTATCAGAGACTCCTGAAGTAGTTAGTTTTTGGGCCTGGTTTTAAGCTGGGACTTTATCTTCGTTTTGAGGTTCTTTATAGCTTGCATTGTGAGTAAATTTGCTCTAGTTAGTTCCACTTGTGAAAAATACAACAAAACGATGTCAGACGCAAACTCTTGAAGTCCGTTTTCACCTTACGTGCATGCAGAATTTGGCAGAGGGATGGTTTCTGGGTGGTGCTGTATCCGATGGTTTCCTCTCTCTCTTGCTTGTGATCACTTCCCTAGCACTGCCGCTAATTTATGTTCCATGTTCCTCATTTTCGTACTGGTTTTTGCCACCATCCTTCTTCAGCTGGTTGATCTTTATGAGAACTCCGCCAGTCCTTTGCTTGATATACTAATTTCTTTTATACGAAGTCTCTCTGCCTTGAGTATGACATGCATGCACGGAAAAGGCTAGTTGTCACTAGTGCTTGAGTCGAAGTTCTTTTTCTCGCATTGCATGCGTGAAAAGTTGTGGTCTCTTCTTGCCTGCTAGCCAACGTTTGTGGTTAAGCTCGGACATTTACCTGCTGCTTTTTAGCTTCAAATATAAAGGACTTAAAAACATCTCGCATACCGGGACTCTTTACCTTCAGGTTGGGATTAAAAGGTAGGTCGGTGACTGGAGGTTGGAGCGAAGATGCCGTCGACCTTCTAAATTCTAGTCGTTAAAGTTGCTTTGCCGAGTTCTCTGTTAAGGCTGATGGCTAGGAAGGTGCTCGGAATCAGAGTGATGCGAGTTCAAAAAACTGGATCGTCCAAGGCTGGCGGTCGCCCATATATCAAAGGTGGAGCTACGTGAAATCCAGTTGGATTTTCCCCTTTTTTGGTGGATGTCGTGTGATCCGGTTGAGTTTTCAAAGGGTTTATCTTTTGATGCACCGTAAATTGCAGTATGACTTCACAAAAAGAGATGAGACGGAAAAAAGAGTCCGCGGTTTCACTTGTCAACTGAATCCCTTTGAGTTTTTTTTGGCATGTCTGGAAGATGACATTATAGTGCCAGACGTCACTGGGAGCATTATGTTAGCAAATTTTGCAATATTTCTATCAGGGAAAAGGAAATTTAATTAAGGTTTTCATTTAACTTTCCTTAATAGAGCCCCTTCAATTAAAATGAAACAGGACGGAGTTAACTTGCACTCCTCAATTGAATAGCAGGTGAATGAAGGCCCTTAACATATAATGTGCAACAACGGATCATTGTCGAAAGTGACTCATTCACCTTGGCCTCTGTCCTGGGACGGGATGCGAGGGTCACTTGGATTATACAACCAAGATATTCACACTCTGCTACAAAGCTTAGAAGAATATGATAAAGAACATGCATATAGGGAGTCAAACAGGGTTGCCATTGGGTTGGCAAACCTCAAGCAGTCTCAGGATCTTAATATCAACTGGGTAGATCAAGATGTTGTATCTACTATCTAGGGACATTTTGGACTTGTATCTAGATCGGTTGGCTTGCGCTCCGAAGAATCGAATCTAGTGGTTGTATAGCTTTTTTGTTTTTTGTTTTTTTTTTTCCCGAAAAAGGTTATGTTTAAAAGCCAAGTATCTTCAAATATTCAAGTGTATCCAAATGCATATGTTGTCATGATCCTTATTTCAAATAGCAGTCTCCCAGAGCTTTTAGTATTCATCATGTAAAGAGTATTCAGGATTTTTTTTTTATTTTTGGAACAATTATTCCATATGATATAAGAAAGCAAACATATATTAAGAAATGGTTGGTTCAACAGCTTTTCTCTGCATATGGTTCCATTCAGTTGCTCTGCTATTCTTTTTTCCAGAAATTTCTTTGTACAGAAAAACTTGGTTCTTCTCCAACATACTAATCCTATTTTAGATATTAAAAATATTTTGTTCATATTACAATGAGATTTTTTATTGTTTATATGCTTGTTAATGTTTTTTTTCACTTGGTATGGAAGCATGAGAGCCAATTTGTTATGTTTCTCTACATAATCTTTAGTAATTGTAGCATTTAAATGAGCATTAAATATGTTAATTATAAATGATTTATCATAGTTTCTTTGCCTCCTATTCTGTCTTTTTATATATATATATATATATTCTTCTCATTCAATATAATTTTATTAGGTAGTGTTCAACTAAATCTAAGTGGAATGAAAATGAAGGATTCATGTAACGACCAAGGTAGCTGAAGTTTAAAATTTTATCATTATTGTCATTATGGTATCAATTTATTTTTTAATGATAATTTTGATAAGATTAGAACTTAGATGCAAATGCTAGAATTCTTTCTCCTCCTCCTTTTTCTTCTTCTTCTCCCTTTTTTTTTTTTTTTTTTTTTTTTTTTTTTTTTTTTGGCGTAAGTCCTGCCAGCTAAACCTTTTACGATGGTTATCATGGAAAAATAAAAGAGGGATACGGAAGGAACTACAGTGCTCGCACCAGGCGGCCAACACGCTGCACCTGGCAAAAGGATTTTTTTTTTTTTTTCCTTCCCCCTCTCCAATAAAAAATTACGCGCGGAAAGGCAACACCTTGCCCAACCACGACGGTCAGCAGCCTCCCAGATTGAACGCCTCCGCCATCATGGAGGAAACGCCAAAGCTGTCCTTCTAATAGACATTCCCGGTCAAATAAGTAACTCTCAAATCAACCCAAAAATAAATAAATAAATACTCCCTTCCACTCGTACAGCTGTTTCGTTTATGATTGTCCTCCACCTATCGCCTTCGCTTATCCAACCCAAACCGAAATCTCCAGCCTAAGAGACGTGCAAGCTGGACGTCTCAGAACTGATCCCTTGAACCATCTACTTTCCGCTACCTCTGAGGCAGAGTGTGGCCGCATTTTGAACGCAGTGGTTGGGAGGCGGCCACAGAGCGTAGACTCGCAAATCGGACCGTGACAACCAAGGAAACTTCAAAGCATTGCTTCGTTCTTTGAAGGCCGAATGCGGAGGGAGAACTCGGCCAAGCTACGTCCAGCCTCGCCCATAAAAATGCAAGGGTTCAGTGCCACATTCCCATCCTCCACCACCCTCACTTAAGCGTCCCAAAACTTCCAACTCTTTTGTCCTCGGCCCTTTCCTTTCTCTCAATAAACCTTTAGCCATGAGTTATCCAAAGGTTTCCCATTCCCACCTTGCTTGTTTGGCCATCATCACCATGCTGTTGTTGCTCTCCACCATGTCCTCTGAGGCACATTTGACTCCTAATTTCTACTACAAAACCTGCCCACAAGCACTCTCCACCATCAAGCGAGTTGTGAATTCTGCGATCGCAAAGGAGCGGCGCATGGCGGCATCCCTCATCCGTCTCCACTTCCATGACTGTTTCGTCCAGGTAAACATCCATCGCACACCACGTAATGGTGACAAACATCCCTACCGAAATGGGATTATTAATGATGATGTGATCGAAAGCAGGGTTGCGATGCCTCGCTCTTGCTTAAGGATGCTCCGGGCATCATAAGCGAGCAGAATGCGTTTCAGAACTTCAAATCAGTGAGAGGCTTTGAGGTCATTGACAGCATAAAATCAGCAGTCGAGAAGGTGTGCCCGGGAGTCGTGTCTTGCGCTGATATCCTTGCTGTTGCTGCTCGAGTCTCCTCGGTCTACGTGAGTGGTTTCTATCATGCACCATAGAGCAGCTGGCCATTGTGCCCCAGAATCTAACAAAGTTGAACTCAAGAGTTTATTGTTTTAATCTTGTTATGCTAACAGGTGGACGGTCCGACATGGACCGTGAAGCTTGGGAGAAGGGACTCAACTACTGCTAACAAAGATTTAGCTCAGACCAACCTACCAATAGCAACAGATGATCTTGACGTGCTCATCTCTAAGTTTGCAAGGCAAGGGCTCAGTGTGAAAGACATGGTTGCTCTCTCAGGTTAAATTACGACACTCTATCAGGTATTATTCATCACAATGTTTTCTTTCAACATTGTCTCTTAACGCACAAGTTAATTTTAATGTTTCAGGAGCGCACACCATAGGCCAGGCTCAATGTGTCACCTTCCGAGGAAGGATCTACAATGAGACTAACATCAACGCCGGCTTCGCAAGCACTCGAAGGCGCAAATGCCCTGTGGCCAGTGGCAACACCAACCTGGCCCCTCTGGACTTGGTGACGCCCAACTCCTTCGACAACAACTACTACAAGAACCTTCTTCAGAAGAAGGGTCTGCTGCACTCCGACCAGGTTCTGTTTAATGGTGGATCGACTGATGACATTGTGACGGGTTATATTAAGGACAGAGCCTCCTTCTACTCGGATTTTGCTGCTGCCATGGTGAAGATGGGAGGCATCAGCCCTCTCACAGGCTCGGCCGGGGAGGTCAGGAAGATCTGCAGTGCCATCAACTGATGCATGACAGGAGATTCAATTGTGTTCTTTATGTTTATTATTCTCCATTCTTTTCTTTTCTTTTTTTTTTTTTTTTTTTTGTGTAAGCTTTGAATAAATCGTCGAATGTGACACGTTGTGCCATGAAGTTCAACAATTCATGAGCCTCATCAAGATGTTTAATATAATTCTAATAGAAGAATAATAAATTTCAATTATGATTGCTTATTTTATGACATTTGTGCAATATTATTAAAATAATTTGTCATTTCCGTTATTTTTCCTAATTGTATAATCTAACAGAAGAATTTTTTTGTTTTAAAAAAAAAGTGCCGCAGTTTTTGATCCTTCAAGAAAGAGGGGGAAGAAGCGCGTCCGGCCCGTGCGATTTGAAAGGGTCTTGGCACGGGCCACGGGCCGGACATCAGCTCAGGCATAATTTCTGTAGTCCAATTATACAAACTCTGGCAATTGACCATCCCCCAAAGCATTGTAATTCCTCGAGAAAGGTTGTTTTGAAAACCATAAGGAACGTGAGTTTTGACGAAAATTTATGTTGGAATCCGTCATCCAACCTATTTTATTTCATAAAATTACTCTCGATGAAAACCCATGTTAAAACCTCATATGGGATCGATCATATACCAAAAAAAAAAAAAAAAAAAATCTTTCAATTTCATAATTTTTAGATTTCCATTTTGATTCCTTAAATTTGAATAATTTCATGGATGGATTTCAGTGACCCAAGCCCAAAGGTGACCATGGATCGATTTAAAAATTCAGCACCTTCCATCACGCCAAAAGCCCGTTCCCTTTTCACAGTCCAATCACCTCCATCGACCAATTTATCTACGTACCTATCTATGCATCTATCTATTTATAAAAGCTTTAATATTTTTTTAAAAAAAATCCACATGACACCCTCTAGTTTCTTCTCTGCTTCCTTTGAATTGGCACCGTGGAAGTGTTCTATTTGATAAAGTGATGGGTGGAAGATCCCAAATGTTCTACCTAACCTAGCAACAATGAAAAGATTTGCCAATATTATTATTATTATTATTTCTTCATAGGATTCAAAGTGAGAGAGTATTGGATTGGCATGAATCATGCTTAAATATAATCACCAATCTACAAATTCAACCAGAATTCCAATCCGAATTAACCCAACAGACCTTTAGAATTCTTGTCCTTTGCTTAGCACTGCTCTCTTCCGGCCAGGTACCGCTATTTTAGGTTCAAATGGCTCGGTATTATATATTATGCACCATTTTTAATTATACTTAAAAAGTTTTTACTTTCTAGAAGCCATGTATGTGCAGTTATCAAAAAAAATAAAAATAAAAATAAAAAAGAGGAGTAGGTAGATGTTTGTCAATTAAAGCAAGTGATCCAGTACACGTCAAAATCTCACTTGGATGATGGAAAGGGTTCTTGGATTGCTAAATTAATTATTATGATTTATGGGATTATTTGTCCTTTTTTTTTTTTACTTTTACATAATTATTTATCTCAAATAGTATTAATGAGAAAAGAACATGTATTGACTATGCTTAGCGTGGCTTTTCCATCCATCTATCAAATAAAATAATTACATCAATGACTCCAACTTATAATTAATATTATAAGACTAATAGGCTTATGATAGTTGATTTTGCTAGCTTTGTGTATGATTAGAGTAAGGATCTTATTACAAAAGGTTAGTTAAAAAATATTATTTAATTTTTTTGATCCAATATAAATACCTAAGATATATCTTATTGCATAATTAATACAATAGTAAATATATATTGGTATGAGCTCTTGCATACTTTAGTTATTTAAATTTTAATATTTTTATTAAGTTAAAAATTTAAATCCAAATCTAAGCAAATCTAGTTTATATTAATCCTGGATCATATTAGCTTTAACACTATTTAGTAATAACTTAAGACTTTACCCCTAAAAATTAATGAAGATAGTGTTATTTTGGTATCTTGACCCCATATAGAATTAAATACATGGTAATATGCATTCTTATAGAAAAGATTATAACATTCTCTCTCTTTTCTTTTCTTTCGAAACCATTTACTAACACTCCTTGATATGGGTGATATAAAACTCAGCTGACAATTTTTCCCCTCCAAATCTAAGTATTTATCCCATGTTTTATTTATCATTTATTTATTTATGGAAAGTTACGATAAACATGAGAAGTTGATTTTTTTTTTTTTTTTTTTTTTGGCTTTCACTCTTCTTTTTACTTTTCTATTTTGAGTGAAAGAACGAAAGGTAGGTCCATTGAGTTCTAATGAAAACTCTATCTGATAAAAACATTTCCTTGCAAATGCCGATATCACCATTTTGTTTTCTAGGCATCGCAAGCTAATCTACATGACTATTTCTCCCTCTGAGCTTTCTTTTAGACATGGTCAATTGTGACCAATGCAATGAGAAGTCTAATCGAGTGTGGCATCAAAACCAAGTCAACCGTACGCAGCTTCCACAGTTCTTCACACGTTTTTCCGTACCTACGTACGGCTACGTTGTTAATTATTTTTCCTCAGCTAACGTCGTTCCTGCGTGTGAGAACGCCCACTCCAAATGTGGTTTACTTTTGTGATTGCGAAGGTGGAGAGCTGGGTCTCAGCATTTCGTAGTTATCTTCCACTGCAATCCATGAATGACGCGCATGGTTGAGAACCGGTTGCAGCGCGTGCCCGGACCGAGACAACGTTCGAAAATTCAAACCTTTGTTTTGTTCTAAGGTGGTTGAGTGTAGTGAACTCCTTCAAGCTCTTCTTGCGTTGCTTATAAATTGGCAAGGGGCTTGATGCTACCTTCCCATCCTCATCCTCATCCTCATCCTCATCCTCCTCTCTTTCTCTTTCTCTCTCTCTCTCTCTTGTTGCCATCACCTTAAGTTGCCTTCTCTCACTAAATCCATAGTCATGAGCTGGACAAGAAGTTCCCATTTCCCCCTCTCATGTTTAGCCACCACCTTGCTGTTGTTGGTCTCCACCATGCCTTGCGAGGCACACCTAACACCTTATTTCTATGAAAAAACCTGCCCACAGGCACTCTTCACCATTCGGAAAGCCGTAGGGTCTGCGATCGCAAAAGAGCGGCGCATGGCGGCATCGCTCGTTCGCCTCCACTTCCATGATTGTTTTGTCCAGGCAAGCATCATATACCAAGCTACCATCATGCATGCATATTTTCAACCTCTCGTATGATTGTAAGCAATGTCAAAGTTCTAAGAGATTTATCAACGATGATATTAATTACACAGGGATGTGATGCATCTCTCTTACTCAAAGATGCTCCCGGCATCATAAGCGAGCAGAATGCTATCCGAAATTTCAAGTCAGCCAGAGGTTACGAAGTCATCGACAGCATAAAATCAGCAGTCGAGGAAGTTTGTCCAGGAGTTGTGTCTTGCGCCGATATCCTTGCTGTTGCTGCAAGGGATTCTTCAGAATATGTGAGTTATATATCATCTTATACACCTAAAACTTGCTCCTTTCTTAGATGAAGCCTATAATTATTTCAATGATGCTGAAGAAGTGCACGTTGTACCAGATGAATGGTCCGACATGGACGGTTAAGCTTGGACGAAGGGACTCCACAACTGCTAACAAAGATCTAGCTGATATCAACCTACCATTTGGCTTCGATGACCTCGATCAACTCATCTCCTCATTTGCCAGACAGGGACTAAGTGTGAAAGACATGGTTGCCCTCTCAGGTTGAAACAAACGCTAACAATCTTTGAGCATCGCATGTGGAATCCTATTTCTTTCATCAATGTCTCTTGACGCAAGAGTTAAATTGCTTGCAGGTGCGCACACAATAGGCCAGGCTCAGTGCATCACCTTCCGACCGAGGATTTACAACGAGCCGAACATCGACTCAGGCTTCGCCAGTGCCCGAAAGCGCAGGTGTCCTTCGGCCGTTGACAGAGGCAACGCCACCTTGGCCCCTCTGGATCTGGTGACACCCTACTCCTTCGACAATAACTACTACAAGAACCTCCTTCGGAAGAAGGGTCTGCTGCATTCCGATCAGGTTCTCTTTAATGGTGGAGAGACTGATGATATTGTTAGGGGTTATAGCAAGAGCAGGGCCTCTTTCTTCTCGGATTTTGCGGCGGCGATGGTGAAGATGGGGGATATCAACCCGCTTACCGGCTCAGCTGGGCAAGTTAGGAAGATATGCAGCGCCGTCAACTGATCGATGAAAGAAAATTCAACTGTTTTCATTCATTTTTCAGCGTCTATATGTTATCGTTTCTTTTAAAAATAATGCCTTGAAAAGTTTGTTCAATGTAATACGTCGTGTGAATAAGCTCTATGATCGTCCATAGACCTCTTCGAATTTGTTTGTTTTCCGATTATAATACCATAACATCTATTATTTGTTCTCAGCGAGCCCTCTCTCTCTCTCTCTCTCTCTCTCTCTCTCCGTGCATGTGTGTATTTTGATATTCACTCGTGTAGTTCTAAAAATATTTATTAAGAAAACAATTTGCTAATATTTGTACGATTACAACAGTTTTTTTCAAAATAATAGAATAAATAGAAGAAGAAATTCTTCACATGAAATATAGAAAAGTTTTTAGAGAGCCTAAAAATTAGTGAATCGATTATGATGATGTTCTTCTCAATTAGTGAATCGAAAAAATTAAACGCATTTCATGAAGGAATTCAAAAGTGTCGACTGTATCAGTTATATGGTCTCATGAAATATTTTCTCTACGCCAATGACAACTAGCAGCTTAATTGCCTTTTTGTGTTGCATAAAACAATACACGACCATGTCTCCGAGGCCATTCCCGGTGCGGGGAAGAAACGAGCCAGATTCAAGCCCATGGGCCCGTTTTTAGGCCCGTCCAAAATGAGACTCCTTCAAGTAACGTTCGACCCTTTTTTTTTAAAAAAAAAAAATTTCTGAAAGATAATTGTCTCTGGACTAATATTTATTGGAAAACAGTAAAATATTTTAGATGATCTCAGAATGTCCACGTAGCTGAGCCAATCACGACATGCATGCAATTTGGTTCATGTCATTGTCCTCCTGGCTCACGTTAATCAGAACAAAAGGCCACAAGTGACATCTCCGAATGAGACTTGTCGGTTAGCGAACGAAACAATTCTCTCGGCTGCAAATCGCCTACCCTGCTCGCAACCAAACAAAGGTAGAAATCCATAATTATTTTAATTTTCTTTTTTTTTTACAAGTTTGTTTAGTGTGTTTGAGGAATGAGACTTGCCAGCCATACAATGAGCACGCGGCTTGGAAGCTTGGTCAAATACGCAATGAATCCATTTTATGCTCTTATTTTAAAGATGAAAGGAGGACAAAAAATTATCGTTATCGAATCATTTGATGATCTCATGCGACTGCGAGTCTGTAACAAATTAACCATTCAAGATGCACATGAGAATATAAATTAACTATATTAGCTACCCCATCTCGATTCGAATAGATTCGATTCGAATCTGATCTATTCCGATATATAAATCTCAATTATATAAATCTTATTCTTCTTCGTTTCAATAAACTTTACTAATTTATCAAATAAACTCTTATTAAAATTAATTCTTCTTTTTCATCTGAGCAAATAGATTTCTTCGCATTTATTTTCAGTTAATTATATTTAAATATTTACATTTCATTATTTATTTTAGTAAATTCTTATTTATAATATCGTTACGCATATCAATAAATATTTTAAAATCATAATTCATAAACCAAAAGGTAATTATTTACTTGGATATAATTAAAAATTTTATAGTTAAAAATTTAAGTTTAAGTTAGCTCATTTTAATCTTTTTTTTAATAGATTTATATTTAATTATTTTTTTAAAGAAAATCTGTATTTGATCATCAATTACTAGATTTTAGCTAAAAAATAATAATTAGATATTTGTCATAAATGCAAACATGATTCAAATTTGAGCATAATCATCAACAAACATTTTGGATTGGATTCCAATCGTATTTAATTCTGAATTGATCCGAATGACTTATTGGATCTAAAATTCTTTTCATGGATGCAATCCAACCTGACTCGATCGATGAATAAATGGGCAAGGTCTGACTCTAAAATCATGATCCGAATATAAAAGTGGATTAGATTGGAAACAAACATGACCTAATCTTGCACTAGACCATTAAATGAGGTGACGAATAAATATAATTTTTTTATTTACTTAAATAGAAGGAAATTGATGAACTATTTTGTCTATTATTTTTTACTAGGTTAATATGATTGATAAGATAAAGAAAAAATATAAAAATATATTTTCCTAAATTATATTATTAATTTAAAATTTTAAAAAAGAAGAAGATAAATAAAATACATATGGCAAAGGAGAAGATCAAATGAGAAAACAATTTTTTTTCTTGATAGTGAAAAGAGGCATTTAATTGATGGTTATAGTTCTACTCATCATGCTTATTTAGAATAAAAATTGATAATTATATTTTAACATCTAATATAACTATTGACATGTTATCAAAAGCAAACAACTTTTTTCAACTTAATTACATATATTAGATTGATGGTTATGAGACTGCTCATGATTATTTAGAATAAGATTTAATAATTATATTTTTATTTTTTTATTTGATATAAATAGTATACTATCCCAATGTCATTAAAAGAAAAATAATCTTCTCAACTTTATATATATATGTTTAATTATTATATGTTAATTTATTTTAATTTAATGTAAATAACATTTAATATGATATAAATAGTATTTAATATAATTATTCACATATCATCAAGAAATAGTCTTTTCAGTTTTACTATATATATATATATATATATATATATATATATATATATATATATTAAATTAAATATATTTTAATTGATTTTAATTTGGTGTGAATAATAGTTAATATGGTACAAATAATATTTAATATAATTAATCATGTATCATCAAAAGAAAAGAAGTCATTAACCTTTTCGAAAAAAAGAAGCATCCTCGTATTACTTTTATTTCGTTACGCGATTACCCACGCGTGACCTATTCCATCCCTCTCCCGTTCTTTCCCTCACTCTTCCCCGTCTTTCGCCACCGCCGTCATCCGCAATCACCGGTGCTTCCCAAACGTTCTCTAAACCAAAACCACTCCCCCCCATCCCCGCCCTCCAAACCCTTCATTCCAAAAGAAAATAAAAAAAATTGGAGCTTTCCCTCCCTTCTTCTCCTCCTCCTCCTCCTCCTCCTCCGCGATGGCGGCCCTGAACCACCTCTTGAGAGCCAGCGCCGCCGCCCGTCCGCCAGCCGCTGCGGCGAGGAGGTGGCTCTCGTCGCTGGCCTCCTCGGAAGCGGACGCCCTCATCCCGGCGAGCGTCTCCCGCCAGGGGCTGCCGTCGATGCGGGATCCCGAGCGCCGGAACGTGCAGTGGGTGTTCCTCGGCTGCCCCGGCGTCGGGAAAGGCACCTATGCCAGCCGCCTCTCCCAGCTCCTCGGCGTCCCCCACATCGCCACTGGCGATCTCGTCCGCGAGGAGCTCGCCTCCTCCGGCCCCCTCGCCCAGCAGGTAGTTTCCTTTCTTTTCGCTGATCTAAATGATGAGGCCTCGCTGGGAGATTGCAATCTGAGTTAACGATTTCTTCTTTATGTTGCTTTCGTGTTATTCTTGTTGTTTTTTTGTTAGGGGATTTCAAAGGTGCTTGTAGTAGGAGGCTTTTGTTTTTGCTGATATGGCTTTGATTTGAACAGGGGTTGATTGGTTTCTGATTAAGTCTATGATAATTTGGAAAAGAGTTGTCTGGATTCGATTAAATTAGATTGATTTACTAGATAATATAAAAAAGACAACATTATAAAATAGTAGGAGCGGTCCGATGTGTATTCTAGGTAACTGGTAATTATATTTTCAGGTTACGTTTGTTCTAACTTCTAATTTAGCAAGAAGAGTGAAGCAATTAAGCATTAGAGAAGCTATTAGTTGAATCTTAAAGCATTGACTCAGAAAACTGTATTTATGTGTAGTGGAAAAATATGATGCTGTCCTTTTTCCTAGAGTGGCTTGTTGAATTGTTTGCTAAGCCCTAAACCATCAAATTGCCTTCAAATATGGTGATTCCTTCAGGGAGAGTGTTAAGTTGTAGTGAATCTTCACTTGAGCTTGCTCAAGAATCAGAAGGAAAAGCAGAAACATTAATGTGAATGACATGTATATGATGATGCCTTTTATTTGTCTTGCTTGCTATTTGATTCTCTTCGGTATCTATCTAATCTTGGTTAAACACTCGGAATGGTATATGAGATCTTTGGCAAATCATCAGTTGCATCATTCAAAGAGCCATGGTCTCATTTACACAGAACTATCAGAGGATATAGGATGATGAAAAAACTCATCACATCATAAGACACACTCATTTACGGAAGGAATAAGAACAGAAAACTAGACAGACTTCTTTTTTGCCAAATATGAAAATATACCATATTTAGCATATGATCATGTAGGGGAAATTAATCTTTTGCCTAAGAGGTTAAAAATTAGCTGGCAAGCGTTGGCACTTGAACTTAAAAGAGAAAGAAAGGAGTCACTTTTTGTGGCTCATCATTAACTTAACTGGCTTGTTTCATAGATGTTCAGACTCTTGAACTTAGGTATAGTAACATCTCATTTACCATGAATCTTTAGAATATGTGGTTCATGGAACTTTGAGATAAGACTACAAGCTGAAGTGGCACGAGGACATGGAGGTCATCCCATGACTGATGGAGAAAACTGATGATTTGTGTCATATTAAACACTGATAAATTGAATAAGATATATCTGGACTTAACTGATGCTTGTATTCCTTATGTTTTATTATGAGCATTGACAAAATTCAGGTGAAAATAGACCCTCAAAACTTGGGACTTGTTAAAATCATAGGTTGTTGCCTAAGCTTTATCAAATGACACTAGATAACATTGCTATTATGCGATGATAACTTCTGGAGAATTGTTTCTAAAGTTAAAGGACTCTATGATGAATGATGCTGCCAACTCTCAAGGATGATAACTTGGTTTATGCAAGTTCTCTTTCACTCAGAGGTGAATAATGGAAAGTATAAAGATGTTCTTCTTGTCAGTTTTAAGAATTTGTAAAATTGTTAAAATTTTACAATCCTTCTCTTTGAATTGCATTCTTAATATTTTTAGGTGGATTTAAGATTTAATATCCAAAACGAAACCTTGCAAACATGAAATAGTTTTTTCCCCACTAGTTGTTACATGCCAATTAAATTCAATAATTCGAGTTATTAGTCTTCCCATCTTGTTGAAAGGAAAATCAATGATTTTTACTTTCCACTAAGCAAAGCTATATGTTAGTACAAGGGATTGTCATTTGTTCTACATGGTATTTAATTACAAGGATTTCATTTGTATATCAAAATCTCATTGCTTTATTTTGATGCTATTGATTTTGATGTTCATTTTGTAGCTTGCTGATATTGTCAATCAAGGCAAATTGGTGTCAGATGAGATCATCATAAATCTGTTATCCAGACGCCTTGAAAATGGAGAAGCTAAGGGTGAATCAGGATTCATTCTTGATGGTTTTCCACGAACGATAAGACAAGCGGTGAGCAATTGATATCCAAAGGAAACAAAAGAAACCATATTAACTTGATATTTCATTTCTTTTAATGTGTATTTGATTCTGAAGTAACATGGCATCAATATAGCACCTGGTTTGCTTTTTAGTTGCTATTATTTTTCCTTTAGTAGTCATCGGCAGTCAAATCTGGTCTAATTTGTTGCTTCTATCTGGATATCTTATAAGGTTATATTAAAATATTTACTATCCACCTATTGCACTTCATTGAACATCATACACATCAAGTGTCATACATCAATGCTGCTACAACAGTTGTAGTTAGTAATGCTCTAGCATGATGTTTACGCTGGTGATTGGAAGTGAGTTCCAGTCAGGTCACATACTTCAAGCTGGAAAATAATAATCTGTTCAGAAGAGAAGGGCATCTAGCTTTTCTTGGAGATGTTTTCTTGCAATTGGATAGAGAATCACAATCCCACTTGGCTAACTGATTCCTTGATGTTAATCCACAAGGCTTGTTCCAGCTACGTGGAGATGGCTTCAATGATCAATGTATAGTCAGTCTATAAACTCCGAGGTTGTCCTTGACCATCTCTCAACAAGTTGTCAACCTCACAGCTGATGGTGCATATGTAGCCAAGGCATCTTAGAAGGAGCAGAGCCAGAAATTTTATTAGGGGGCATCAGCTATGTTACTTCATAATATCAATATCATTAACTTTTTTCCTTAATTTTTTTTTTGTGTACTAATTTAATGATAATTCCAATTATTCAAAGATAATCAATTTAGTTCTTTTTTAAATATTATATAATAATATTTCATAAAAAAATTAAAATTATCCATTACTAATATTATTCTGTTAAAATATATTAGTTTATTCCAATTTGTTAAATGTGCTCATTTTTCTAAAAATTACAGGACTTAAAATTCTGAATGACTAATGTATTGCAAAGAAAAGGTAGGCCTTTTTGTTTCAGAATTTAAAATTTATACTAATATATATGACATGTGAGACAGTATAGAATCATGCATAAACATAAATAGAAAATGTATACTTAATACAAAAATAGCTCTGAAGTACAATATCTTGAGAGAAAATAACACTAAAATTATGAAATAAAGAGAATAAGGAACAAAAAAAATTGCACCTTGATAATCGTTCACCAATACCTGAAGAGGCTATTCGATGACATCATCAATATCCATAAACTAAAAGTGAGGACCTGGTTTTATGTATTAGAAAATGGAAATACTGCTCAAGTCTTTGGTTTGGTTTTTATGATCCATGAGTCCATTGGACATGAATCCTGTCTTCCCAAAACAAGGACTGATAGATAGGAGACCCAACTGCAATAGTGGATTTACACACACACACACACACACACACACACACAGAGAGAGAGAGAGAGAGAGAGAGAGAGAGATCTGCCCATTCACAAGAGAGATGGATTAGAAGTAGGCGCAGGAGTGGACTTTTGTGGTGGGAAGTGCTGGGATTCACCTGTGCTCAGTGGGATATGAACACCATTAACTCACACAGCAAATCTCTTAGGAAATAGAGACCCACACGAGTCATTAGAGATGGATCTCATGACCAGTGTGGTGGGAGGTGGGTCATGGAATGTGCAAACACAAAGAGGTTCTTTTTTTTTTGTGTGCGTGTGTGGTTTGGGGGGGGGGGGGATGATGGAGCTCATAACACGTAGGGGCTCACTATGTTTCCTGGAGACTGGGGCACATTCCCCCTAGCCCCTCCTCCATCCACCCATGTTTGGACAAGAGACCTGCTATAAAACCTGTAATGCCAATAGGCACTCACAAAGAGCTACATTTTGGTTATGTAACTTAAGCTCATGCAACTACAGAATCTGAGGCATGTATTATAAACAAAGGGCCAAATGGAAAAAAAATCATTGATTATAATAAGAACACATGGCTTGATGCTCTGATCAATGCATTATGATGGTGTGAATCTGTACAAATATAAAGACTAAGAAAAACCAGAAAAATGGTTAAGGAACTGTAGAAAAGAAAACTGGGGGGGGGGGAAGGACAAGGCAAATACAAAATTTTGAATGGTTTCAGTATAAAAGATAAATATTATGAGTACTCTGCAATCTAATTTGTTAACTGATCTGTATTCCAGATGTTGTTCCTATAGATGTTCTGATTTTGGCTCTTTCCAGCAATGCCTGACAATTGTAAGCATGTAAAATTACAAGCAATGCTGTCCACCTGCATCTTGCTGTCATTCATACATTTTAGGGACTGTTTGGTGCCCTGTGATTAAAGATTGTAATTTAATTTTGTATTGTAAGTCAAGTAGAACATAAAAATATGCAAGTCGACTTGCAACTTAGATGGCTACAGGTCAACTTGCAGGGCGACTTATAACTTTAAAACATAAGAATAGTCACATTTAATATTATAATATAATAATTATAACGTGATTATGATAATATAATATAATACAATAAAATCATATTATATTCTACTATATTATATCATATTATATTATATTTATATATCATTATATTATTATAATATATTATGATATAATATAATATAATATAACACTATGAAAATATTGTTATAGCTATAATATAATTATGTAGTGCAAAATAAGATAATATTATAATCTTATATGATGCTATAATATAGCATACTAATATAATATTATTATATGTTATGTTAGAATTTTGTAGTATTACTATAGTAATGTAACATAATACCATAAATTATATTATTAGAATAATGATATTGTACTTTCTAATAATATATTATAATATAATTATTAACTAATAATAAAATATTGTATTATATTAATATTATATTGTTATTATTATACTATAAAATTATAATGTAATATAATATCATTTTATAATATGATCATAATAATTTATAAATTAAGAATAATTTATAATAACAATTTTTGATAATGCAAATAGTTTTGCCATACAGCGTCTTACAGTTGCAACCTTCCAAACAGTATTAATATAATTACCATGCAATTTAGTTATATACAATTCAATTACATTGTAACTTGAGCTACATTGCAATTTCACTTGTAGGATTCGAAACGACCCCTTGCTATAGCTCAGAATCTATCTAATAATCAAATTAGATGAAAGTTGTGGGGGGCAAAAACCCCCTAGTTATGGTCACTAACAATGCCATCACCTCAAACAATGTCATCTTAGTTCTTGAAAGGTCAGTTTCATGCAGTTCCAGTGACCTGATGTCTGGTGTAAATAATCAGATAAGTGAAATCTTTTCTTTCCTAATTCAACAGTAGGTAGATCTAGGCATTACAAAAATCAGCATCAAACTTGGCAATTTCAGATATTAAGCAAGGCTACCAAAGCAACAAAACTCTACAGCATGAACACCAGTTTCTGCCCCTTCTCTTTTCAGGTGATGAAGAAGGGATATGACAGCAAACTATTAAACTGTAATTGATTCCTCACCTTTGAAATCTCTGAAGTGTTGGTAGAAGAGAAAAAGCCCCTTAAGAAGCCCTGCTGCTTTAGATAATTCTCCATTGTTATGCCAAGTGTTCAACAGAACTAGATAATATTAAGTCCATTGAATATTGACTATGCCTAGTGCTCAACTGGGGAGTTTTCTTTTTAACATAGGACAAGTAAGGTGAGGTCAAACTTGCTGCAAATGGAAAATCCTTTGGACAGTAAATAATCAAATATTTTCCACTTAAAACTTCCCAAGAAACTGAAATAAGGTAATTCGCAGGAATCCTATCAGATTAGAGCTTTATACTTATCTTTAACTCCTTCAGTTTAACAGTTATATGGAACTCCACAGATAAAATCTCAATGTCATGGTGATCAAAACTAATCTTGCTCTGTGTATCTCCTGTTATTGATGCTTCCACACAAATTGAAACCCTTATAAGCACCTCTTGTAATCTCTGTTGCATATAGCCATGTCATCTAAATTGATTTTCTAATATTTCTCCACAATTTTGGGAATCTCTTATTTACTGTTTTCTAACTCCATCCTTTTTTCGAGGAAAGGACAAGAAGGAAAATTCTGTCTGTTCGCATAATTTCTCATCAAACTCGTCCTGAAATTGCCTGCATTTTTTTGTAGTGCTAATGATAACATATTGAAGAAAATGTCACTTCACAATCATTTTATATGCTGGGCAACAGCAACCTTGAATTCTCATTGCACTGCCATCAAGAAATGCAATCTGCTCTGCACTTATTTGCGTACATTCTGATTTATCAGGAAATACTGGAGGGAGTGACAGATATAGACCTGGTTGTGAACCTTAAGCTTAGAGAAGAGGCACTTCTTGCGAAGTGCCTTGGTAGAAGGATTTGCAGCCAGTGTGGAGGGAACTTCAATGTTGCTTCCATCGACATCAAGGGTGAGAATGGGAGACCTGGCATGTTCATGGCCCCACTTCTACCTCCTGCACAGTGCATGTCAAAGCTAGTTACTCGATCTGATGATACTGAAAAGGTGGTAAAAGAACGATTGCGTATATATTATGAAATGGTAATGCACCCGTTCTCAGATTATTTTTTAAGGATTATAAATTTAATTTCAAAAATCTTTTAGCCACATTGATGTCAATGTACATTAGATGACTCCATAAGTGTTTCATAGGAATTGCTCATCCTCCTAACATTTCTATAGTTAATGTTCAGTGCCTGATTCCATGCATATGATTAAACCTTTCGGAAATAGTTGTGAATGTTGCTATATCTGCAAAGCCCTCAAATTTCTTGCATGCATAAAAGATCATTATTGCTAGGCACTTTCAGACTTTCAACTGCCAAAAACTGATAGTTGAACTGATTATCACATGCAGCTGATACATCCTTCATAATAATATGGTAGTTTAAATTGTTTTGTGCTTTTGACCACAATTATTGTGCATGACAGATATCATTTATGCCCTGTCAATAGACATTTATTGGAACAAGCAAGAGGAACCGTTTTCTTTGTGATGCTGGTGCTGGTGATTTTTCTTTTTGGTTTTCCTTTTCCTTTTCCTATTTTTCCTGGTCAGTTTGGTGGGCAGAGTGGGTTTTTGCTCTGGATATCCAAAAATAGGTTTGATTTGATTCTGAAAATTCCAAGCTTTGTCAGTATTTAGGCTTAGTTCATCAAAACTATAGTTAATTTGAGTGGATTATTTTGATCAGTTGACCCATATATTGAACCTCATGTTGGCTTGAGAGATTGAATCATAAAAGCTTGTATGTTCTGAGTTGAATAGTCAATTTTAATGTTTTTAAACATGATTTGGATTTAATTATACCTATACAAATTTTGAATTCATTCTACTGTTCATGACAAAAATTAAAATAGTTTATGTAACAATGTTGATGGCTTTCTCAGTGTTTCAATGAGGATGGGGAAGCTTTCAATTCTTATCAACATATTTTATGTACCCATACATTAATAGAATTTTTTTTTTTTACTGTCTTCAGATTCTCATTATAATTTTAAGCAAACCATAAGTTGATATATTTTCTCTAATCTATACATTTGTTTACAATCCATGTGCTATCTAGATACCAAGTAACAAAAACAAATCTAACCCACATATATAAGACAATAAGAAGAAGCTTATTCTCTTTTTTCAAAAGCTTTTGGTTGGAAAACTAATAAGTTATTATATACACTTAAAAATTGTATGGACCTATAGATCTGGTGGAATATTAATCACTACAACACAAACTCTCATTGTTGAAATCAAACATTGGTAATTTGTTCCACTAACTCTGCAATAGTGTTGTTAAAAGCTAGGCACACTTACGTGCAAAGGCTCTTGGAGTTTAGGCGTAAGGTGCAAAGTGCAGGCACATGCTTGAGTAAAGTGAGGTACATATTTTTAAAATAAATGATAGAATAATTTATATAAGCAAAATTTATAACATATAATAGAATAAGCTAAAAAAAATTATAATAGTAATTTATTTAGCATTTTAACTCAATGAAAAACCTCTTTTTTTTCAACTGAAATCTGTAGCCTTTTAATGTATTTCCTCCTCTTTCTTAAATGATAATATAAATTTTGCTATTCCATCTCTTTGTCTTTAAATTTTTAGTTTTTTTATAAGATAAAGAAAATACTTATCTATGAAGCTAGTGCATCAAAAAGTTAACATAATCTAATAAATATAGCATACTTAAAAAAATATTATAAATATAGCTTATAAAAAAAGGCGTTCTTTTCTTGCATTTCAAATCAGATCAAAACACATGCTTTTTATTGCCTCATGTATGCCTAGACGAAGACCGCTCGCTTAGCATATAAGAAGCACCTCACACAAAGGTGCATCTTAGGATATAAGAAGTGCCGAGCCCTTAAAGTCTTGTGCCTAATGTATTAAGCGTGCCTTAGACATGCCTTTGACAACACTGCTCTGCAAAATAATACAGCCCAATATCCAGTGAATACATAGTAGTTATTTGACCTTTCTCATATGATTGTTCGTTTTCAAGAAACCAGTGAATACATAGTAGTTATTTGACCTTTCTCATATGGTTGTTCGTTTTCAAGAAACTGATGAAGAATGGGGTCAGGAGGTAATGCAAGGTTATAGCAAGTGGGCATAATGGCAACTAGAGGTGGAGTAGATGGGATGAGGAGGACACAATAGCAGCCACATTGAGACAGAAGGCATACCATGATGAAGGAACAGGAGGGGGCATGGTGGGATGAGCTGTGCACATTTCTATGTGAGATAGAAGAGTTGGCTTTGTGGGAGTTGGTGGGTGCACTGCAAGGAATGGTTGAGCTGGCAGCACGATGGGAGGTGGCACACTAACAGGTTGTGAATGTGGAGGGCTGGAGGCTTGGCAGGAGGCTGGCAATGGCAGTGGGAAGTGAAGGAGTTGGGAGCGAGGTGGCAATGGTTTGGTAATTGAGGTGGCAATGGTTTGGTAATTGGTGGTGGGGTTTGTAGGTGGTCCATGGTGTCAGTGAGGACTGAGTGGTTGAGTAGGAGCTCAACAAAGAAATCAAGTTGTGATGGGAGATGAAGGAAATGTGATGGGAAGAAGACATGGAGAGATAGGGAGAATTCTTTCTTTTGTCGTTTATATTGTCAGAAAACATGGTCATTTATACTGGTAGCTGGGTATCTTGCCTTTTAAAATCCCATCATCTTAGACAGATATGAAAGTGAACAGCGTGTAATATTACTTTTGAAATATGTTACATATGTTGCAATGCACCATAGCTTTTGCCATATAAATATATATCAGCAATATAATGCTTTTGCCTGTATGCTAGTGTTTTACAAAAAAATGATTTGCTTCTGCAGAGCCAACCAGTGGAGGAGTTCTACCGCAGCCGAGGGAAGCTCTTAGAGTTTGATTTGCCAGGAGGGATCCCAGAATCTTGGCCAAAGCTGTTACAAGTTTTGAATCTTGAAGACCATGATGACAAGCAATCTGCAGCAGCATGATCATGAGTCAAAGGTCAGTGATTGTCTGCATGTATGTTGTATGTGCTTGGTCATTTTTCAACAATTTTTTGAATAAAATTTTAAACTCAGCCCCCTATTTATCAAGGGTGCTAATTGGTTTGGGCTTTATTTATTGGGAGAAAGGTGTAATATGGAAGTTGCTGGATAGCTTGAGGTTATGATTGCTGAAATTTTCAGAAAGAACTAATTCTATGTAAGCAGTAATTTTGATCTTACAGGAATTGAATTTTTGCTGAGCAAGAGCTCAATTTCTTCTGCTCTTCCTACCATAGAGGCTTAGTTTTCCAAAGAAATAAGCTGTCGCAACCAGATCATGAAGGCACAGAATGATGCAGAGGCTTAAGAAAAGAGACATTTTAGTTGCCTACCTGCTGGCGAGCCTCAAAGGGTCTTTCTGGAGTTGATTAACCTAGGTTTGGGAGTCTGCCAAATACTGGGAAAGCTGTGCTTAAACTGAACCAGAAAGACTTGTTTGTGAGTCAAGTCTGGGATCTTATGAGCTAGGATTGATTGACTGGACCAAAAGACTACATGGCTTTTTGTTCTTCAGAAGGGTGACTACTGGAAACATCTAGGCTCACATGGAAATGCATTGTTATTTTGGTTCAACCCCTTCATTGCAAGCGCAATAACAGTGCGAAATTTCCTGTAGGTTTAACCTTCATTAACAAGCTTCTTGCTCGAATACTCGAATTAGTTCGAGGGGGTTTTAGCTGTGCTGTTCCGGCTGCTGATAGGATACGGGGTGCTTATCCGCCGTGAATGTTGATGGTTTCTTTTTTTTTAAAAAAAAATTTTGGCTCCTTGTGGCGTCATTACTTTGGCATTGGGTGTTTTAATGGGGGATTCACCACCTCGATTGGACCAGTGAAATTCCAGGTTGGACCTAGTTGCACCTCGCTGGTTTCTTAAGAGCAACGTAACCGTGAAATCAGTTGACTTTTTGCATGGATGGCATAATGAGTTTTATTTTTATTTACTCTAGCAAGAGTGACCTACCATGTAAAAAGGTCGTGGCAACATCCAGCCAGCCTAGTCCTTCGGTGCCTTCAGAGGGTGCCTCTGGGAAACAGCAAAGGAGGCATATTTAGCTTAGCCAATGGGACATCGCTTGGGGCAACCTGATACTCCTAAGATCTAGCCTTGTCCCTGGTGATATCCATGTTTCCATTTAAACAAAGTCTCTATTTGCTTTAGAAGCATTAGAGACAATAAATTAAAAAAAAAAAAGGAAAGAAATTAGGAAAAAAAAAAAAAGGTTTGGTTAAGGATTTCATCTGAAAAAATGGGGATCGTGGTGCCTGGGAATATATCATTCACGGTGTGACGAGGTCGTCAATAACGTCTATAGAGAGAGAGAGAGAGAGAGAGAGAGAGAGAGAGCGACTGCATGTAAAGCCACGAGATGACGACTAACTGCATCTTTTTCATCTGACTAAAAATAAGAAATGGAAGCAAGAATCCTTCCATGAATTCAGGCGAGCCGACTTGTTTGCAATTAATGAAGCAATCTGAAGACCTGTGCTGATAGCTGCCTTTAAACATTCACCAAATTGTACGTAACACCAAGCAAATATTTTATAATATAATCTTTCGACAGATTAATCCTAGAAATTTCTTATATTTATATCTTAAATCTTGAAATATTGCAATTTATTATTTTTATTTTAAATTAACTATATAAGAACAAAATATTTTGTTTATATTTTCCTAATAAGTTAAATAAATATTTTTTTCAGATATTTTTGTCCGTAACTCATCCTTAGCCATGGCTCTCGGTGTTGGTCTTCAACCAAATCCTACCACCAAGAAGTAGGCAAAATAAGCAAGAAGAGATCAAATTTAGAACCTCATTCACTATTAAACTTTTTATATTATATTATTTCAGAAACCTAAAGACTCCATCATATAAAATATAGGATTTTCAATACTAGCAGAACAAGTTGAAAAACAGATACTCAATTTAAAATGAGTAAAATAGGACCCTATACTTGATCTTATAGATATACAACTCTGTGAAAAGTCGCATCAATGAAAGTTATGTACACCTTGGAAAGAGATCTTTCAAATCAAAAAGAAAGCAAAAACAATTCTCATAGTAACAGCAAGTGAAATGGACGTTGCCTAAACTGTGAAAATGTGATTATGGGAGAGCAATATAAGCAATCAAGCACCCTGCTAAGCAAATGCTACACCTTAATATCAAAAGTCTAGTAACCAAAAGCATCGCTAACTTATGCTCTTACTTAAAATAGACTCAAATAGCATGGGGCACATGGAATCCCATCTGACCAAATTTTGAGGCTAAATACTCCTGGGCAACCAAATTTTATCCTTCTACAATCCTGATTAACCTTAACCAAGATTCAGTTGACAAATGAAGCATTATTGTGATCATGCTATGACTGTAGTCAATAGTCGGGTTTCATTATGTATGAATCATTATGAGGTTTTTTTTTTTTTTTTTGATTAGTTCTTGAAATCTTTAATATTTAAATATAATCTTTATCTTTTTCATATATATAAATATCTTTGTATAGCTTATTGCAGACTATTGATTGCTGCTTCCTTCAACCATCTTGTTCCACCTAACATAGCACTAACATGGTATGAGCGCTCATAAAGTACCCATCTACAACTCTAAGAGACATTTGGATTGGAAGAAACCAAAGCATCAGGGAGAGCTCATCCTGCTAGAATAACCAAAACTGTGTTCTCAAGAAATTCCGCATTCATTTTAGTTCATTGAATACAAACCAGAAAGCATTTGTATCAGTAATTGAGTGTCAGAACAAATTTCCAAGATTTACAGAAACTAGTAAGCCAAATTAATAGCTGGGAAGAACGTTAGCAGACAGGTTACTAGCAGCAATCGTTCAAGATCAGTATAATGAGGAAAAAAACCCTTCTATTTCTTCTGCATTATAGAGTCAGGAGAGTTCTGATGCAGAGGTGATAATGGCTGTCTTGATGAATCCACAACGCTGAAATCAATCACCCGTCCTGTAGGGCTGCTGTCCTTTTGGCTTGATTTACGCTTTCCCTACACAATAAGTGGATTTGACAAAGACATGATACAAAAGAAACAATTGAATTAAGTGGATTTGACAAAGACATGATACAAAAGAAACAATTGAATTAAACTATAACAAACATCAGTCAATAATTGCTATAACAAGATTACAAGTGCTTCTCTTTTCTCTTATCCCTAATTTCACATATGAATCAGTAGCAGTTTGGCATCAATCGTTAAAAACAAAATTCATAATTCAGATGATTAGTCAAAGATTGAAAGAACATAGGGTTTTCTTCTCACTTTAGCAGATGCACAGGCAGATTGTTTGCTGTCAGATCCATGGCGATGTCGTTCTCTCTTTAACAGCCCAAGCAACCTCTTGTTCTCTTCATCCAGAATTTTATTTTCTTCAAACAGTACCTTGACCTTGCATAACATGTGATAAGGTTAGATTAAAAAGAAATAGAAATGAGGTGACATATCATGAGGTGAAATAAAAATGAATTCCAATATTCATACCTCTTCTTCAGCTCTGTGGAGATTAATCCTCAGGTTTTCCTTGTCCTTTTTCAAGGATTCAACTTCAGCAGCTAATGTTGTTATCTAGAGCATGCAGCATTTCCCAAAAATATAATCAGCATACAAGGATTAATATACAGACAAAATAGAAAGCAGGAGAAAGAAAAAGGAGTTGAGAGACACAGAAAAAGATATAGCGCAAAGTCAGAAGAACAAGAACAGAAGAAAAACCTGGAGATGACACAAAAAAGAAAATTATGTTGATATAACTTAAGACAAACTTTACAAGCATTAGAGAGTATGCAAGATCATCTCTTATTTTACCTGAGAGCACATACCTCTGCAAACCTAATCCAAGTGAAAGGTCAAGTGGAGTCCCACTTACTAGAGCTGAGGATTGACAGACTTGCCATTTTCTATACAATCTCTGCATATATATCATCTTAGAGCACTGGTAATGGGCCAATTTCAGGCCAGATCGTAGCAAAACTTATATGCAACAGAAGCCACAATAACTGGTAAAACTTGGCTTATCAAGGTGCAATTGGCCAATTTCAGGCTAGATCATGGTACCAGATCATCACGATCTAGCTTATTGCAGTAAAGCTATATCACTTAAAATTACTCAAAATAAAAATAGGCAACTAATCAATACTTCTTAAAATATCTTGGAAAATAATGAAATACTATGAGGAAAAGACAAGTTTGAATATTGAATTTGAAACAGTCATAATGTATTGGTCATCTAATAGATTGACCATCTAGTAGTTTAACATAAAATGTGAAATACAAATAGCACTAGCTAATTGGAAATGTGGGAGATGGGGCATAGAAAAGAAAAACTTCTCGCTGCTGTATTGCAAGAAAACCAATTTACCTTTGCACATAGGTGTATTGCAAGAGTATTAAAGTAATTTTAAAATGCTAATTCAAGAACCTAGACATCGTTTCTAATTTTAAGAGGCTAATGAAAATCAACAAGACAATTAATTAGCTACCCAACGAAATAAAGCACCTCAAAATAAGCAAACTGACAAAATAGACTTAAAATATAACTCATTAATATGTATAAATACAGGAAATCAATGTAGCTCCATGCCAAAAGTTCGGCTATGAGGTTTCTCACAAGAATACAATGTTCGTTTTAAAATAGATGAAAAAGAACTTGGACATGAGTTTCTTATTGTGTGGCTAATGACAAAGAAAAGCTTCTAGATTCATTAATTTTGACAATGTTATAAACATGAAAAAGAAAAAAAAAAAAAAAAAACTTATTTAAGGTATATAAACCAAGGGGGAAGATCAGATTGTTTACACAAGTAACAGGCCCTAACCCCATTACACTGCAATGGTTCAAACCTGATAATTGTTGAAATAACTGTTACCACAGATGGCCAATATAAGCATCTAGCTATCGCACAGGCACGTAGAAAGGGTCTACCGCCTAAGCCTGCTTATTCAGCTATATTCCTAGGCATCTTCTGGGAATCTTAGACAGATGCTCAAGCAGAAACTAGCTCCATTCAGCACTAACAATGGAGCCAAAATATCAAGAACATGAGGGTCTGTTTTGGGAGACATATCTATCATTCTAATGATGTTCATCAAACAAAACTGATGTTATCCTGTCAATCTCATACACAAGGGCCTTACAAAGACTAATCACCTCAAAAGAACTTCTATGTGGTAGTGTGAACAAATCTGTGTTCTCTTCAAATTACATATTCTTACATTTAATGATTTCCAAAATCAAAACCATGACCAAGCTTCTATCCTTATGACCGCTCCATATATATAAGCTATGGAAACATGCCTTGTATCCCTAATATTTCCAAATTAATTCATGCAAATTATGGTTCAAATTGACTAGCTTAAGCATCCAAAATCACATGAAGTTACAAATTCATACACAAAACATATTGATCAACAACAATACGATCCTCTTTAAATCAAGATCATATCTTAGTACATTAGCACATGCTTCTAGCTCTCTTAAAAACCATTACAGAAAAAATATTGCAAATCAATATTACACACCACATGTCTATAGGCTTACAGTATTCATAAATATGATTAAGACTTCAAGAATAAACTTTGCCTGCAAAATAACGAGGTGCAATGTAGCATGTATTTTATATTACTCACGGAAGAAGAGAGGAATAAGAAAATATAACGGTGATTGTCTAATGGTTCTATCTAATTCAAAATAGAACTCTCTCGAGTGAACCAGCAGATGTGATGGTTTTCCTCAAACAATTATGGCTCCTTAAGGCCTATATAGACAAGAACATAATTCACTTCGCACTATTTTAAGAACTAAATAAGAACTGAAATCAAAAGCTGAAGAAATGCTTTTCTTTCATGATAAGGGATGCCTTTGTCACCCCTCACTCGCCTAACTATTAAAATGAGTTAGATGAACCATAACTAACATGGAATACAAAGCCAACCTTCTCTCTCCAAAAAGTTTCTATTATTTTCAATATACCTTTTTGAGATCTTTCCAAGTTGCTCAGTTTGTTGGACCATAAGACTTCTAGGAACAGAACCTTTTTTTTTTCCAACAAAAAAAAGAGGTTCCTGAAGGAGAGATTTTCAGGAGCCCATCTACATCTAGCAATAAAGATATTAGTCTGTAAGGAGATAGAATGGCTTGCCTAGCCAAGTACTTCTCTTTCTTTCCTATGCTTCATTTTACTCTCTAGTTGTCCAAATTTCTCAAACAACCTCAAAAATAAAAGCAAAGATGCATAGTTCTTCATACAATACTACAATGTGTGAAAATGCACAGCCTTCACAATACAAGTTCATGTTCTATTTTCTAGCCAAGTGACATAAAATTGTCACAACTTCTACAATTCTACTAAAACGGGTAAGTTATCTAAGAAATCTGCACAACACTTACTGGCCAATTAACTAAAACAGGCAATGTCAAAAATTTTCTCTCACATATTCATTTAATAAGTTTATTTGCAGTGGCATCATAACCTTCAATTCAGCATTGTTGCATATCTACTCCAAAAAATGACAATTCTTTTCAGAAGGAACCACATATAAGGATATTAGACTATTGAAAAGATAGAAAAATCCTAAAATGTCTCTCCTGTGACAAAAATTCGTGTTTGATGTAAAAGAAACAAAGGTTAATGCCTTCTTGTTCCCACAATTCTGCTTATTATATTTCTCAATAACCCATTCTCAGCATTTCTGGTAAAAAGGAAAAGCAGCAAAATATCATGAATCAAGATATACCCATCTAGTTTGATCCACAAAAAAAAGAAATATATGCACAAGAATAGAACACAATCAGAATTTGGTACTCACAGACGAGTTGTCCTGCAACCGTGCCCGAAGCTCGTCATTCTCCTTGGCCAACTCATCGCAGGCGTCCATGACCCTCTCAAGATCCCGTTCATACAGCGAGCACTCCTTCTCCAACTTGGCGCGGTGATTAATCAAATCAGCATATCCCGACGCCACCATATCCTTCCCCTCGATGCACCTCCTCAACCCTTGGGCGTTCATAGTCGCCTCCGCCTGCGCACATCAAAATCAAAACTGCCCTATAAACAACCAAACCCTAGAAACCCAAGAACAAGAAGCAGCCATAAAAGATCAAAGAAATCGAACCTTATACTGCTCCACACGCTTCTCGGTGTCCTTGAGGCGCTCCTCGAGGACGAAGATTTGATCTTGGAGGCGGCGGCGGGCGTCTTCGGAAGCAAGGAGCTTAAGACGCAGGTTCTTGTCGGAGATCGGAAGCCCGAGCGAGTTCTCGATGGATTCCCGGATGTACTCGTCGGTCTCTGGACCCATGGTCTCTTGGCAGGGAAAATGGCTAGATAGAACTAGAACCCTAAAGATTTGGCTGCGATCAAAAAGGAGTGGAACTTGGAAACCCTGGAATTAGAGTAATGGGGGCAGAGGGCGGATCGAGAGGATAGATCCGGAGCCCTCGGAACGCCAAGAACCCCAAACCCAAGGAAGGATGGAGAGGAGAGAGACGAGAGAAGCCCGGGGGGGGCGGTGACGGGGTGGATCTTTTGTCTGAATAGGAGAGGCTCGGAGCGGACGGGTCCCTGTTCGTTTTAAATGGGCCGCAGCGGTACTAGCCGTTAGAAGGGAAGGTCGGGCCTTCGAATAGAAGATAGGTGGGAGCCACCGACCGTAAATGAGTGCGTGGCAAAATTCCATTCGTCCGTGTTTACTGCCGGAACCTTCGGCTCAGGATAGCGGGGAGCTTCTGGGATTCTGAAGTATATGCATGGATAAAGAGATCGACTTTATGAAACATTTCCGTCTTCTTTAACCATGTGTCCTGATCAAATCAGGAGGCAGAAAACAGGAGGAACATAAAAAGAAGGCCATTTGATCCTCAAACTCACACTCGAAATTCATTTTGATCTAGCAATGCGATAATAATGGGATGCGTGAAGACCAAAATGAATTTTATGCGACAGTTTTGAGGACCAAAAGTGTATTTTAGCCTAAAAAGAAACTAGAGATGCTATTCCTCTCCTCCCAGGTCTCATCGCAAAACAGAGCCGTTGAGAGATGCTTCTTAAGATATGAGGCTACGCAAACTCAAATGGAATTGACTCAAATATATATTCGTTTATTTCTGCAAGCACATATCATAGAAAGCCAACAAAAGTTAAAGAATGTTGTCTACACAAACTTGTGCATCTTGTACTGAGACTTGAGTGAAGTTCACATGACATTCATTGCACAGTTACAAGATTCAGAAACAGGAGAACATGAAACAGGAATGACAGCCATCCCAACTGCAGGTGGCAGGACAAGGACAATCGGGACAATTCTGTATATCCGACTCATTGACTTCATTGTCATGCAACTCCAGAAGCCTCCAGGGGTCTCGACTTCAAGACACTGCGCAGTTACAGATTCCATCAAAGTTGAAATAACATAAAAGATGACAAAAAAAAAATTCATATCCACTCTAGAATGGTTATACTATTAAGAAACAAAATATCAAGAATAACTATAGCTCACGGTATTCAGATAAGGGACAAACGAATATGTTTTAAGATAACAAAATCATGCAGTGCTAGTTAAATTGCACTCATTTCAACCAGATTATCCTAGTTCTGTTGAAAACTATGGTCGAGACATACAGGAGTCGATGAACTTTGACATCTGTCATGTTTACGGTTTCCGCATACCAGCTGTTTGAATGCCAAAGCATAAAATTCAAGCGTATCAGCTATTCAGGTGGGAAGGAGAAAAGAGAGGATGATCGATGACCTAAAAATCTTAGGGATCAGACAGAGACTAAGAACCAAAATCCCAATATCTTCAGGTCATGCATTAATTGTTTTCTACCATGTCAAGAAAACTCGGTAGGGTGTGTTTGTGCCACCACTCATCCCTCCTCCCCTCTTATTTTGCCTCTCTGCTTCGAGATTCTCAGTTTGAGGTTAGTTGGGCATCCAAACAGTGGTCAAATATTTTGGTTCCTAGACATTATAAAGAGATCCTCACACATCTATCTTATCTTCTTTAATGTTGCTTGTGAAATAAGCAGGAACCTGTTAGCTTTGCAAGACAATACCTAAGCACAGCATGATGAAGTCTGTGATCGCTCAGGAGGTCTGCCTGCAAGAACCATTCCAGTTGGATTCTGAGCTGGCTGAGCACGGGGTAACCGTCTTGCTGTGTACAACCAAAAGAAATAACATAGAATTAGCAATCTGAGAAAATTAACAAAGCTGTGGGAGTAGAAATTGACCAAATAATAGGGCCATGATACACTAAGCACATAAGCCAACCAACAAAAATTGAAGGGGGAAAAGCAGTAGCAATAGCCTAGAGTATATTCAACTAATACTGACTTGTTGTTAAAGCAACACCAAGACAAAGCTAAATTCCAATAATGATGCAGATTATATAAAGAAACAAAGTGTTCTGTTTCATTCCCTTATTGTAACCGATGCAGATCTATGAACATCCTTTAAACCACAGACAAGTGTAATTTTATGATGTTCAGCAATATAAACACAAATATTTTATCATCCTGTTCTGTGTTCATAGAGAGGGACACAATAAACAAACACAAACCAGCTAGATTAGCATAAGCTACGTAATTAAGGTAATGGAGGAGGAATTAGTGGATGCCACTGTACAACTCTGCCAGATGGAATCACTCAATTCATTAAAACTACTGCTTTCTGTATGAATATAACACAATACTTGAAACATGATCATAATATAATGCAAGGTCCACAAAACCAGTACCGAAACTCATACTGATACATTACTAGTTCGATATGGTACGATATGTACCTGCACTGAGACAGGACTCATTTTTTTTTCATTCTTAACTATAACACTACTCGGCATAAGGTAGGCTTAGACGAGACAAGGTGGTTCACTTCGGTTTGGATCAATTTTATTCATAATAAATCAAAACTCAATACCGTACCAGTACAATATGATACGTCGGTATAGGTTGATATGGTGGACCTTGATATAATGTGAATGCCAACAATAACAAATCCCTTATAAGCTCTCCAAGGCATGACCAATCATGCATGCTCCCTTATGCAAGAACTCCCTTATCCGTATGACTAATCACTCAATTCATTAATTAGAACTCCCTTATGTGCACGCTCTCTAACTAACAACTAAGAAATGCTATATGAAACCTCAGCACTGCTTGACCAATTATTAGGTCCCTTGGTGGTAGTGATAGCCAATATGCTTTCAGGGAAAGAAATATATTAAGCTTAACTATCGGATAAACCTGCAAGTTACTGCACCATCCAAGAGAAAGCAATGTATCATCTAAATAGGCGATAGCAAGGAATATATGGCATGATAACATGGACACCAGAGTCAGTTATCACCTAAGGTAAACATATCTCCACAAATTTTAAAAATATTTAGAAATTTACAAATGAGAGAATCCATATCCCCTAATATATCAAATGGAGAATTAGCACTCACCAATTTCATAGAATATGTCATTCACATTTATTGCAGTTTTAGCAGAAGTTTCTATAAAGTAGAGGCCATTCTCCTCAGCATATTTCCGTGCTTCCTGTAACATGAGACATCATTAGTAATTATAAATGAATCTCCATAAAACCCAATGTCAATGAATAAGGTAACTAGACACATATTGATATATCATCCCTCCAAGGTGCAGTCATAATATGTGGTCTGCAAATAGTAAGGAATCAAAAAAGATGTACTGCTGCACAGAGTCATAGTTATTGAGACCCCATAGATGAAGAAAACATAATAAAAACCAATTCCAAAGACCAAAATTTTAGCATCTCATTTATGCCAATATGAAATGCAGGCAAATTCCAATATAGAAATCCGCCAGTAAGGACAAAGCAGATGTGTCTGCTCATATCTTAGAGTCATGTCCATAAATAAGCCTGACAGTTATGTCAAAAAAAGTCTGAAATGCTCACAAACTTTATGAATCAAAGATGATGTACTTGATACAGACTCATAAATGTGTAAGCAACCACCTATCCAGTTGCCAGTTGCTAAAAGACTAAAGAGACTTAAGAGACCACCTATAAGTAATGGTATGGACACAGATTCCCATGGCAAGAGTCTTATTATATGGCATTCCAACGAGTACAAGTACTTCATATTTTGTTCTTGTTAGTACTCTTCAAGGCCTAGCGAGCAACCAGTGTCACAGAGAATAAAAAGAGAATCTCCAACTAATCAGAGAAATGAAAATTGCAGAAAATATATGATTGAAGAATCTGCAATTTTAAAAATAATTATTACTTTATTCTTTTGATAAAATTTTTATTCTCTCTGAAATGTCATTTTCAGTTAAAATCACAAGTTTCTCTTTAATATTATAGGCTTCTTAAATTATTAATAATTTTCATGTAAGTTTTATGTCCCTATTAATCCAACTTGTAAAATACATTCGGATACTTTCACGAAAGCATTTCAAGCAACTCAAAAGTTAACAAAAATTGATCATATATAATAACAAGCTATCCTATTATGCTGTTTGGAAGTCTATGAGCCACATAAAATCAAATGATCATTTGATGGGATTTTATGTAAAACTGGTTTCCTGGAAAAACAGAGGGAATCTGTTATTCATGAAACTCAATTTTCAGGTTTAAGCCTATCAATTTTTTCGATATGCTTTTATCGAAGGCAACCAAATAAGCGTTTCGTACCACTTATTTATTTCCAGTTTTTGTCTAAAACTGTTTTGATAAAAACCAGAAAACGAAGCATCTCCTATATTTCATCAACTCTCCCTTTTTATCATTGATCGTCCCATTTATTCAACTGTTTCCCTCATTATCATTCATATTTCTCTCCCTTTAATTTTTCAACATCAACCTGCTTCCCAACTTTCTCCCATGATTTCGATGAACTATGAATCTAACTTAATTTCTGATCAATCCACCCAACGCACACACAAGCACATAAGGTTACATTCATCAACCCACCCATGTGTATGCATGCAAGCATTAAGAAGGTACCCTTGACATCACTTGCTTAAAAAATTAGGTAACGCATGTCCACATCCTACAAGTACTAAAACAGGTCTTCTAATGCCAAAAAGACATGTACCCAAGGACAAGGCTGAGGTGAATTCCACAACAAAACTGGTTCAGGTTTTGGTCGGGCCACCATGTTTGCTGCTCCTACAATACCAAGATGCTTAAAAGCCTTGATTCAAACAAATGGTCCAGATGCATGCATCAACAGCTGATATAACATCACTTAAGTTGCTAGGTCATAATATAGACCTCTACTACAAACAACAATAAATTATAAGTGAATGTTATATATTCTTTTCCAGACTCTGTAATAGGGATCCAACTAGTTTAGGATTAAATTAAGTCAAAAATACAATTGGAGAGGATAAGCAAAGGGTCCAGTATAATAACAAAAGCCAAAGTGGGAAACTAACTCAAATCCACAGCATAACTACATGTAAACCATCAACAGATTCAATGGATATGCTTTCAGGTACGTCATGCTACATAGTGATTCAAGTACATTTTTTCTAAAATCATCGACTCACAATCATCAATGACTACATTTATGTGGTCTGCCAGTCTCCAAAAGTGCAGAAACTCCCAAATAAAAATGTCAGACAAACAGAACACATAAAAAATGGAGCTATTGGATCCTAATTCATTTTGCCATGAAAGAATGAATATATGAAAGTCCATATGTGCATATATGAAACAAATTCAAAAACTAAGATGGCAAAAGAAATCATGTTTAGTTCATATACTATCGGAACAAGATTTAAAACACTTGAAAAAATTTAGAAAAGTATGAGACATGTCAGCATAAGAAAGGAATAAAGGAGACAGATCAGTGCATTCTAGAAAGTAGGGGAAAAGGATATATCTGAAAAAAGGGAAAAAGATGACAAAGGGGCAGAAATAGAACCACACATATATAAGAACCTTGGAATTTTTCAGATCAATTGTTGCGGGAAATCAACTGTGAAAGAGAAGCACTAGCAAGACAGTGGCAGATACAGTTGGCAGGCCAAAGATAGTACAAAATCAGCTATTTACATTCTCCACATAACATCATTACTTGGAATCCAAAGTATGAACAAGATCAGTATGCCATAGCTTTACTAATTCAATAGCAATCTAATTGGTGACGTTGGAAACATGAGCAAAGTGTGTAAATCTAGGCTTTCCAAATGCAGATAGCATGCCAAAATAGCAATGCAGTGAAATTTTGAGAAAAATCTCAATTTATTCTGACAAATTATTTTTTTAAGTACACCTTGCATTGTTAAAGTAAAGTCCAAACAATGATACATGCATCAATGTCAAACAACAGTACAACATGTTCCATTCTTTTTCAACAACTTCCATTCAGGTGTCAAAGCAGTACTTAACTGAAATTTGGCCTCGGAATCATTTTCTTAGTAGAAGATAAAGCAAGAAACCACACACACACTACAGGATTCATTCTGATCATCACAATCAGATGAGGACTCTTTGTACTACTGGCCATAACACCATTATACTAAATGTCCTCCAAGAATGTCAAGTGTTACTTCAATAGTTTCTTATCCAAATCCTCCATTGTTGTTTCAAAAAAGAAATAGTGCAGTTGTAGATAAGATTATCAAATTCACATTGAGTAGCTATAAATGGAATGCATCACATCATTTTTATGTCAAGAAAATCAAACTAATGAACCCTATAACTAAGACAATGAAAACATTATGAACTACAACTTCCATATCGATGATCTCCACGCTCCTTTCACCTAATTTAAATTATGTCATCAATATTACCACATTAATCAAGACAACGGAATCAGTAGACTTGCCTCAGCTGCCACCTTCCTCTTATCTTCCAAATCAGCTTTATTTCCTGCTAGAGCTGTCACCATGTTTGGATTACCTACATCCAGTATCCACCTTAGCACAAAAATCTAGCATCAAATAATATAAACAAATCCAAACCTCACCCTATCTTAATTCTTCCATTTAAAGATTCGTTTTCATCCAATTTTATATACTATTTAAAAGATTCTACTAAAAAAAAAAAAAGGCAGGCGACGGCATAAAAAGAAGTTCCTTGCACGATATTAACCTTGTTGCCGTAGCTCCTGCACCCACTTCTTAGCTCGTTCAAAAGACTCCTGTTTCACAGATAGTAACTCAGAAAGGAACAAAGATTTATTCAAAACCAATGAAAGAACCAATAGAGGAGGGGGGAAAAATCTTGAAAACAAATAGTAGATCAAAACTAAGGTTGGACGGCCGTGATCTCACCGTGCTGGTTATGTCGTACACGATGATGGACGCAGCGGCACCCCTGTAGTACATGGGAGCCAAGCTATGGTACCTCTCCTGCCCCGCCGTGTCCCAGATTTCGAACTTCACCGTGGCATCATTCAACGCCAGCGTCTGGGAGAAGAACGCGGCCCCAATCGTCGACTCCTGCACTCAACCCAAATCAATTTACCCCAAAACCCTAACCCTAATCCCAAAACCCCTGCAATTATCAATCCAAGCAGAAACCCTAGCACCAATAGAATGAGAAACGACCTGGAATTCAAGGAATTGACCCTTGACGAATCGAAGAACGAGACTCGACTTGCCGGCGCCCATATCTCCGAGCAGTACCTGCAATCAAACGGATCGAATACTCGAGATGAGAAATTTAGCGCAAAAGAACGAAAAAGGACGGAGGAGAGAAGCGTGGAGTTGACTCACGAGCTTGGCATTGATGCTGTTGTTGCCGACGGTGGCCATGAGAGAAGCGATCGAGAGAGAGAGAGAAGGAGAGAAGGGTTTCCGGTTCGAATTCGAGGGAGAGAGGGGAAGGAGCAGGCGAGGACGAGGGGTGGGGATCGAAGGAAGAGGAAGATAGAAGGAAAGGAGGAGTCCTTCCGTATGGATCGAAGTCTTCCGACGAAAGAAGACGACGTTTATTTCTCTTTCGCCGTGGAGCGATTTCCATAGTTTAGAGGAATTATACGTGTACTCCTCGAGAATGTACATGGAACTACACCCTCTCGGGAACCATCTTGTGGTCCCCACTCCTCACGGCCTGGTGAGGGCGACCGTGATGGCGAGTCTAATTCGGTGGTTCAGGAAGGTGGTCTGTTGACATCGCTCTGTAGATTGTATGAACTCTGGGCGGTAGGTGGAATGATTGGCTCACTTGCCCGTCCACGGAACGTGAGATGAGATACACGTGACTGGTGGGAACTAGAAGTGATGAATCATAGCGATGCATGGCCAATTCATGGCATCAGCCCATGATATGCCTGCCGTGAGATTTTTTTTTTTTTTTTTTTAAATGGATGCAGCTTTGTGGAAAACGGTGGAGAGGAAGAGCGCACTAACATTATGAAAATAGAAGTGTGTTTGATTATATATGGAAGCCTCAATGCCTCATGATATGCTTGCTGTGTGAGATTATAGATTATAAAATCCAAAATAAATAAATGATTTAAAGGCTTGCAAACTAAGATTAAGATATTTTACTGATGTAAATTTTATTAGATTAATCTTTGGTTGCTAAGCAAAAAAAAAATGTCATCATTAATTCAAAACCTGATTTATGATAATTTAAAAATTATATTAGGTCATTGTGCAATTTATAATGACATGTTTTTTTTATTATTATTATCAACCTATCATTTGTAGCAGTATGAAAATTATGCAAGGAGACGATGCAATATATAATGATACTTTATTTGCTTATAAATATCAATTCTACTATTATTTGGAAACTTCTAATCATGGCATGTTTCTAAAGGTTTGAATAGTACATTTAAAATTTTATGCATATTATAGATGCTAGAATCTTGTTTTTTTTTTTTTTTTTGAAGGATAAGCATGGTTTAGTTTGAGTCGATATGAGGATGAAACCTATATCTAACCTAATTAGAATTGATTTCAAAATTTTGAATGAATAATCAAATTAATTATTTTTTAAACTAATCTAATTAGATCAGTTTTAAGGTAGAATCATTTTTTTTCTTATATATATATATATATATGACATCAAATACCTATTTTTTAGTTGTATTTGATAAAAAATAATATATGTAGCATTTGTTGAATGATCGAATACTTGAGATTTGTTAGTAGAGATAGTAGGTAATTCATAAGGTTTATGTGAAGTCTTATGATTGATTTTTATAAATATTTTAATTTTTAAAATTCTATTAAAAATAAAAAAGGATGACCGACCCATAAAATAGAGAACCAATTGAAGAGGGTCAATTTTAGAATTTTAGACTCATAATTAACCTTATTAATGCTCACAATCGAACCAATTTAGTCCTATTAATTTAAGTTGGTATTAGGTATTGGATTATCCTAAGTTGTTGCTCATGCCTAGTTTTTTATTATGTTAGCAAAAAAAAAGAAAAATAATATAGTTGTTGAAAGGAGAGTTATTTCTAAGGATGGCGATAGAGTGGAGTAGGGTAGGATTAGGATATTTATCTCTACCAAAGAAAATAATATTTATTCCTATCATATGCTCATAAATGAAAATTTTTTTCATCTGCATCCTTATCTTATAGAGAATGATAAATTATCATCCCGACTCATCATGATATATGTAAATTTTTAATAAAAATTATGAAAATAATAATATAGCTGAAAAAATTGAAAATGATGTAAGAGGGGAATTAGAGTTAAAAAAAAACATTAATATATACAGGAGCAATTATATATATATGAAATATATGAAGGTACTGTAATACTTAAGTATGGGGTTAATGATGTGCGATAGAGTGGGAATATACTTATTCCCATCTTTATCTCTTTCTCTATTTCCATAAAAGGTAAGAAATTTCTATCCATTCCAAGGCATGTTCTTACTTTACGTATTGAAATTGTCATCATTAATTATTACCATCAAGTAGCATTATTACAAAGATTGTAAAAGCAATGATAACAATGAATTAAAAATATATGGCACTATAATTGAAGATATTTAAATTATTTAAAATTAGATTATATAAATAAATGCAAAGCACATTAACTTCTTACAAGTGGATATTAGGATATCCCTTCATGTATAAAAATAATGATACCATTAAAATTTACATCAATTTGGGAGCATGTAACTAATATATACCTCGTAATCCTAACTTGTCATGGTAACCAGCATGTTCCGAGCTGTCATAACTTCTTATAGTAACTACTTTTTCATTTTACATATAAAGGTGATGTACTACAAACATAAAACATCTTTACTTGCAAAGGAGATTTAAAAAAATAAAAAAAAAGCATGAATAAAAAGGCCTTTAGTTTTTTTTATTTTTTTTTTTTTTTTGCTTTATTGTTTTCAAGTCTATATTTTTATAAAGTCAAACATATGTTATTTAGCTTTTTAGTGTATGAATATGCTAGTTGGCAACATCATGTTTGCTTGATGAATATTGGCTTCTTTATATTTGCTTGATGAATATTAACTTGTTTTATCTACTTCCTTTCTTACTTTTCAAGAAGCACAAATTAGGGCTTGCAACTCCTGGCTATATGGTGAACATAACCAGCAGTGTAGTAGCTTATAACGCTCATAATTAAAACAATGCTTATTTATAATTATTGAGAATAAATATCCTAGGCTCATTCTATTATGTTTGGATCGTTTCTAATAGGCCAATTAAAATACTTAACAAAGTTTCCAAATAATGCAAAACTTTGTCAATCAAGATGTTAGCTAAAGGCATGTACTTGCATTGCTTACATGTTCTCTAACTTTCTACCATACATCATGATTAATCATGATAATATAAAGATAAAAGAAAAAACTATGAGGCATTAAATATTGAAGGAGTACTTAAGTCCTTAGCACAGAGTTTGCAAAATATCTAGATTGTGATGCTGGAAACTACACTGTTTATAGACAAGCTAATCATCATTTTATTTTTAATTGGAGCTATAAAATTTGCAAAAATAGTATTCTCTCAAGAAGCATGAATATTATTCCCATCATGCAAAGAAAATTGAAAAATGCATTAAACAAGTGATGTGTAACTATCATTATTGACGCACAATTAGCAAATCATAACATTCAAAGTCCAGTCAAGTATTAGCTAAAAATCATAGTTATTTATTATCGTTTTTCTACCAAACCTTTATTTTAGGCACATGATATATCCTTTTGGTTCCTTTTATTAATAATAAAATTTAGTTAAAATTAGTTTATTTTGACGCAAGCTTAAAAAGTTTTGGACGATATTTCTTTTATTCTCATTTTTCTTTAATATAAGTTTTGACTCCTTGAGGGTTACGAAATATCTCTTGTAATCCAGTAAATTGTTTCTAAAATCCGACCCTTTCGTCCAAGGGGGTGTAGCTCATATGGTAGAGCGCTCGCTTCGCATGCGAGAGGCACGGGGTTCGATTCCCCGCACCTCCAATTTATAAAGTTTTATATATAAATATATTTTTTTTGCTAAAGTTTGCACCTCCAATTGATAAAGTTTTATATATAAATATATTTTTTTTGCTAAAGTTTGCCAACTTGGGCGAACCTCTGCCCAGAGACCGGGTTAACTGAACCAGATTCGGTTCAAGTTAAACCGGGACCATCGGTTGAATGCTTTAGTCACAAAATTTTGGCTCCACCATCGATATCAAATGATCCAAATAATGCAATGCACAGTAAGAAAGGCGTGACACATAAACCTATCACCTTTAACGGTAGCGTGAAAACCTCCGTCATTTAGTTCCGTAGCCGTCTCACAGCCATTTAACTCCCCTCCACCCACTATTTGCAAACTTGTCCTTGACAACCATTACACTTACCCATAAACCCCCTCGATCCACCATCGGTTAACAGGCATGAATTATGTCGACGTTACAACCCCGGCCACCTTTTCGATGTCGTCGAGGAGGAGGAAGAAAACTTTCCAGCCAATCAGGCGTCAAAGTTGACGGACGTTAGCAGCGGAGCCACGGTGTAGGTTACGTGAACGCAATTTAATCTGGACTCAAGGGCAAAAGGGCTTTCCAGTCATCTAAAATTGGTGAGGGGCTAACATGTAAAAAAGCACAGCAAGAAGGAACGCCGCTTCACCACCCCTACTGCCCCTATAACACCGTCCCCTCCTCGGCTCCCTCTCCGTTCCAAATCCTATAATCTATTCTTTTCCAATAACCCCACACCGATGCTCAAAAAGCCATGTCCGAGCCCTCGAACTCCGCCCAGTTAGCCCTTCACCACCAAACCCACCCCCACCACCACCCGCCGCCGCCGTCCTCCCCGTCGTCCTCCTCCGCTGCCCTCGCCCGCGAGTACCGAAAGGGCAACTGGACCCTCCACGAGACCATCATCCTCATCACCGCCAAGCGCCTCGACGACGAGCGCCGCGCCGGCGGCGGTGGCGGCGGCGGCAGCTCCTCCTCCGGCGGCGCCACCCCCCGCTCCGCCGAGCAGCGCTGGAAGTGGGTCGAGAACTACTGCTGGAAGAACGGCTGCCTCCGGAGCCAGAACCAGTGCAACGACAAGTGGGACAACCTCCTCCGCGACTACAAGAAGGTCCGGGACTACGAGGCCCGCGCCACCGCCTCCGCCGCAACCGCCGCCGCCGGAGGGGTCGCCGGAGACCGCCAATCCTACTGGGCCATGGAGAGGCACGAGCGGAAGGAGCGCAACCTCCCTACCAACCTCGCCGCCGAGGTCTTCGAGGCCCTCACCGACGTCCTCAGCCGCCGCGCCGCCCGCCGCCGGGGTGCAGGCGCCGCCACCCCTCCCGTCTCCCGAGCTCTCCCTCCGCCGCCGCTTCCTCCCCACGCGCTCACCACGCCACCCCACCCCCAGCCGGTAGCGGCCACTCCGCCACCGCCCCCACCTCCTCCGCCGGCGCAACCCTCCGTTTCCGGTATAATGGGAATAATTAATGCACGCAATTATTATATCCATTCATATATTCCTTTAAATATTATATATATATATATATATATATATATATATATAACACCTCATTTTGGACATTTTATGAATAAAAAAATCTAAAATGGTTCTCTTGCATGGAGTTTTATGAATAGCTTATGAGGTTTCCAAGGCAAAAAAGTGGCATGGGACTAAGATCGCAATCTTTCTATGATACTCGAATCCTCCTCTCTCTCTCTCTCTCTCTCTCTCTCTCTATCTTTCTGTTTCATTACTGTGTCCCATAACAATATAAAGATTAATATCTTGCTTATTAAAGCTGGTATATTGCATGCATTCGCTTCCAATGATGCTATAAAAGATTGCAACGGATGCCATTCTAATATTACACCTGCCTACCATACCACCCAAAGTTTCTACTTTTTTTCCTCCATCTATTTTTTTATAAAAGAAAGCTATTGCTTCTTCTCACAAATGTAGCTCCTTTTCAATATATAAAGTTCAAAAAAGTATATAAAAAGGCTTCCTTTTTAGCTCCCAAACATAAAATATCGTTGTTAGCATAGAGTCCACTTTGTTTAGTCTCATAAATAAAAAGTTGGCAACTTTTTTTTGGTCCAGGCTACGTGTTAGAATATATATATATATATATATAAAAGGTTTCCATTTTATTATATGTTGGTTTTGATGTTGGCAGTGGAGATGACGGAGACGTCGGAGTCGTCCGAGAACGAGGGGATGGAGCCGGAGGTGAAGCGACGGAGGCTCCGACGGCTGGGGTCGAGCGTTGTGCGGAGCGCGACGGTTCTGGCGAGGACGCTGCTAGCGTGCGAGGAGAAGCGGGAGCAGCGCCACCGCGAGATGGTGGAGCTCGAGGAGCGCCGCCTCCGAATGGAGGAGGAGCGGACGGAGATGCGCCGCCAGGGCTTCGCCGGCCTCATCTCCGCCGTCAACAACCTCTCCGGCGCCATCCACGCCCTCGTCTCCGACCACCGCAACGGCGACGCCCGGTAAAAGCCAACCGAACCGTCCCGGACCGGAGCCGGCCATCCTATTTGCTTCTTGGTTTCGGATGTAAATAAGGGCGTGAAATGATGGTATTGTTATTTAACTTTATTTTTTTTTTTTTTGTGCTATTATCGATTTTTTTATATTTTTCCATCCACCTCACTCTAAAATCATGTGGTGGGTCCTAGTTCCATTCATCCATGTGGTAATTTAATGACTACAATGCCATCTTTGTTCAACAAATTTACAATTTTTTTACCGGACAGTCCGTTCTGTTCCAATCGTAAGATGGGACGGTTAGGATTTGGGGGACCATCGAATGGAGGGCTGTGCTACTTTCAACCATCTGGTTCAACCATCCAACTCCGGGTCCCACTCCATCGTACGGCTCTGATCGATGGTCCTAGGCCGTTCTCTCTTGCACTAAATTTACGCCTTTTGAGTTATTTTTTCCTCTCCATCTTTTAATAGAAGTCCTCCGGTTCGGCTGTTCGCATCCCCTCGGTCAAAGTGCGTGGGACCGGCGAGCCAGCTTTTCTAAATGACAAAAGTGCCCCTGTTCCACACGGCGAACTACAGGCGCACCTGGATCTCTTTTGTCGGCTTCCCCCTCTTGTCCCTTCGTTTTGTTCCTTTCTCGGACAGAGGGGTATTTTCGTCGGAAAGGGAAAAAAAATTTCCGAGACGACGAGAGCATTGATTGGCTGGTGCTGGTCCTGTTTGTCCTCTCGTGGCGATTCTCCGACCTTCGACTCGTGTCCGACACCCAGGCTCGCACTTTCGGGTGGGGCCCAGGGAGGTGATGCAGGGTGGCGACGTGGGTGTCGGTGGCGTTGGTGGGTTTAAGGGGGATTCGGTACAAGGGGGCCAGGAAAGGGTCTGACAGGGGATGCCAGGCTTGGCTGGCCGATCAGAGCCGTGGTCAAATCGGTTTGACCGGCGCCTCCGAGATCCCGTCCGGTCCGGATCTTTTCGTTTCCCGGAAATGCCCCTGGTTTAATTTAATTGACGGTTTCGTCCCCTTTTTACGTCTGCCGCTCCGGCACCGACACCCCGCGTCCCAGATTGCTCCCGTAACGGCTTCGTTGACGGCGGGACCGGCGCGGACCGTAACGGACTTCCCAGGTCGTCACGACGTAACGGTCACGGCGGAGGTTACTGGTTGGCGCTACCGTTAGATGATGCGGTGAAGGTATCGAGGAAGGGGTTCTTTAAAAATTCACCTTTTCTTTTTGAAAAAAAAAAAAAAAAATTTGTATTAGCCGTGCTAGGGTGCAACTGAGCCTCGTGGGTTATATATATATATATATATATATATATATATCTCAGATGATGGTGGAAATTGGTTTAGGCCTCGAGGTGATTAGCTTTACAAGTTGGTTCTTAATCAAGTATGAGAGCTTATTGCACTCGTTTTGTTTTTGAGTTTCATGGCCCATGGCCATATGGTAGACTCAATTTGTTTATACACTGAAGTCTAGGGTGCGGTTTAAACTTACACCTTTGATGTAGCACAGGATTGACTAATAGAATAATGCTAAATTTCACAAGAACCGATGGATTCACCAACAGAAGCTTTATAATTGAATATTAGTTTTTTTTTTTTTTTTTGTACCCATATCATGGGTTTTAGATATTTTCAATGGATTATCTTTAAATTTTTCATGAAACATAGTTTCGAATTTTAGATAGTTTTCTAAATTTATACCTAAATAATTCTAATATATTTTTTTATCATCAAATTCTATTTTTGTAGTAGATTTAATACTCATTTAGAAACCAGAAATGTAGTCTACATATTCTCCAAATTTAATACCAACAAAAATTTATTTTCGGTGAAAACTTTCATTAATCCACAAAGAATTGCTTAAGTTTAACAAATTCAATCTTTTAAGTTTAATTTCTATAGGTTGACTCATCTTTCGCCCTTAGTTTCTTCGTCTCTGCGTCACTTTCTGTGTCCAGTGAACTTTGAAGAAGCCTTCACAGCCTTTGACCATCCTGGAGGACACCCATTCATTGGATCGAAAGTAATGGTTTGGAAAAGAACCGTTGTCGAATGGAGCGGCCCTACGAAAAGGTTTTCTTATGGCTCTTGGTGAAGAACGGACTCGTGACAGGAGAAGCTCCGGTCGTAGAAAGAAAAAAGAGAGAATTGATGGAGATTGCCATGCTGTTGTGTTTGGGCCATATGGAGAGGGAACAGTCATCAACAACAAACGAGGAGCAACGCTGCAAGTCTTTCGTTCCGCTTTAAGGACGGAGGGGGATAGAGAGAGAGAGAGAGAGAGATTGGGCTGATTGTGCTCCGGAGAAGAAGAGAAGTTTGATGGCCATTTCGTTGTCAAGGACCACATTGATCATTGGCTCCACCTGAATAAAGAGATGGGGAGAGCTGTGTCGTAATGACGATGTGGGATTTTAGTCTTCTTGGCTGGACTGTTAGCTTGCCTTCTTTTTTGTCCCCTCCTCCTTTCCCATCTCATATTTTTCTTTTGATTCCCTTAACGAATGGTGTTCCCACCGTTCTTTCTCATGAGAAAAAGAACTCCAACACGTAGATACTGCACGAAAAGGAATGGAAAAATTTTCATTTAAGGAGAATGCAGATGTAATGAACCCACTGACTAATTATCCACATCTTTTTTCATTTCTTTCCTTTTCTTTCCACATCTATAGGTAGGTCAACAGCCAAAGTTCCTTATATTTTGTTCATTGATCTCCCTAAATTGGTTTAAATTGGTTGTTGGAGACTAAGAAATAAGGATATGTGATGATATGTCCTTCTTTTAAGGCACATCTAGGCAAAATGTTATTGTAGATTTTTTTTTTTTTTTTTTTTTTTGTCATTCTAAATGCCTTGGTGCAATAAATGAAGAATATATTTAGATTGGCACTCTTTAAAAATTTATGGTGATTTTTTCAATGGATGGCTATGATATAAATCAGCTGTAATAGGTTAAGTTTTCATATATTAATGCAAATGATGGTGATATCTTGCAATAATAAATGTAGCAATTCATTGTATGAGCTGGCACAACTGCTTAGAAAAAGAATGAACAGGATTATGATAGAAATATATTTTTTTATGATTGAATGTATTACATTTATTATTTTTAATTGGTTCGATTGAATACGTCAATTATATTCATAATGTAGAATTAAAATAAAAGGATTCAGTTAATTATTGATTTTACAATAGATTCATGCATTATCTAAAATAAAAATTCTATACATTTGCTATTGGTATTGGTATTGATGATTATCATTGTTACTATTTTTACTTTACATTTCTTCAAAATTATATATTAATTATATTTGAATATAGTCAAGTTGAGATGCAGTCACCTCACTCATCTTTGAATTCATGCAGTTTACGAATTTTAAAGATAAAAAATAAAAAAGATGAAATAGTTTCGAGATCTATTAGAATTATTGAAGAACGAAAAAGATAATCGAACCCTGAACTTGACTACATTCGAATGTAGCTAAATTTATCCTCCCTCTCTCATTATATATATATATATATATATATGAGATTGTCTTATACTCTTTAGTTTCAATAAAATAAAGAAACCAAATCACAAGAAATTATAAAAAATAAATCCTATGCATAGGAATTAAATCTAATAAAATATAGGATCCTATGTATATAGAATATAAATTTAATTCAATTAATTCATCTAGATTCATGCTTGATTATTCTAAAATAACTAGCATACAATTTACGCTTCTTGCGTTGAACTGGTGATCATGCAGAGGCATGGTTTTAAATTCGGGCATAGAATCATTTCGTCATTGTTTAAGGTGATTTAGTCTCATAAAATTTAAAATTTTGTGTAGAAGGGTGCATTTATGGAAGTAGAGGAGTCCATATATCAGTAGGGTGGAATAATTGGGTTGGTACGCTGGTACGTGGGGGACTGATTGAGATTGGATTCTTGGGAACAGCTGAACTGAGAGCTCTGCTGGCAGCTGCTTTCCTTCTCAGGAGTCAGAAGGCCCTGACACGAGATGCAACACCGGCAAATAATGGGTGTCCCCCAGTCAAACGTGACAGTCAAATCCCCTTCAATATATATATATATATATATATATATAAACATATATTTCTTCTACCTCCATAGCAATGCCACCACCCATTACCTCCCAACCGCAAACTACTATGCTTTTCTCCATCAAATGGATACGTGACATTTACCAAGCTTCCCACCATACCCCCTTTCCTATTAACCCACCCACCATCTAAACAACACCAAGCTCCAAGAAGAAATCAATGGAGGACTTGACTGCTGGCGTTATTGGAACCTTGTTGGTGACATGGGAACTGGCAGCAGTGGGCGGGGGGGCTCACTTGTCATCATGTGCAGCGGCCTCAGTAGCCGAATAGGTGAATTTTCAGCTGCGATCTACCTATTGTGGCACCCATAACATATAGTACTAGAGAATTTTGTTTATGATGTTCTTTCTTGTATGTTAACTGCAAATATCTTTAAAATTCCTATGCTCAGTGCTACTTTATTGTTGTAATGCAAACTCTTGGGTGAGTGGGTTGGCATCACCAGGTGTCTTCAACCACTGCTGCATTTTGTCTCTGTACAAAATGTATTTGATATTAACCCTCCACAAACGCCTTTTCAAACTCTCTCTTGACTTCCATCCAAACAATCAATCCTGGCCATTGAAATTATGGAATCATGACAGGATGCTACTGTGTGAAGGCCTTTTAAGAGTCGTCGTTTCATGTTGTCCAGACTCCATGGTCATGCTTGGCTTGGCTTGGCTTGGCTCGGCTCGTTAAAGCGCCCCAGCAGGGAGTCATGAGAGAGCTCTTTATGCAAAGGCTGGACACTCGCCCTGATCCCATGATTCGAGCATCCAAACCTCATTGGATTCTCAGGGAAGTAAAGAAAGCAAAAGTAGAGACATAATTACAGCGATGGAGCCCTTTTTACTGTCTTACTGTTTTCCTTTTGCCTGCGATGTGATTTCCTCCTGCCAAGAGAAACTCCTGTGGAAGAGAAACGAGAAAAACATTTTGAGGGAAGAATCTCAGAGACAAGGGAGAGGACTTGATTCAAAGTGTCAATCTGGAAAATCCAAAGTTGCCTCTCAATTCACTTTTTTATGTAGCCGAAAGTATGTCTTATTGGAGTCAAAACTCTACAGAACTCAAGATTTTTCAGGCAACCCACGTAAAATGAAGAACTCTAAAAAGATGAAAAATTGAAAGTAGGCATTATCGGAAAGCATTCAATACCAGACGTCAAGGCATGGAAGGTCATAGAGCTTCTTCTATTTTTCAAAACAATTAAGTTGGGTTTTAGTTGGGCTTTATGTCCAAATAGGCTTCTTTAACAGTTTTATCATCAAGACTAAGGGAAATGAAGAATTTTGATGCAAGATCTCCTTGGCCTTGAGGTATCCTAAAACCATGTTGGTCCTGGGTTCATGACTTCTTATTGATGATCAAGTTTAGCACGCTTTATGTGCAAGTTCAAGCGTGAGCTGAGCCGCCGCCCGCATACTGCAGCAGCGTCATGCTTGCAACTTTGATCCCTCTCTCTCTTATATGAATGAACACTTTCAACTAGTCAATAAGTGAAACAAGTCCTAAAATCATTTATTCTCTCTCTACTTTGCTGTACATTCAAGCTTGCACATCTCCAAAGCGTCTCCAATATTAAATTCCCAAAAAACAAATTTATCAAAAAATAAATTTATTATGATGGTTTAACTAACCACAGGACGTCAGCGTTTCTTTGTCTCAGACTATTAATTTGTAAGCCTACGAATTCTGATATATATATATATATATATATATATGACATGTATTGGAGCATTTTGCTCATGGATTAGACACACCAGTAAGATATGCGGCATGAATTGGAGCTTTCTGGTTCTCAACGTCAAATCTCACACTACAAATACAGCTTGCTGCAGTGCTGATAGAGTCAATTAAATGGTGTTTTGTAGGCAAAAAGCTCTCATTACTGCTTCCCTTGCATCCACGTAAGATTCCTTCTCGACCTACATGTTGGAAACATACAATTGCGAACAGTTCCATTTTAAAAATTGTGCGCAAAAGATAAAGCCTTGGCTTGAGCTTTCAACAAGAGAACAGGACTCGATTATCCTGGTTAAACCAAAAGTCGGTCCTATTTTCCTGCAGCTGTGAGACTGGAAAAAGGACGGTAAAACTGCAGGACCATGAAAGAACCTGAAACCTTTTAAAAATTGCTGTCCGTATACCGCTTATACCCTGATTTTAAGTTATTTGATAAAATTATAAGATAATATAATATAATTATATTATATTATATTAAACAAATGCAATGCAATACAATACAATACAATATTATTAATAATATAATAATATCATTAGAGATTATTATATATTATAATAAAAATTTTTGATGAAGGAAACTTGCAATGTCCTGTCGAAAAAAGAAAAAAAAAAAAAAAGGTAACTTTTTAATTTGATTATAAAATAGGCGTTTTTCAATACCTTAACAATATAATTACCAAGTGATAAATAATTTTTTATTAAAAAGCAAAAGTTCCGCCATCAAAGCTCTGCCACTAAAAACTTTTCTATCACCAGAATTGTACTAAATTCTCTTCAAAGCAACCTATCTATCTATAAATAATACAAAATTATAATCAACACATAAGTTCAGTATGTAGATCCAAAAAAAAACTCAAAATATTCAAAATAAATTAGTTACTTGTGACAAGCTAGAAATTTAAAGTATGCCTATACACCGACCATCCCTGAACTTCGAAAGGGAAAGAGCAGCAAAAGGATATTTTCACACATGCAAATTCAAGTCTTGTCCGCACGCACGATCTTTTTAACTTTTCAGTCCCAAGCCAAAGAAATCATTGAGCTTGATAAACCTGCCTCTTCAAAAGTCAAGTTGCTCTCATAGTTCAAGACTTTTGATGCACCAGGAATTGCCCGCGAGAAATGGAAAGGTCTCGTTTCTCCATCCTCCAGTTGAGAGCAGCAGAAAGACCACAAAAACTGCACAAATGCCATAAAGAATCATGGAGAGCTTGTTACAAGGAGATGATAATTCCATAAGCTTTTGGCAATTCTGTTACCTTTACTGGATCCGTACGAAGAAAGTTCCTCTGGAGCCTCCGTCCATCAGGAAGACGAATTCCAACTCTGCAAAGAAGTTCCCTGCTTCCTCCTGGTTCTTCAGGGAGTGGAGGATAGACGAGCTTTCCACTGGAGCTAGGATCAGCAACTTTCTCGTGTTTAGGCTCATCATTAGTGACATGCGACCTAACAGGACTTTCTGTGTCCGCCAAGGTAGCTGTTGTTGTCCGCACAGCCTCTGCAAGCTTTGGTACAAACGTTTTGCCTAAAAATAAATAACAGTGGCATAAATGATTGTAATTGCCAGAAAAGCAACCAAGTAAAGAACATCTTGCCGTTACCAAAATGGCCATGTACAACTTTCCTTAAAATAATTATTAAAAGGCAAGTATTTGGTGAGTCGAAAGGGCAATAGATTGCAACTAACATCCATGTGCAATAGCTTATTGAACAGGACCATAAAACCATGACCAATCTGCTGGGTCAGTAATGATGTCTGTAATAAGACAGATTTAGTCCATGCAGTAACTACTGTAAGAAAGTTCGTAAAGACTGTAATTTAAGAAACTAACTCAACAAGGTTTTCGTGGAATTTTTTAATTGTGGCCAATCCAACCTGAAGAGCAAATGCTACAGAAATTGTTTAACACCCAAATCACATGAATCTTTCCTCTATTATAAGACAGAAGGCCACTATCTGTAAGGTGATGGAAATGAAGTGTCTCCCTTTTGGATAACTCTTATCAGAACAAGCAACAAGAGAGTTACTATTAGCATTGCAGGAAAAACATTGCATTATATTTTCATGATCAACGTGGAATGGAACTGGACATGCTGATAGGACATCACTCAATGACAAAATCTGCCCCATTCTGTAAGTACCAACTCAGGCTATTAAAAGGACCCAGGAAGCTGAGCCGCAATTCCTCAATTCAATTTAAACACATCCTAAGCATGGTTAGGATTCAAATGGAGCCTAGGAGCTTTGACAAAAATGAAGCTTTTTCAGACTTCAGATGGCATATCATCCCCCCTCCAAAAAAACCAAGATTTGAGCTGCTAGAGAAGGATTATTTGACCTTGCCTCCAACTTAGGCAATCTACATGGCCAAGGAAGCAAGAATGGAAAAAAGTAAAAGAAAAAGAAAAAACAACGAAACTATTGCTTTCTGACAGAAATCATACTTGATTAGTGAAAGCAACATAAACTAATTGATTTCTGAATGAATTATTAGGGTGACCTGCCTATTCCTGAGGCAGGGATTAATTTGTTCAGGCTAGCATCATGAATGGGGAAGGAGGCAAAGGAGGGGATAAAAAGAAAAAGAATGATGGGGAGACAATGAGGAGCAGATATAAAGGGTGAGAGGATGTTTCTTTTTCTTACCTTACTGGTTTGCAGTACTTTGCGTTGAATCACCCAAATCATAAGCCATCTACCCAAGCAGTTTGAGTAGTTGAACCCCACTCAGGTCAGAGACTTGAATAGTTAATTGAAATCACTTTTCTTAGGTAAGAAGTCAAGAGAACACCAGTGGCAAGATTTCTTGGGACCTAGCTAAATATAAGTGATATCCTGCTTTCTATCAAAATCAAGGTCAAATCCTTCTAGTTCTCCCCTTTATTCGCCTGCTTATTAACAGTTTTCCAGGTTTGATGAAGTGGTTTTCAAAGCAAAACAACAAACAGGTGTTTGCTCTCCCCATCAACCCACTAGGCCTTTCGGATATGAATCTAAGTAAATCATTATTTTTGGCACGAAGTAGATACACCATCATAGAAGTTGCAGGCATTATTTTCAGAGTTCTTGAAAAGATGTTTTCAGAAAAAGGATATCTGACTGCCCAAGGTTCGACTTGGGGATCAGATATGAGATCTTCCTGAATCAGAATTAGTAATTGATTGAAAAGTAATCTGCTATGTGGAAGAAATAAATTGCACATCAAGTTAGTTTGCTACTCAGATTCTCTAGCATACCTGGCATGCCTGGTGTATTAGCTGTAGAATCCTTGGCAATTTCTCTTGGACGTTTCTGAGGAAGAATAGCATGGTGTTCCTTTGGACCTTTGTCCAGATATGGAAGCAAATCCTAGACAAAAGTAGTTAAAACAATTAAAAAAAAAAGGGAAAAATTAAAGGGTTACTGTCTCCACAGTATCAAAAGCATGGTTTCTTAAAATAATTGATGCTTTCTCAACTATTATTTAGTACCTCCAACAAACGCTCAGGTTGTACCATGCCACTCCAGGCACGCATTTTTTGTCCCGTGATGGGATCAATGATGAGAATCGCAGGAATGTTAACCAAGTTGTAGTAGGTGCAAACCTTCTTCCCCTCGCTTGCATCATGATACATCTAAAATAATCGTATGGTAGTAAACCATAAACACAATTTGAAATAGGCAAATTGTTGATGCAAGCACATACTTTGATGTTGATATTATATAGCCATTTGAAAACGAAAAGAAAAGCATGGAAGTGTCAACACAGAAATGTTAGGGGAAAATGAACAATTAAAGGTCAATAACATATGCAAATAACTGGTAATGAGACACCAACCTGCCAGAAAATGAAATTAGTACGAATGGTTTGTGCCACAGCTTCATTTGCCCATGTATCCCGGTTAAGCTTTAGAAGGTGATGATGAAAAGCTTTTGTCACCATCGAGTCAACAAATTAAATTGATTGTAACAATAAAAGTTTGCAGAAAATTTTACCATGTGTGAGCTGAATTCCTCAGTGGACTGCAAGTTGATTAATAACCACTTACCCTGCACAGCAGCCTCTACCTTCGCCTATTTACATATGATGCAGCAGCAAAATTAGGAGGCTCATTTAAAAGGGATAATTAATTTGAAAGGGCTAGCAAAATATCAACATTTTAAAATTCAATAAGCTTTTTCATATTGAGATAATTAATTTGAGCCACTCAGTTACGCCAATGTTAAACAATTTAAATTACCTACATGCTGTAGCTGCCAACAAATTTCATGCAAAATTGAAGTGGACTGGGTATAAAGAATCTGCAAGACATTCTGCTTCTGCTGTGAGCAATTTGCTGTATGTTATAAATGTTGATACCAGCTAAGCATCCTAGAGGCTCATCTAACACTAAGCTACTAAGATGTTTTTGTCTTCTCAAGCCTTATCACTGAGATCATTTAAGTGTCACCCAATCACATGACTGTCATTTGATCTTCAACATTCAATGGTCAAGACCCACAACCAATTTCCTTAGACAATTGGATGTTGGCTTTGGTGAACCTCAATCCATAACTAGAGGAACTTTGATCATTCACTAGATGTTAAAAGGCAGCGGCTACAAAAAAAATACCAATAAAATATATCACCATGGCAACAAGACTTAATCATGATTATCTATTGCATATGAAAGATTAGATCCTGTGATTATTAATCTTTTTAAAGATCTCCAGTGGCTGAATCTTTCACAATCAGGCCACTAGTTGAACTTTATTGCGTAGATATTTAACTAGAGGAAATTCAGTTAATGGATTATTAATCATGCGTATATCAGATGGTTGATCTTCAAAAATGCCAGATCTTTGACAAGGCCTTGCAGTTGCTGCACTCTAGGATTGCAAGGATCTCTTGGAATATGGTATCCCAAATTTTAAATTTAGGATCTATTTGTCATTACACTCTTCTTGCTTACCACTGGCACAGATTACACTCTTCTTGCTTACCACTGGCACAGATAGGATCACAATCACCTGCAATTAATTTCAGATCAAAATATTTTATTTAAATATGAGGATTCAATTTTTTCACAAAAAAATTTGACGAAGTTTTCAATTCACTATCTAGGGTGAAATGGGAAAAAACCCTTCATTCTGAGGTGATTTCTCAAGCCTCCATGTATAATATATATATATATATATATATATATTGAAAAAGATGAATATTGTGACTGAGCAAGAAAGAAACTAGAATGCTTACTAACTTTTGACATAATTGATTACATTATTCCCTCCCTTTTATATTAGGAAATTAGCTCAAACTTAATCTAAAAAATTGATTTAACCAAATCAAGGTTCTCCATCTTAGTACCAAACCCCGTAATAGTACCGCATAGGTATAGTATCCATATGCCGAATAGATGGGTTGGTTCAGCGGACACCAATGTGGTACTGGCACAGGATTGCTTGAGCATACCAAGACTCCGTATGCACTGGTACTAAAGTCTTGATTTAGTATCGATATGATATGTCAGCACCAGTATGATGCACATAATATATTGGAAAGATAAGTCTCACAAAGGTATCAAAATATTGACATATTTTAGCTAAAACAAATATATGGCTGTAAAAAAATTGAAAATAGGAAAAAGTTAATATTAGATTCTCAACCAAAGGAGTCATCTTGCCTAAAATATTATTTAGCATGCAATACATCATCATGTAGATAGGTGGGCAGGTAAATGTCATTCTTTTCCCTGATGACAATTTCCAGACAGGATCCATTATAAGTGATAATTCATATTTGTCTTTATTATACTATAGAGTTATGAAATGAATTAACTAAAAGGAAACATTAAATTTGAATCATAAAATCAAAGGGAACAACAAAATTATTTCAACTACCCTGTCAAAGGGCCCCTGGTACATTAACGCAAAGGGCGGGCGATATAAAGAAGCAAGGTTATCACGGGAGCCATTTGTAGTTGATGCAGCATTCTGATCTGATTCCCAAACAGCAGGATGTTTTGACTCCTCATCAAAATTACGAAACGCAACCACCGAGCTAGGATGTAGCCTGAAATCAAAAGGGTAAAAAAGAGATTGAAATTTACAAGTCCATTATATGAAACGAGAGTTCATACTATTTTGGAAAAGTTGAGCATTAGAAGAATACGAAAGTTAAACTGGGAAAAAATCACTTATCAAATAAACAATCAAACTAAATGGCAGCAAAACTGAAAGATTTAGATCCCATTACCAATGTAACAAATGAAATAAATTGGCATGAGATCCGTGATAACAATTTAATTCAATTATAAATGCAAAAATAAGCATTATATACACATACGTATGAATACACACATACGTGTATATACTATATATCAAGGTTTGCAATGAGATTTTAAATCCCATGAGACGGGACTAGAACGAGATGGGCCAATGTCATGGCTCATCTCAATGCTTGAAATGAGGGATGTCCTAAGATGCATCAGTTGGAATGTTGGGACGATGATGAAATGGTCTTAACCCGATACTTGCGACCACAACCCGTCTTGGTGTCCCGCAAGACATCCCACAATGATTTGAAGCGATAGTTTAGAATGCCCGTTTCGATAACCATGTCATTACTCAGCAAAGCATCGATACAAGCCGATTCAGTATATCGACGCTTAGTACGCCTCCCATACTGAGTAATGTTTCAGTAACAATGTGATACAATATGCTTAGTACAAAATTGTATGCATCGATATGGCAAGCCTCAACGTATATAATCTATCATCATTGTTGAATCTTTATGTAATTGACATACATGCAATCAGCTAGGAGATAAGATGCATCTCACAATCCTGCTGCTTTTCTATCCCTATCCCTCCTATCCCGTGTCTTTTTTGCTCCTCTCTATCTTCTTTGGTCCACCACTCCTATCCCCCTCATCATTATCATCCCTCTACCTATATATTCCCCATTTTTTATTGTAGTTTCTAATGTGATAATAAATCCGCCAATTACCAAAATCTACAAATGATAGCTACCCAGTTCATAATCACCAACTACTAGATCACCACCAAAATCTCTCTCTCGATCGTTGATCCACCCAACTTCCCCGAAATTGCACCTCCATCCCCCTCAATTTGCCCGCCACCTTTCATCCTTCTCCCTAACTTGCTCTACCCCCCACGCTTCATCATCCTCCAGCAACTTTTCCACCCTCCAACCTTTCTCTTCGTTGCTCCTAGCCCTAATCCGTATCCATCTTTAGTAGATGTAGGCTTGAATCACTAATTTGTTGGTTTGTTAGATTATTGAATCAAATTGAATATTTGGTTGAAAAAATATATCTGAATCATCGTCTTTTTAGCCATTTACCAGCCTACATTAGCAAACACATGAATATACAAATTGAGACACATGAGATAAATGGCAATGCTACAGCAACATTAAATTAGATGGGTGAAAAGGAATATGGTAGGAAACAACAATTCAGTAAAAGGAAGCATATGAAAAACAAAAAGATATAATTCATCATTACATGACATAGAAATCACAGCTGCAATAATTGAAAATTTTTGTTCAGACTCTTCATAATATGAAGTGAAAAATAGGGTTAAACATTGTTTATAGATTGCCTATCGGTTGTTTTTAAGCTTAATGCTAATGGAAATTAAAAAGCATAAGTCAAAGATAAAAGCAATTGAATTTTTTTCTCACTACAAAACTGAAGTCTATGGCAGCGATTACATGGCTCTATAAACTATAAAGCACTAATGTCTTTTCTTGCCTTACAAATGGAAGTAAGAAAAATACAGAATTTTCTTTTTTTTAAGGAATGAAAATTAGAGATGTTAAATACAGCAAAATGCATGTTGACTGAAAGAAAGATACGAGTAAGAGGTGAAGTCTTCAGCCACACATACGCCCTCCACATCGATCAAAGACTTCCCCTTTCCCAATTCTTTTTTTCCCTTTTACTTTCCAATTTCTTTCTTTCCCCCATCTTCTTTTGTCATATTTCCTCCTTTCTTTTTCCACCATTCTATCCAATATCCACTTTTGCCAGACCTTCTTCCTTTCCATTCATCTTCCTTCTTTTTCTTTACCATTTGAGCTGTTTGAATCCCTCCAACAATATTGTCATGCACCCGTTCAAACTCTTTCTAATCTTTATCCACTCTGCATTCTCTTAACTAAGTCCTAACTTCATAGATCAACCACTCCAAGCTGCTTTAGTTTAAGATGGCAATCCTAAGGTTTTAAAAAGGTACAAGGATTTGATCCAGCAATACTTAAGAAAAGAGATCAAAATAAATTAAGATAGTACACTCTATCATCGAAAACACAATACAAATCATTATCAAATAACACTACTCCTCAAGCAAGTTTAGATAGTGCAACAAAGCAAAGTTTTTGGAAGGATATAGATGGAATAATTCAAGATATTCCTATTGAAGAAAAAATATTATTGGAGGAAATTTGAATAAATATGTAGGAAAATATAATATAGGTTTTGAAAGAATACATAGAGGTTATGAATTTGAAGATAGAAATGAAGAAGAAAATAACATTTTGGAGTTTATAAGGGCATATGATTTAGTATTAACCAATATAGATTTTAAAAAGAGAGGCTCTTATTTAATAACTTTTAAAAGTAGATATAATGCTAGTCAAATAAATTTCTTCCTTACTAAAAAGACTGATCAAGTATTTTGTTAAGATTGCAAGGTTATACCGAGTAAGAGTGACATAAATTGATTGTTATGAATGTATATATTCGAAAATAAAGAACTAAGAATGCAAAAATTAGGTGGTGGAATTTGAAAGAAAAAAAACTAATAACTTTTAAAGATAGACTAATGAAGAAAAGAAAATAAAGTATAAATAGAGAGATCCATACTATATGCGAAGAGATGGCTAATAGTATTAGAAAGGTAGTTATAGAGGTATCAGAAGAGTTAATAAGAAAACTATCTAAATGTAAGAATGGAGAAGCATATGAAAACTATAAGATCGTTAAGAAAGAAGTTAAAAAGGTGGTACAGGAGGCTAGTGAGAAATTATATCATAAACTAGAAGCTAAAGCTAGAAACTAAAGATGGAAAGAAATAAATATATAAAATTGCAAGAGCAAGACAAAAAAAAATTAGAGATATGTTTCAAATTAAATATATTAAAAATAATGATCAAACAATTTTGGTTAAGGAGAAGAGATCAAACAAAGATGGAAAAGCTATTTTAATAAATTATTAAATGAAAATCATGTAGATAATTTATAATGTCTCGCTTAAGGATAAAGTTATGTTATATACTCATAAAATTAGAACATTTAAAATAAAAGAGAATGAAAAAAGATGAAAGTAGGAAAAACTGTGGGACCTAATAAGACATCTATAAAAGTTTGAAAATATTTTAGGTGATACTGGAATAATTTGGGTGACAAATTTATTTAATAAGATTTAGAAACCAAAAAAATACCTAATGAATGAAGGAAGAGCATTATAATACTAATTTATAAAAATAAAGAAGATATTTAAAACTGCTCTAATTATTGTGGTATCAAGCTCATAAATCATAATATGAAACTTTAAGAAAAAGTAATTGAACATAAGTTGAAATGCACTACAAAAATATCAAAGAATCAATTTCGTTTTATACTATATTTATATCAGGGATCTACTCTTAGTCTCTAACTTTTTTCTTACGTTATAGATGGGCTTACTAGACATATTCAGGATAATATTATATGGTGCATGTTATTTGCAAATGATACATTATTAGTGGATAAAACTAAGGCTGGGGTTAATCGAAAGTTAAAACAATGGCAAAATGCATTAAAATCTAAAAGTTTTAGGTTAAGCAGGGAAAACACAGAATATATAGAATGTAATTTTAGTACAATTAAAAAAAAAAAGAATGTAAAGTAAAAAATTAGAGATCATAAAGTTACTAAAAATGATTATATTCGATATTTAGGATCGATCATTCATAAGAAATGAGAGATTGAGGATGGTGTTGTCCATATAATTGAAGTAGGTTGGATGAAATTGAGAAGTGCAACTAGAATATTATGTGATCATAGAATACCTGCCAAATTGAAGAAAAAATTTTATATAACGACTATAAGACTAGCTATGCTTTATGGTACGGAATGTTGGACAGGTAAAAAAAATGCATGTACATAAAATGAATATCATAAAAATGAGAATATTGAGATGGATGTATGACAATACAAGAAGAGATAGAATAAGAAATGAAACCATTCGTTAAAAAATAGAGGTAGCTCCAATCGAGGATCAATTAAGGAAAGAACGTCCTAAATGGTTTGGACATGTGCAACATAAATCCAGATATACACTTGTGCAAAGGAATGACTTGATATATGTAAAAAAAAAGAAGAGATAGAAGTAGACCGAAAATTATATAAGAGAAAGTGATAAAAAAAACTTAGAATGTTTGCATCTTTAAAAAAAATATGACTCCAAACTGAGCTGAATGAAGAAAAAGGATTCATGTAGCCAATCCAAACTAGTTTGTTGTTGTTGTTGTTAAATTAAGACTTAGAATTAAAGAAAAGGAAACAAAATTACTAACTAAAACCATAAGAATTTAACTTAAAATGCAGTCCTGTAGTGCCCCTTTTGCTTTCCTTTGGCTAATCATTCAGTATGATTTTGAAGGCTTTGGCAAATTGGCCTCAAAAGATCGACCTTAGTTAATAAGAAAGAACTACTTTCATGTTGTTGTCCTAGAGTCACATATTTTTTTTTTCAAGGTCGAGAAACTAGGTATTAGCTTTCACTAAATAAGGACTTCCATGTCATAGGCCCAAGGAAGCCCAACAAATGTGAGGTGTTGCCATGGAAATAATCTAACTCCAAACTCACTGAAAGGATCACCTTTTCCACTCTAATTTTGGCAAATCTTTTGTTTGATTTGCAAACTTTGACATTGACAACTTTAACAATTTTCCATATATACCATTATCAATAACATCATCTTGATTCAAGCAATAAAAAGTTTTACAATTTGAGATTCCTAATGGCCCATTAGTAAGGATTAACCAAATAGAGGGTTTCTATCTCATGCTAGGTTATAGCATCACATTAACCCTGTTATTAACCCTGTTATAGCTCCTTTTTGGTAGGCACAAAATACAACTTCCAACCCTCTAGCTGATGCTGCTATTTTGAGTTACCCATGAGTTATTTTGGGTTACCCATTTGACCCTAACGTCATCTATCTTTTTTTTTTTTTTTTTTTTTGTAAGACTCAATCCCTAGTAAACCTAAGCTAGCCTATCAAATCTAATATTGAAAATTCTTACCAGCTAATTTCCAAAACGACTTAAGCAACTAGCATCAAGGGGAAAAAAAAATCAATCCAACCTAAACTTTTCGACCCAAATAGAATCCTCATGATCTGAGTCGGGTCATCAAACAAATAACAATATAAAACTTTAATCCATACTTGACCAAACATCAAGTCAAGACCTCTTGACCAATACTTACCCACGAGTTGTTTTGGGTCACCCATTTGACCCTAACTTAATATATTTTTCTTGTAAGACTCGAACCCTAATAAAACTAAGCTAGCCTGTCAAATCTAATATCTATAATTCTTACCAGCTAATTTCCAAAATGACTTAAACAAAAAGTACTAATAAAAAGACTTTTCAACCCAAACAAAACTCCATCCTCACGCCATCAATCAGGTCAAAGCTTCAAACCATTTTTAATTTTGGGTCAGAAAATCTGATTCACACCTGGCATTGACTAAAAAACCTTTGACCCAAACCTGACCCAAGTATCGCAGGGTTGGGTCAAGCTTTTGGATCAGGTGAATTTTTGCCACCCTTGTCATTGCAATCAACTACTTTCATGGCCTATGTTTTGTACTGCAGCAGCTTCAAGACCACCATACAATTGTCCACAAGTTTCATAGCTATACAAACTACTTGTCTATGGTTAAAGATATTCAGAAATTTTATCCTTTGGTTAGGCTATCCCAAAAATTTGGGAACATGCATGGTTCTAGCCCCAAATTTAAGAGGGCCAAAACTCAATAGACCATCCAACATGTGAAATTATTTTGATAATTAATTGCTAGAATTAGCAGCGAGTGGATGTGCAGGGAAGCAAATATTTTAGAAACAATTTTAATAAGGATGCACGTAGAAAGCAAGTATGGGTTTGAGATTCTAGGAAGATACTAATTGGATGTGTTACCCTCTGTAGAAGATTCCAGGCATTAGGTTTTGACCATTCCTTCTCTTTTCTTTTCTTGTCTTTTCATGAAGAAGCCAATGTATCGGTCTCTATTGTATCTGTTAAGTGCTCATCATTCATCTTTTTCAGAGCCAAGCTTTCATTAAACTTCAACAGAAACTAATTTTGTAATTTCACCATGGAATGCTCAATGGTTTTCAATCCATCTTTATGTCCTCAAAGCCTCATCTCTTCTCTTTTTTTTTCACAATAATGAAGAAGACAAAATCAATGATCCTGCCACTAGCTTAATGGTGTTTAATTACCAGCCAATGTAGATTGATCTTATATTCAATTACATTCTACAGATCACATATAATTGTATTCACAGTAGGAAAGGAAAGGACCCAAAAGTTAAGAAAAGAATTAAGAGGAAACTTTGCATTTTCGGCTATTCAAAGAAGAATAACTACTGCAATAAATGCATCTTCACTTTTAGCTCTACCGACCTTTCTTCTTTTCTTATTGGGGGTTGCAACCTTCCTACAATGACTTCTAACGATTAGGAAAGTTTTTCCTATGAAAATGATACAGAAAACTTTAAATACAGTTTTCACTGATTTTTTTTAAAAAAAAAAAACATATAGGCTGCGGTTTCAAAGAGAGAAGAGAGGAAAGCCATTCATAAGGAAATATTTCCTCTCTAGTTCCTCTCTCTTCTTTTCATTCCTTTCATTCCCTTTTTTTTCTACATTTATTCTTTTTATCTTTTCTTCTGATTTACATTGTCACTTCTTTTCCTCTCCTATTTCAAATTACACAACCCCTCCCCCCTAAAAAGAAAGAAAGGAAAAAAAAAAAAAAGGAAAAAGCACCTTTTTCTCTAGCTCATTTTTCTCTCCTACTCACCACTTCATTCTAAGTTCCAAAAATATGGCTCCTAATGTCCATAAGAAAAAAACAATGTAAACCCCTTCTTCCATGTCTTTCACATGTTTGTTTAATCACTCCAGTTTTCTCATAAGCAACTGCGCTGCTCTTTTTATCAGCCAGCTGCCCTGATCCCCTCAAAGTCGGTGGTCGCTAAAGAAAATGCAGTTAAGGTCCACCACTACATAAAATACGGACAAGAATAAATTAAGATGGCTAATCCTCTTCTATCCATTTCCATCTAAAGATGCTAGATCGGCAAATACACACAAGACAAGACAAGATAACCCCCAGTATAGACTTGAAACCTTAATAAGTGTGAAATCATAGCAAAACAATTAAGATGCAGCCTTCTTGTAAACCCTTTATGAGTCGCTAGACATCAACATGCAATTTTCCTCTCAACCCACACCATTATGCCTCCTATGAAATCATATCCTGCATCACATCACACCCTCCCTTATCAACAATGACAAAAGTATTCAACAAAGAAACTTGGCCATTACATAACTAGAACTGATAAATTTTCACTATAGATTTTTGACAAAATGACAAGCAAATGGACTTGGAAATCTCTAATTTGGGTATTTTTTTGTTTGTCAAAACAAAGACGAAGACACATGTAACACCTATCGTATAGAAATATATCTCACTCATCACATGTGATTAGATATGGCTAAAAAATTTAACATACTCAGGTGTAAACTGTACAGGTTTCTTGATTTAATTCTTGATATTTAAATCTAGAGAAATGAAGAAAAACGCTGGTTTTGGATGGTGTGACTTGAATGAGCTGATGCATCACTCATGAGACCCAAATATACTTGAAGAATGTACAAAGAAAATTGCAAAATAATTTATCACTACAGCATTTATGTGATGGTTTGCAGGAATGAAAAAAGAATTAAAATGAAATGGAATAGAAGATAAAGAACCAGAATCTTCATTCCTATTCTGTTTTGGGGCATAAATAAAAGAATGTAGAAATAGCAATTTCCTTCTCAAATTTAATCTTGCTATTTTTTCAACAATGGAATTAACTTTATATTAACTTGTTTGCATATATCTTTGACTAAGGAATAAAACCAAATTGTAGAAATGCGATTGTTGTATTTTTTTTTGGAGACTCCACTAATATACTATGTTGCATTACAAATATCATGCTATGTTATGTTATATTATCCAATATTATATTATATTGCATACAACTGGATTCTGCATAACGAACACTACGATGTGAGGGCAGTCATTATTTACATGTACTTTGCTCATCCTAGTGAAATAATCCATCCTCATGACATAAAATAAATGCCACTAACAGGTTTGGACCAAATACATCATTTATTCCCATTTTACATCATTCATGATCCTGATTAATTTATACAAAAAATGGCATTCATTCTCATTCATATGGCAATGATCATTCCTCCCATCTAAGAATGGAAACAATTCCTCTAAGGGAATGGTGATTCCAAAGGAATCATGATTCTGTTAGTTCTTTCTTCTGCAAACCAAACATTGGAATGGGACCAAGTGGGGTATTCCCATTCTATTCAAGGCCACATTCCACAAAATAAAAACAAAAGTTATAGATTATGGACTATACTTAACCCTTTTCCAGACTGATGACACATTATTGCCAGAAGAGATGAAATGAGAAGAGCTTACCCACTGCAAAGCAGCTAATGCCATTTAGGCAACCAGAACCTCTTTTATCAGATTTATCATCATGTTATCGGTAAGAAAACTTTTTTATGTTTAACAATTTGTCTGAGAACCTGATAACTTGGAGAGGAAAGATCCAATACAAAGTTCTTTCTTTTTTTTTAAAAAAAAGAAAACTATTCATAGAGCAATCATCATTCCTTTACTTTAATGGAATCTAGTTACAAGATGGCAACCTATCCATTAAAAACTAAACAAAACCATCTCAATAACATATCAATCTCATTGAGAACAGTAATGGCAAGATAACCAGAAGCTTACCTGGTAAAGGGGAGATCGCCATACAAGGTATCTCTTTTAACCGGTAATGGCGCACGCACTTCATCATCACCAGCACCTAGCCCTATGTTCTCGTTCACCACAACATTCTCCCTTTCACTGCAAAGTGCAAAGGGGTAGCTACAATGATCAAATTCACGAAACACCATGGCTTTCATACTACAAACCCTAAAACTCTGATTGGCACCATGGCTTCCAATATTACAAACCCTAAAACTCTAATTGGCTCCTTCCAAACTCACCTAGGACTTTCATTCACTGGTGGAGGCAACGATGACGATGCTACCGCACCACCCTCGTTCCCGACATAGAACAGCTGGAGAGCTTCCTCGAGATTCCAACCAGTAGCCTGTACAATTCATACGACGCATTCAAATCCAAAATAAACCGCCCACTATACGCAATGCCTGCCATCAAAAACCCTAGATCCCCACCCCGGCCCTCTAAACCCAGATCAACGGGCAGATAAAGACCCTACAGATCATCGGTCATCCAATCAAAATAACAGCAACAGTACGACGATTACAGGTTCACCAACGTAAACAACAACAACAACAACAATTTTTTATTCAATGTTCGATTAAATCGAGAAAAATCGGGTCTCTAATTCAAATAGAAGGATAGGAGCACGAAAAAAGACATCAGAGGGGCAAAATTGAACAGAATTCTGCAAAGAACACCATTTTCGACAGAAAAATCAAACCTCGAGGAACTGCGTGGCGGTGTCGGCGGTCTGACCGACGGCGATCTCGAGGAAGGAGGAGACGACGAGCTGCTTTGCCTCCGGCGGTGGGGCGCTCTCCATCGGTACTTCCAACGATAAATCGGATGGGATGTATCAGATAGGATTTGGGGATAAAATTAAACGGGAAACCTAGGGTTTCGAGGAAGGCATAAACATTACCCGGAGCGGTCGAAACCCAGGAGAAGTCGACGAACAAATAGTGACGGATTAAGCACAAAAAGACCGCCAGAGGGAACCACCCTCTCTCGCTCGCTCGCTCTCGTTGTCTCCGCAGCTTGCAAGACGTGCTCATACCATTGCTTCATAGGTTAAGAAACTTCAGTACAACGCACGTGAGCAGGAAAATTGTATATATATCCAATAAAAAAGATAACTTCAACTATTCCTCAATGCATCAAAATATCTCAAAGCAAACTAAATTCAATTATTTACATCTATTTTATTTCACGAAATACGAGTATTAATAATATATTATAATATATAATTAATTTTAGCTTAATTCAAAATAATTAGCAACCCAAAAAAGACTTAATCATTTTGCATGATAAAATTGATGTGAATGCAGATAAAATATTAATACCCTCGCATGCATTTTATGTGAAAAAATGGTCATCTTTAAAATCAGTAGAGATTTGATAATTTAGAACTAATGTTTCATAATGAAAAAGCTTACAAATTGAAAATCTTTTATATCAATGAGGAATCCAAATGATTGGTATCAGAATCAAGATTGTTGATGGCAATATTTTGGATGAAAATATATTTAATTATTGTCGTAGCATGCATGTTGCTCATGAGCTCATATTTCATGTTTTCATTCAATTCCTTGCAATCGTTTATCAAAAATGGTAGGATATTTAAAAAATAATATTATATGATCAAATTTATCATGACATTGCAATATGGTCAAATTTATGGCCAATGGAGTGTCTTGATGGTTGGAGGCAATATGGACTACCATTCAACGGATACCGAGAGTAGCCATGTGATCTTTTTGGCCTGAAGAGTTCCCACTCCTTAGCTTTTTCAAGGTTCATTTTGATGGCAATGTGACCGATGAGCGTGCTCCTGGGAGAATAGGAATTGTATTTCACAATCTCAAGCTTTTATAGCAGCGAGTAGATCCTACCTCTATAATTCTACTGTTCTAATGATAAAATTATGCATGGCTTCTTGAGGCTTAGCTTATGTTGTGAGGGTTCTGCGAGCCGAAGTACGTTAGAGGTTACATATAAGACTATAGTGAACTAGATTATGAAGATGTCAACCCCATCCTATGGTGCACATACTCTCATTTTAGATCTTCAAAGGATTATTTCATCTATGACATCTTTTAAGGTGAGAATCAAATAGGACGATGGATTTGGTGGTCTATCCATTGGTTCAAATTATTTGGAATTCTAATCTCGATATGCTTTACAACTTGTATTACGTTTTATCTTATGACTTTTGTGGATCCCTCTATACTAGAATAATATAATATATTCTATATATTTTTTTAAAGAAAAGAGAAGGCTATTTTGTGAACTATATTAGCACATCAGTATAGATTTTGAGAACAAAGAAAACTATTTGGTAAAAACATTACAAAAAATAGTTAAATTTTTAAATATTTTACATGTTTGTTTTTATTTATACACTTTTCAGAATGTATAAATAAGAAAAGATTATGCATGCGTGAATCATGTAAATGAAATTAGATGAAGGAAAAGCAGCCCAAGAAGCCCACTGAGTTATTCCCTTGTGGGCAAGGCTTTGATCCTGGTTCCATTTGACATCAAGTAGTCTAATGCATGCCATGCATGTTGTTCGTACACCAAACTTGATTTTGCTTCTCATTAAGACCTTATGAAATAGGATTCATAAAGCTCATCAGGTATTCTCTTATAGGTGAGTACTGGAAGTTTTGATCACATTGCTTGTGATCACAAAAAAGATATGATGCATAAAATGTAATTATTTTTATAGATATCTAAATCTAGCTTAAATCAAGGCCTTATCTTGTTTGCTCTTTGAAAGTCCGCCCCATTTATGAAGACTATTGGACGATAATTAGAATGTTTTACGCCTGCTATTTGATGGTTACAATTTATAGCAACGTGTTCATAAATATCCAGATATAACCCGAATTAAAAACATCTCTTGTGAGAAGATATGTTATATTGCAATCTAAATCGCTTGCCCTTTTATGGATTTGTTGGTATTTAAACGTAAATTAATTTCTTATAGTTTAAATAGAATTTGAGATGGCACCAATGAAATTTTATTTGTTTTTAGCTGTCTTGGTTTGAAAAACGTTCTGGGAGCCTCTGTAGGTTTGCATGAAAAAATTTTGAGACTCATAATATTAATGAATAATTTCAATGCTCGCAAATTGTGCAAAAATGTTTCTGAGCTTTTAATAATATTTTATTTAACAAAAAATACTTTTGGTCATCAAACTTTCATTCTATATTTATTTTGATTCTTAAATTTTTAGTTATTATAATTTAATTTTTTATATTTTAAGAATGTTACATTCGCGCGATGCTTTATTATTTGAAACCAATTAAAATCAATTGAATAGATAATGTGTTAAATATGTAGAATAGTTTATGCATTGGCACATTAATTATTTCGTTAATTTTAATTAATTTAGGTAACAAAATATTAAAAATATAATATTTTTTAAATATAAAGAATTAAAATATAATATTTGAAAGTATAAATTTTGATTGAAGATCAAATAGAATATTTTAGGCTACCTTGCGTATGTGCACGCCCGTGCGGTATTCTTTTGTTTTTATTTTTGTTCCCTTATTGTCAAAATGCATGATGGGCTACATGATTGGTGATCCATCGTCATCCATCTTAAGCCCCATCAATAGAACGGAGATGGTGAAATCCAACGGAGAGATTTGCACTGCCGACATGGTTCACACCATCAACCTACAGGCTGTCCGAGGCTCACAACTTCGTTCACGTCCTGCCGGCCATCGATGGGTCCGATGGGTTTAGGATCACTCATTTAGAATCATCAATAATCATCCGAATGGAAGGAATAAAATCATCATGTTTGATTTTATTTTAATAATTTTACATAACCGTAAAATTTGAAGGCTCAGCAAAAATTAAAAAAAAAAATTATTTTCATATTTATATAATGTAATTCAATATTATAAAGTTATATTATAATAATACAATATCGTATGATATAATATTATAAATACAATATATTATAATTATATTATTATAATTTACTTTAAATAATAAAATAATATGAAATAATAATAAATTATTAATATATTTATAAAATATATTAGGGATATTTTTTTTTTTTTTTTATAAGGCAAACATAGGTCAACTAACCACGAATCCAAAATTTTCATGATAGTTCAAATATGGCATATCAAATATAATAATTTTAAATTATTAATTTTTTTTTTGATTATAGGCACATATCATATCAAATATGATAATATTAAACCATAAAATTTGATAGCATCCGGTATAAAATCCATCAGTGATACAAGATCATCCTGGTGACCGTACCTGGGTTATCAAGCGCCACACGCCTGGTGGTCCATAGGGCTCGCACAGTTGGGCCAGTGGCTGTTGATGTAACGGGGATGTAAAGGGGCCCTGGTTGGAAAAGTGTCCACTGGCCCAGATTAAGACAGAATAAGTCTAAGTGGGCTTGAATTGGGTCCCAGCAAAACTCACCAAGAATGGTGGACCGAAACAAAGGCAATAATTGATCGTTTTATCTAAGATATAATTTCGATGGATTTTATAACCATCCAATCCTTGGCTAGAGAGGGTAAAAAAAATAATACCGCTCATAATTCTAAGGTGTTTGGAAACAATCTCCACACCTTTGCCTAGAATTTTTGCCATGTTGTTCTAATAAACTCAACTGCATTCCATATAGAAGTAATGGAGAGAACCTAAGATAACCAAGTGGATGTGGCACAATATATCATGTTATGATAAGGTATTGAAGTACTTAAAAGAGATTTTTTTTTTTTTTTTGACTGAAATTGGGAGGGATTCTCCTAAATTTTATTAGAAAGACTTGTATTCAAGAGGAGGGGATGTGCAAGGGACATTAAGAGATATGGAGAAATTTTTTTGAAAATTTACCTCTCTAGAGACATTTTCAAGAGCCAAAAGAGAGCAGAATCTTCAGGAGGACGGCAAAGGGAGGAATGGATTTAGAAAGTCGAGTGGCTCCACACACATCTCCATTAAAGGGATGACTTTGACTGTCAAAGAACGCCACCTAACAATTTCTCATTTGATGAATGATGGTTGTTCATCGAGTGGCAGTTGTCAGCAATCTCACGTCACACTGTAAATAGACTACAAATTGATGTTGACTGGATGCTAATGGAATATGCTTCTACCGCAACCCGGAGGCAGAGAAACTACATTAGTTGAAACAAGGCATCCTACGACATGACTTAGCGTCATCAACAACATGTGGATTGGGTGGTCAAACAATCCACCATACATTCGTTAATTAATCTTAAAGAGTATCATGATTAACATGATAGCGTGCTTCATCCCTTTGCCCAGATTTGATTTTCAAGTCTTCCACCAAGCAGGTAGCAAGTTTGCCTCTGCCGCCTTTCTCCTGTTAGTGGAGTACTCTTTAATCTCTTCTTTCCAGAGTCCCAGACAGAGACTTCCATCTCCACATGGAGCTCATAGGCTTGACCTAAAACTGCTAAAGCAATGGTCATTTTTGCACGTGGTAAAATAACAAGCACAAAACTCGAAGAATTCCCTACTTTTATAAAATCCATGCCATTCTTTTTCAAAGTCTTTATCTCCATGCTATATAAATAATGATAAATTTTCATCTATATCCCGCGTGACCGATGATTAATTTCCATCCTTCTTTGCACCTCTTCTGAAATATCAAAGTTAAAATAGTGATATAATGGTTCCATATTACTTTTGAGTATAAGCTAACGGAGCAAAGGTTGGAAAGGAACGGAATATAATTATTTTTATCTCTATCTCATCTTCATTAACAAAAAAAAAAATAATTTATCATGTCTATTCTCACCCCTGCAAGAAGAGAGAAATTCTAACTCTAAACATCGATTGGGACGAGATGGATCCTTGATATTACCATCATTGTGCATGTGGCCTGTTCAAGAATCTGCATGCCATGTTTCACGGCTCAAAGAGTCAGTAGTTGGGAGTCAAGGATGATCCCATGCGTTCAACCATGCCCATTCCTCAGCTGTTCGCCAGGTCACGCGCGTGAAACACATGTGAGTCGGCGAAGGCAAGCTATCTACAGTGCGCGTTGTTGGGTGCTGGGTGGCAGTGGATACGAACGCTTGGACCCATGCACAACCCCCAAGAAACAAAATTTTTGAACATAATTCCAGTCCTGTGTGAACAAAAGAAAATGAAGCAGAGACGAACGATTGCATTACATCCTAATGCGTCGAAGAGGTGAAATCAACATCAAAATTCAAAACTTCTTGATTCTTCTAGAAAGAGATGTCGTCGATCAAATTTGGGTACGGTGCAGTGGGGACTATCTGAATAATTTGAGCGACTGTTCTCTCCAACATGACCAAGGGATGGCGGCTTGGTTGGCCTCTGTGGAACGCATGGGAGACGCCTCCGCTCTTAACGTCTTTTTCACGAACAGAGCTTTGTTTTTGTGAAGCAAGGGTAGCTCTCTGTTTCTGTTTGATCTTTTTAGTTTATTCTATGGTTTTATATTTCACTCACTCAACCAGTGTGCGCAGCCGACCCAACATCAAAACCTGGCTCTAGTACCGAGTGAAAGTTAAGGGTAGCAAATGGACTTAAGTTATAATCACATGATCTATTTCTACTTGAGTTATAAGCACATGATCCATTTCTTTGTGGTATCACAATCTTTTCACCTTATAATACGACATCATTGTCGTACACCACAAGCTAGCTAGAATTTATTCCGAATCGGATCATTGGTGCCTCATCGCACATCACAAGCTAGCCAGAATCTATCCCAAGTCGAATCATTGATGCTGCAAGGATGGCTCCCCATGGGTACCTCGAGTCAGATCATTCGTGCTGCAAAAGTGGCTCCCTATGTATAGCACTTTCCTTATGCCCAATAACTTCCACACACTCGGATCGGCTCTGATACCATTTGTAACGCTCCAAGCTTACTTGCTGGCTCAATTAATTTCATTAGTGGATCGAAATCATGTGGCCCAAAAACTCGAGTGAAAGTTAAGGACAGTAAGTGAACTTGAGTTATAAGCACATAGCCCATTTGTCTTCCATCCAATATAAAAATATATATATTATTTAAAAAAAAAATAACGTACAACCACATTTATCTTTCTCCGTTTACATTATTTACCCATACAGAGATGCGGACACGGAATCATAGCTACCTGTCAAAGTTGTCCCCTCTGAAACCAAAGCATCCGCACATTTTCCACAAAACTTTTCTAGAAATATATCTAAAAAAGATCCGGTTGAATTGACCTCCCAAAAGGAATGAACTTTTTTTTTTTTTTTTTTGTTTCTTTGTCCTCCGCCTCTTGCAAGAGAATGAAAGAAAGGCTTCCAACTCCATGAAACCAAGCAAGATGACCTAAATGGGGTGCAGGGGAGCATTGCACATGAAAATTGAGGAGTTTGGTATCCATTCATCCATGGCACATCTACTCCGAGTCACCCTCCAGCCATGGTTGAAATCAAACTTGTTACAAACAAACTTTAAATTAGGAATTTGTTGGCAAGAAAACCTTTAGGATTTGCACAACATCTTATTGATAAAATTCTTCTATCAAAAGTACATAGATTTCTTAAGTTACCTATGCATAGAGTTACAACCATGATGAGGAAAAACAGTTCTCAAATTTTTGGCAACTTTGGCTAAAGTTCTTGGACAATATGTGGTGTGTAATAGATCTTCCTCTGTTTATTCAAATGGCAAAAGATGATACCATCCAAGCATGCACTTGGTAGCCTATCTCACTATCTAACAACTTTGCTAGGATTGGATAATAATTTTCACTGTATATTGTACTAGCTGTCAATATTGCTATGAACAAAATTTACATGTGATTCGCTCTCACTTTACTTTATTCAAACATAGATGAAGGCTTAACTGGATATAGTAAAGTGAGAAAGAAAGAAAGAAGGACCGCATGGTTCACATTAAATGAACCACATCTAAGTTCTATCCTATTGCTATTACGGCTTAACTACTACATTTTATGCCCTCTTTCTATATCTAATGTTCTTTAGTATCAAACAATGATATGTATGCTCTTTAACAAGATTTTGAGAAAAAAAAAAAATTTCTTTGAGTTACCATATTTAATTATAGAACTAACTAACAAATTTGAATAGTTGAATGCATAAAAATTATTTTCACTACTTGACACATAATTTGCTGAAGCCTAAAAATTAGAGTCCTTTCTTTTGAGCTTACTGGACACATCAATTAAAATTGTTTGTAAATTGTACTTATCAAAGAATACTAGCTTATGTTGTATTTATTGATCATTGATTGGTATTTAAATCATTAAGATCAATTAATTATAGCAAGTGAATTTAAAATTTTGATAATAAGATTATAAACTTTTATTAAATGACTATGAACCTATTGTTTATGTTGTAAAGCTTAAGCAATTTAAACTAGAAAAGTTGACCTTTTTTTTTTTTTGTGACATATGCAAGTGGATTAGATGTTATGTAAATCATTAAAATTTTGATTGTGGATATCTCATTATGCTTTTAAATACCATGTAAATAAGTTCACAAAATTAGAAGATTTTTGTGGTTAGTAAGATTTAATCTCTCTTTTCCAAATGTGCTCCAACTCATACAATCCTTAAAAAAATTCTTTTCTTTTTTCAACCTATCTTGCGGAGGATAGGACTGCTAAGGCCCATTTTAGCTTGAATGATATTATCAATTCTTCTTGATTCTTTCTTATATTTTCCTCTCTTATAAATATTTTTAGTAATAAAAGCTTGGGAGAATATCCCTCCATTTATAGTAAAAAAAAGTTTTACCATCTTTCTTAATTGGAAAATTAATTGGTAAGTAATGGAATTGGGTGTATATATAGAGAATTAAACTACGAATATGAGGCATCACACACCTTAAATCAAGTGAGCATAGAATTGAGTGTGAAAACAAAGCATCAACAGCTTAAGATGTCAATACCTCAACTTTTGTATGTTTGAGTTGGCTCTAATATCATTTGTAATGTTCCAAGCTTATCTGTTAACTTAATTAATCTGTTAGCGGTTTGGATCTACGTAACCTTAAAATTTTGAATGCAAGTTATTGAGTAGCAGGCAATTCTATAATTGGCTTCAATAAATGAGCAAAGAAGTGTAATATGAGTGATCCTATAAATTAATTTGAAGCCAGGGAAAGTATAAAGAATGCTAGAATAGCTAGAATAATGATAGCTTGGAAGCATGTTGATGGAAATACCTGTGCAAGTATTGAACCTTGGCATACATGTTTCTTCATCCTAATCTATTCGCCAAAAAATATTAGTTTTGATCTAGTATTAGCGCGTATTTGACTAGACTGTTGTCCCTCGGCTAGACCCAGTTACAACTAGCTACCAGGTATACTTGATCCTTCAATGTTTTAATTTTTGAGGAATATAGGGAAAATACCACCTTCCGTGTTTGAACACTGAAAGCTAAGTGTGCTGAGAAAGAATGCACGACTATAATCAAAACGATCATTTATATACATCCTAAATACCAAGTACTTTGATGAAAGAAAATTTACATAACCTTAGCCACAAGCGTTGTTGATGGCCACAAGCGTTGTTGATGGCGCGTAGAGCAAATGTCAGGAGCTCGATTAAGATTCTACCCTTATTCTTGTCATTGATTTTTCTGTCGATATTCTTTACATCTCCCTCATTCATTTTCTCAGTAAAAATAATTAGGTTTTGCTTCAGCTTTGTTAGGGGGAAAAAAATAAAAAATAAAAGGTGACACATAACTCTCGGTCCCCTTCCTCCTCCTACCCGCGGATCTAGCTAGTCTAAGACTTCAAAGTAATCAAAGAAAGCAAATAGAAGGAGACAAGGAAAGGAAAAGGAGGAGAAAAAAATTGGTGGTGTTTTCTCCCCCCTCTCGAAAACTCGGGACCCACCAATTCATGTGAAACACCGAAACCAACGGCAGTTTCCAAGAGTCAGCAGTCCATGTTCAAAGGCTCCGCTGCAATGTCCTTGCACCTTCCCTCACGGCTTCCACACAAATCCCTTGGGCCCCATCCTCCAATAAATCAAAGGGTCCACCATGCTTCCTTCTCCACCACAGTTTTCATCCTCCTCTATAAATACCCCCTCTTCCCCCTCGCTTCATGCCTCACACCTCCTTTGTGTCTTTCTTCCCCTCTTTGCTGCTCCTCTCCCCCCGGCCCTGGCCTTCCTCATCTCCGCTTCCAACGCTTCCTCGACCACAGAAAACACTCAGCAGCTCCCAATGGATCAACTCATCAAATGCCAAGCTAACCATGTCGCTCTCAGCCCCATCACCTTTCTGCAGAGGGCTGCTGCGGTGTACTCTGATCGCACTTCTGTTGTGTATGAACGGATCCAATTCACTTGGAAACAGACATATGATCGATGCCTACGCTTGGCCTCCTCCCTCCGCTCTTTAAATGTTTCCAAGAACGATGTGGTTGGTATCAGCAGCATAAGCTCCCATCTTATCCCACTTACAATGCCTTGTCGCTTATTTTCTGATGACAAATTGGCGTTTCATTGCAGGTATCTGTGCTCGCTCCAAATGTTCCAGCCATATATGAGATGCACTTCGCCGTGCCCATGGCCGGTGCAGTGCTGAACACCATAAACACCCGGCTTGACGCGGCCAACGTCGCCACCATTCTGAAGCACTCGGAGGCGAAGGTGTTCTTCGTGGACTACCAGTACGTCCGGATCGCCGGTGACGCCCTCGAGCACCTAATGGGCGACAACAAACCCTTGCCTTGCGTGGTCACCATCGACGACATCGATGCCCCGACCGGCATGCGGCTCGGCGAGTACGAGTACGAGCAGCTCATCGCGAGTGGCGACCCCATGTGCCCTCCTTTCCCCCTCCACGACGAGTGGGATTCCATAGCCCTCAATTACACCTCCGGCACGACCTCGGCGCCCAAGGGCGTGGTCTACAGCCACCGGGGGGCTTACTTGAGTACTCTAAGCCTCCTCCTCCAGTGGGAGGTGGGGAGCGAGCCGGTGTACCTCTGGTCGCTCCCCATGTTCCACTGCAACGGGTGGACGTTCACTTGGGGCATGGCCGCGCGCGGCGGCACCAACGTTTGCATCCGGGCGACGACGGCGCGTGACATGTACCGCGCCATCGCCGACCACCGCGTCACGCACATGTGCTGCGCCCCGATCGTCTTCAATATCCTCCTGGAGGCCAGCCCCGCCGAGCGCCGCCCCCTCTCCGCCCCGGTCCGCGTGCTCACCGGCGGCGCCCCGCCACCAGCGCCGCTCCTTGAGAAGATCGAACACCTCGGCTTCCGCGTCACCCACGCCTACGGCCTCACGGAGGCGACCGGGCCGGCGCTGGTCTGCGAGTGGCGCGAAGAATGGAACCGCCGCCCGGTCGACGAGCAAGCCCGGCTCAAAGCCCGGCAGGGCATCAGCGTGCTGACGCTCGCCGACGTCGACGTGAAAGACGACAAAACCATGCAAAGCGTCCCCCGGGACGGGAAGTCGATGGGCGAGATAGTTCTCCGGGGGAGCAGCATCATGAAGGGCTACTACAAGAACCGCGACGCCACCAACGCCGCATTTAGAGGTGGCTGGTTCCTCACCGGCGACGTTGGTGTCATCCACCCCGACGGCTACGTGGAGATCAAAGACCGATCGAAGGATGTCATCATATCGGGCGGCGAGAACATAAGCAGCGTCGAGGTGGAGACGATCCTCTACCGGCATCCGATGGTGCTCGAGGCGGCGGTGGTGGCCATGCCACACCCACACTGGGGGGAAACACCATGCGCCTTCCTAAAAGTGAAGAAAGACTGTGAAGGAAGTAACAAAGAGGAGGATATCATATCCTACTGCAGGAATAACATGTCCAGGTTTATGGTGCCGAAGAAGGTGGTGTTCATGGAAGAATTGCCGAAGACTTCAACCGGAAAGATCCAAAAGTTTCAGCTGAGGGAGATGGCTCGTGGCCTCAAGGTGAAGGAGAGAAAGCGGACGCCACAAGGAGGGGCGGCGCCACAAGGGAAGGCCCAGGTAGTTTACGTTAACGGTAATAACGGTCACGGCCAACCCGAGGCACAAGAGCAAGTGTTTGCCATGTCTCGCCTTTGAGGTAGTTGGGATGAATGGGAAACACGTGTGGATGTCAGTTAAGTTTTTTCCTTTTTTACCTGTTTTTTAAACAAAGGAAAGGATATGGTGACAGAGTCAACTTCCGGTGCGATTCGTGTCGCATAAGATGTTGTTGTCGTGGATTATTATTATTATTATTATGTTCAGTTAATGAAACTTGCCTTATTTCCAGTCAATTTATCTTTGTTCATATGGTTTGTTTAATCAGAGTTTTAAGCCTTTAAGGGCCTACAAGAAAAATTAAGAGTTGACGTGATGGAAGTCAAGCTCTTTGGTCATGTTGGATCAACGAGCTTTCATACTTGCGTTTATTTTAAATCTATTCCGCGTGGCAATTGGGTTAAGTCTTACCGTCGATGAGAAACGTCAAACGGGGTACACGTGGGTGCAGGTATTTGTGATGGTGGTTGATTGAGTTTTTTTTTTTTTTTTCTTCTTCTTCTTCTTGGAAGATATCTAGTCTTTCATCGTCTCACGGTGGGAATTCGAATTCTCTGTAGCTTGGATGGGTAGCTAGCTGCAAGTTGCAGCAGAATAAGACCGGGAGTCAACTTTTTCGGTTAAAATACGGATATCAGCAGGTAGGTCATAGGTTGGAAGTTCATCATGTTGAAGGCCTACCAACAAAAAAAAAAAAAAAAAAAACATCCGTGTTCGTAAATCCAACCAAAGAAAGAAACATCCATGTTCATGAATCCAAGCTATGCCTATCACCATTCGCTGCAGCTATCCTCTCCAGTCAGAGCAGTTTAGTTCGATTACTCAAGATGCTCGTGAATCGAATCAAACGCTCTTGATGGATTGCCACGCCTTCGATCCGTTGCCCAGCAGGAATGATCGTAACATGGCTGCATACGAGGTCTGTTCCTCCAAAGTATGGACCGCAATTCTTGAGCCTCATAACAAGTCTGAGATGCAACATGGATGCACATTGTATTTAAGTTCTTTTACACAGTCCAGTAGCAAGTGCAGGTTGGCAGTTACTTTTTAGATTGTTTTGATGAAAAAAGTTCCAATCACATATTCAAATTGCTAAGTTTCATTTTTTTTCCTTTTTTTTTTTTTTTTTTTTTTTGACTATGAAGTGGTAGTTAACATGTACTACGTGGTATTTTAGGATTCACCTGACACCAACCAAAACTCACCAACCCTTCATCTACTGTTTCAACTCTTGATTGTTGATTATACCATGGAAAGGAAAAATAGCTGCGTTGACGGGTAATGGTTCTCCAGTCATGCATTTCAGTACCAAAAGTTTGGATCATATATTTTTTAGGAGGGTGCATATTGTGGAGGCACCGAATGCGCTTGCAAAGAGCTAAGGGACCATAATTATTGCCTTATTCAAAGCTAAAATGATAGTGCATACATTAATGATCACTGGATAAGTTGGATAACAACAATAATAAAAAAACTTAGTAATCCTATGTGATTCTAATCTTCAGGTATGAATCCAAGCCTAGTTTATGACAATTTTATTGAATCTATTTTATACGCTATGCAAGATCCGATTTCTTTTTACATCAAACTTAAATTTAAATATGTTGGATTCCAAAAGCTCGATAGCACAAATACTTTATATAAGTAGCGTATGTGTATATAGGAATATATAAATAACATTGACTGCATGATTTATATTATTATTATCATTATTTTTTTTCTATTTGGAGTTACACCTTTCGAAATCCACATTTTCTAAACTCTCACCTTGCAATCTTGGTTTCAAAATTCCAAACAACATTTTTATTTTAATTTTGATTCAATCAATCTATATATAAATAGAAATGTAAATATATTTAAAACTGATTAGATTTTTTTCAAAACTAATCATTCACTTTCCACATTGCACTCCTTTCATATTGCAATATGTTGTAAATTATTATGATTAAAGCATTTTTTTAATTTTTTTTTAAAAATTAATCCTTGACTAGTTGGCCCACTAAAATCATATACTAAATTGAGTCAAAAAAAATAAATAAATAAATCCTAATCGAACCTGATTATCGATCCAGTTTGATTATGATCACCCGAATCCAAATTTGATTTTTCTCAGCAATTTCATATACGAATACAACATAGAACTGTGCGATCTTTACGATGAGTGGAAGCTTCACGTAGGCTTCATTAAATTTATTTATTTTGTTTGCTAATAACCAAATTATTTTGGTCGCAGTTGAACCGATATAATGATAAAAGTTTTGTGCGGGTTCTTTGAAATGGAATGGGTTGGTGAATTCCTCGTCGACTTGAGCTGAGATAACCACCAGGCACACACGAAAGGGATAAAGAGCATCAACAAAGAGAACCTAATGTATACTCCGTTCATAGAATTACCTAGCAGTTACATGCATTCTTTCTTCCCATGGTGTCCGCAACCAACCACAATGTTTATCGAGTAGTAGGGTCCACTCCACGCATTATAAAACAAAGTTGGTGCATATTTACCTCTCTACAACCAATAGTTGGGATCTTGCAAGTAAATCTTTCTCATTGGGCCTCTCTCTCTCTCTCTCTCTCTCTCTCTCTCTTCGTCGCTGTATATATTTTCCATGCACTAATGGAGGATCATACACGTTTAGAAGTTTCAACTAGGTGACTAAGTTGGATCTTTTTGGGAGGTAATGCTGCAATGTGACACTAAAAGCCAAATCCATTTGACCAGTCAAAAAATCTGCGAACTAGAAGAAAACAGGGTAGGTGAGGCAAGTTCCATGGTCGTGAGTCTTCCATTCTTCTTTTGATTCCGGGGCAAGAAACGAAATCTGAGACTGAGAGACTGCTATCTATCTTGGTCATAGTAGTAAGTTTCACGGATGGTCCCCTGCTCTTCTTTAATTTCTTCTCGAGTACTACCTTATTTTTGACCACAAGCATACTTGGGAACCGTAGCTACCAACTTGTGTTTGAGCTCAGACACGTGCACTATGGAAGAAAGCAGTAGGAATCCATTGCTACCGAAAAGAAAGGTATGTTAACTCGAAAGTGGGTGGCTTTTGGCTTAAACTAACTATTTTCGTTCTAGCTTTTCAGTTTCGCGTGTCTTGCATGGTGTGGCAAAGCTGCAGATGAAGTGGTTCTCTATTTTGGTTTGGGGTGGACCTTGAATGGCACAAAAGGAAGGATGAATTATTTAAATGTCACATGATAATCTATGTCTGTCAATCGCACTGTGATTGTATCCTCTTAGTAAAAATTTTTAAGAATTAGAACTTGTGGCTTTAATTGATTCCTAGGTACTGAAAGCTTACGTAGGCTAAATGGAATTGAAGAGTTAATTGATATATATAGAAACTCTTTCAACGTTTTAATAGAATAATTTTATTTGGGCTAGTCATATCTCCTCTACCTAGCAATACAAGATTCTAGGTTTAAATTTTGGATGGTCCAATATTTTAACTATTAGGACCTTCATAATTACAATAGGATTGGATTTTCTTCCCTTTCTGCTAAAAATTAGAGATTATTGGTTAGATGTATACTTTTCCACAATAGATTTTTATAAAATTCTATATCAAATACATTTCATGAAAAATAAGATACTATTTATCTTTAAGTTTAAAATAAATTTTATGGAAAACATATTTTGCAAAATTGGTCCATTCACTCTAACAAGGTGAGCAAGGATTAATTAAATAAGGTAGAGCAAAGTAGGACATTTAGGTTTTCTAAAATTTTTCCTAAATTTATAGTTGTACTCTTATTTGGAGTTAAAGTTGTAATAGTATAAGGTCTCATTTAAAAAAAATTAGTCACATGAGCATGGATTCTCATATGCTCTTCTCATTCAAACATTAGACCTTATCTAAAAAATGCTAGTGGCACGAGCATGAACTTTATATACTCCTCTCATTCAAATCTTAGCATTGATGAGGGTTCATATCTAAATCTTCATTCAAATTCAATTACAATAATTAGAATTTATTTAGAGCGTCCCTTAATCCATGTAGGTCATAAGTTAGGTTCACTCTGATATCATTTGTAACAACATAAAACTTTACTGAAAAAATACTAGTAGAAAGGTATTGTTTAGGATCCTTGACCTTGTATAAATACTCGAAATCTTTCTGATAAATAACCGATATGAGACTAAACACTTAGTATGGGTTCTCACAAAATCAATTTATCATTAAATAACAAGGAAGAAATTAAAATAAAAAAAGAGAAGAAAAGTGTAATGCTTGACTACAACCATGCATCTTGCTGGGCCTAAAGGATCAAAGCTAATAAAGCCGGAAACTTCATCTCAATAACTAAAATGCTTTTTTTTTTTTGTTTTTTTTTGTTCTTTGCGACACAACACAACTGGCTAACTCTAAAACATATTTGCTCAAAAATAGCAAGAGTATGTCCAACGAATTACAGCTGGTAGTTGATTTAATTGGACGGTAGTCCACCCAACGCTGCATCGATCATGAACCATGAGTTTAAGATTGCAACCACCCCCCGAATTTAATACAAAGGCAGCCAACTTCATTGACAAGCTAGTTCTAGAAAAATCAACAGTTCGTAGGTCGCGAAGCAATGCGTCCACGATCTTGAAGTCGGTCTTGAGTTCAGACGTGGAGAAGTACTCTCCAAGACCATGATTATTACTTCTGAAAGATGCTGCTACCAACTTTGTTCTTCACCAGAAGAAACGAAAAAAAAAAATGAAGGCAATTTAAATAACAACCCATGCGAAACTGTGGACCTCGTAGAAATAAAACGAAAGAAATCGAATACTCTGTGATGTTATCGTTACAGGCCTTCATGGTTTCAGTTGTTCCATCAGTGGTCGACACATCACATCCTCCATGAATGGTGGTAGAAATGCAACAAGCTATACCGTTCCGTGCTAAGTTTTTAGTGGCCGTGCAAGGGACAAGATGTCACTGGCTCATCAGCAGGTGCCGTGTGAACGCGAGACGTCAGTCATCTCTTCCCCCTTTGAAAGCAAACTCCTTTCCAGCAGTCAGCACTTGGAACGAGCGCATGCGTGTGTTGTGTGTGAGAAAGAGTGACAGAGAGACATCGATTTTACCTTAGTTTGATATTGGGAAAAATGTGGGTCACGTTGAGCTCCATGGCTTCTCCCATTGGCCAAAGTTGGATCGCATGAGAACTCCCGCGTAGACGCCACCGGCTCTTCCGTTATCGATAAGGACTGGAGCGAAAAGGGACCTATGACATTTATTGTGCTCTTTGCTGGACATCCAATCTATGGTCTAAGCTTCTTTGATATAAAATAATCAAGACTTTTCAATCTTTTTGAACGAAAGGTGGCATCTTGTCCCATGTGAAGTCCCATGGGGTGTAGAAACGTAGAATGGAAGCAAAAGTTTGAAGGAGAACCAATGCTGGTGGTGCTTCTGTACGTGTTGCGTGTTGTTTTAATAGTCACCAAGTCATTTACAAGTCATCTTGGCCAAAGTTTATGTAGCTTATTATTATTATTGTTGTTATTATTATTATTATTATTATTATATTGAATGGCCGGCGCGATTTCATGCAACCGGACAAAATCCTGTTAATGTGAACGCTTTGGCTTTTTAGGAGAGATAATGGAGCAGGGAACTTGGCTTTTCGAAAGCATCAATCCTTTGGTCCGCAAAATTGAATTTTGACCAGATTTACAATTCTGTTGTTTGCATTCCTCGCAGGATAATATCGTGATCTTGTTATTTTGCTGGTGTGTATCAGACCTTCTGTTGGGCATGCTTCTCTAATTTGGAATGGTTTAAAACATGGTATTTATTTTGTGAACTTCTTTTACATGGAGGTTGCAGGGTTTTTTTCGTAAATTTGTCTGAAAAAAAATGATGGTTCTTGAGAAAATAAAATTTTTTACATGGCTAGCTCTTCAAATAGGGGATAGACTTTGTGATGTCTATAAAAGTTGCTCCTATGCGATTCTTCTACTAAAATCAATTTTCATTTATTTTTAGAGTATCCATTCTCCAAATAACTTTAAGTTTGCTTTATAGAAGGCTTCCTTTGTCCTTCCTTTATTCTTGAGTCCAAGGAACATCCATCTTATATGGATGTCTTAGAGAAAAAGACACATTCCCAAGAACTAAAGGTTAGCCTAGGACCAATTGATTTTAGCATTCTGGTGATATATTTTTATTTATGGATGCTATCTATTTGAAAATCTTTCATACTTTTGGCTCTTAGGATTATATGTCGGTTGGTAGGTATGTTGATGCTCATTTCAAGCTGAAATCATTGTCGATCCCCTTTTTACCTACCTTATATTCTCTTCTTTCTCGTAAATACTTTTTCTTAATAAATTGAGAGAAAAATTTCTTATGATTTATATCTTTATAGTGTTTTAGGGTAAAATGGCTTCGACGATATATCTTTATAGTGTTTCATCTAAAATAGAATCAAATGTTGCTGAGCAAGTGTGCATTTAGCCCATTCTTATATTTATTTTTTCTATAAATGAACTATTTATAGTAAAATTTAAATAGAAAACCAAGGAGGCATTGCTCAAATATAGACTCTCTTTTTTTTTTGATGCAATATGCTTACCATGTTAGGTTAGCCCATTTTATTAATCTAAACCATCTTGGAAAAACCATAATTAATGAAAGTCAAAAATCAAGTGACATTTATTAGTTATTATAGATGGCAGTCTTTATACTTTAGTTATATATGATTATAACAATATCAAGCCTTAATCACAAATCAATCGAGTTTAGCTATATATATATATATATTATTTTCCATTCAGCTTTTAGTTATATATGAATATGCCTTCTAATGTTTCTAGGCTTGTCATTTATAATTCATATATGTATCTCATACAGTTTACAAAAGAATTTATACTTGATGTTTAAAAAGTTAGGATATATTAAGATGTGAGAGGTATGAAGAGTCATGTATCATCTATATAAAGTCATGAAGCAAATAATAGTAAATAGTAATTGCATTATTTGATTTATTTTTATTTGAAATGAGCAGCCGATTCCACTTAATATCTCTCCCCCAAATTTATTTGCCTTTTATTTTGATTTCTTTCTGCTTTTTTTTAAAGCTCAACCTTCTATCGTTTCTGGTATCATCTAGTATCAAAATATTAGTTCAATCTATCATCTTTGTATACCCTTATTTTAATTTCTCATTGTCAAAATTATAATGCACAATAAAGAGCGAGATGAAATTCTTCAATATCACGAGAGGTTACTTCATCCATATGACAACTAGATAGCTGGAATAGAAAGATGGATGAATGCTTCAAAGAAGTAATTGATCAATATATTAAAAATCAAATAATTATGTAATATTAATGTTATGTGTCTTTTAGTGTTTCTAAATTTATTGGTTATATTTTGCATGTGTCCCCCCTAAAGTTTACAAAAGTATTTATTTATTTGATTTTTAAAATGTAATATGCACTAAAATGAGGGATAGTGTTATGCAGTGCCTATATAAAAACATGTAGCAGATGGACTTTATAAAAGCATTTATGCATTTGATTTTTAAATGTGAGAAGTATTGCAGTGAGAGATAGCATTATTTGCTATCTATGCAAAATCACGCAGTAGAGAGTAGTAAATAGCAAAGAACTGGATTGCTACAGTTATTTTTATTTGAAGTTAGCAGTATATTTGACTTGATAATTCTCTTCTCCTATTTTATTTCCCTCTATCTTGATCTTTTTCTTCTCTTTTATTCACCATCTACCATTTCTAGTATCAATTTCCAGGCAGAGCTTGGCACTCCAGATCCCATGTTGACAAGATTTTGATAATGCATTTAATGATGCATTGTTTGTCATGTACATGGGTAGTGCATGTTTTATGTACAAATACTTATCAGATAAGCCTGGCCCAAATGACTTAACAGATAACCACCTCCTATCAGGTCATTTTTAATTAAAAAAGAAGATGAGAAATATTTATATTTGCCACACAATTTTTCTTTTTTAAGAAAATAATGTTCACAGCACCACCAATCATGTCAAAAAAATAATACAAAAATTACCAGTGGCAGATCAACTGAAAGATATTCCAGTCAAATAGAGCAGATTCCATTTCTCAGATTTTGTCTTTAGTGAGATCCATCTGCACATTATATAGATGCCTTTCTTATGAGAAAAAAAAAAAAAAGGAGTAAAAGATTGGATAATGCTTGTTCCCACAAGGTTGATGAAAATTCATTCAAGACTCAAAATTCTATTTTTTATGTGGTAGGTGCTTTCTTGTTACCCGGTTTTCTTGTTTGAAGTGGTCCAAGACAATGCAACCAAATAACATCATGAAGAAAAGATGCAAGCGTCTTGCCAATTTAGACTGCAAAGTATTGAGAACTACTTAGTTTCACCTTCACAAAACCTCTTGACTGCATGGAAATTCCAAGGAAAACTTCGCATTTGAATCAAGTCCACACGTAAGAGACGACCAACTCTGAATTTATATTGACTCACCAAATTTCGTTTCTTTATGAATATACGCATCTTATTTAAATATACTGACTCGCCAATTAATGCCATTATTAGTTTAAACTATGATGCTTTGGTATCACACCATATATATGTATGTAGAACATTGACTTCCAGTGTTATAGGTCTTAGCATAAAATATAACTTTTATACCAACGAATATGCATCTCACACGTAACTTACTAGGAATCTATGAGTTTTATAATATAATATTTTGAAAAAAAAATATAATATGATAGAAATTATAATTTTTAAACAGTCATATGACTATTTCTCTCTCACAATAAATTCAAAAAAGAAAAAAAAGAAAAAAAAAAGGAATTTTCTATGGGATCGATGATGAAAATACATTTCAGTTAAAAATTGATTTTAGTATTAGTGGTTGGATGATCTACGTGAGCCACGAGTGTAACCATTTTCATTCAACTGAAAAGCTTCTCATTCTTATGAGCGTTCCAAATTCAATGCAGTGCAACCACCACCAGCCTTGCAACTGAAGATACTATGAAGAATATTGCGCATTGAGACTTAGGGTTCAGCAAAAGAATAAGATGAAGAAAGATTGAGACTGGAAGAGTCTACTCGTGGGCAAAATAATCTCAAGTCGGCAAATGACAGCTGCTTTCTCTTCGTCTTTTTGGGTAGAAAGTCAGCTCCTCGTACGTTGAGAGAGAATTTTGCAGCACCACTCGGCTTCCATGCATCGTTGGAAGGAGGGCCTTGGTGCGGGTCCCACTTTGCCAAATACTCGACCTTTGAGGTAATTAATTTAATCTCTTGTCAGATGGGTACGGCGCATGCCTAAAATTCAACATCATAGCGGCCTCACTAACGTGGCCAGCTAGAGGCCAACTTTTATGCAACGACGTTTCACCAAAGAGGATTTAATTTTGAAACTAGTGTACTAATTTTTTCTTTTAAAAATAAAATATAATTTTGATCCACTCATCTAAAATTTTGGAGTACATCATGGTGACATCATTAATGTGACTAATTAGAGATCAACTTTTATCAAATGATGTTTCATCCGACAGAAACTAATTTCGATATTAGAATATTAATTTTTTTAAAAAAATAAAAATATGCTTTTGATTCTCAAATTTTCACCTAAAATTTATTTTGATTCCTAAAGTTTCAATGGTTACAATTTCATTCCTTATGTTTTAAAAATATTGCATACTTATTATCTGAGATATATAAAAATTAAGAAAATAACTGACGTATTATCCTAATGTGAATATATAAGCTGATTGATAAGATACTATATAAATTATTTTATTAATTTTAACTAATCTTATGTAATGAAATGTCAGACATATAATATTTTTAAAATATAATGGATTAATATGTAACAATTAAAAGTTTAAAGGCTAAACTAAATTTTAAGTGAAAGTTTGGGGAATAAAAGTTTTCTTTTTTCATCAAAATAGAAAAGGACTTTTAAGCTTGAATTAATCTTTTCGAGCCATTGAACTTTTTGGTAGATGATATGATATAAATTATTTTAAGCTATACTAGGGGCATCCATTTGATCATATAAAAAATTCCTCGTACACCTGGGTAGGGATGGTAAGACGTATAGAGGTTGATGTTATTTAATTCCTTGTTAGATGGAAATGTCTCCAAATAAAATCAATCATATATGCCTAAAATTCTACTTTGCTAGAAGTCTAGAGTGCATCATAATGACATCACTAATGCGATTAACCAGAGGTCAACTTTTTTGAAATGATATTTCCCATAGAGCAACTAATTTTGATATTAGAATACTAATTTTTTTTAAAAAAACTAAAATATACTTTTGAGTTTCATTCAAAATTTATTTTAATCTTTAAACTTTTAATTATTATAGTTTAGAATTTTATATTTTAAAAATATTGCATTTCAGTTACTTCAGATCAGCTAAAATGAATAAAACAGTTGATGTATCATCCTTATGTGAATACATAAATTAGTTGATAAGATACTACATAAAATATTTTGTCAATTTTAATTGATCCCTTATGATAAGATATCAAGAATGTAATATTCTTAAAATGTAATAGATTAAACTATAACAATGAAAAGTTTACAAGCTAAAATGAATTTTGAGTGAAAGTTCAAAGAACAAAAGTATTCTTTTAGTTAAAAAAAACTTTTAAGCTTGAATTAATCTTTTCGTTGCGGCATGTTCATGACTTAACCAAACTTTTGAACTTTTGTTTAGATAATATAATATAAATTATTTTAAGTTATGCCAGGGGCATCCATTTGATTACATAAAAAGCTTCTCGTATACGTGACTAGGGCTGATAAGACTTATAGAGATTGGTGCGATATATAAGGATTAACTAGATCATAAACTATAAAGTCACCATGATGTCAAAGGATTTTATGTTTGAATAACAAGTGCCCTATAACTAAGGGTGGCATTAATCAAACGGCCCGTAGGTCAGTCCAAAAAAATTTAGGATCTGAATCAAATTTTTTAGCTCCTAGGGTCAGATCAAGCTTAATTTTTAATGTCTATTTAAATTTCGATCTAGGACTAGGCTTAAGAAAATTAGGTTCGACCTGAACCGACCCAACTTAAGAAAATGAATATATATATATATATATCCCATGGCTAGGGTCGGTATGATTTATAGGAAAGGTTAGTGCAATACATATGGATAAACTAAATCATGAATTGCTATGCCGCTAATATGTGTTTTATGTTCGACTAACAAGTACTTCATAGTTAAGGGTGGGCAAGGGCTCGATGGTCCATGGATCGATCTAAGTATAGTTCGAAATCTTTTAGGACCTTAATTAATTTTTTAGCCTATAGAATTACCAATGGTAGATCAACCAAAAGATATTCTAATCAAATAGAGCAGATTTCATTTCTCAAAACAAAAGGAGCAGATTTTGGATTGGTTGCTTTCGTAATTCATTGTTGCCTTCGTTCGTTCTGAGATCAGCGGATGTCAACAAAGAAATGGAAATTCTACATGCATCTTCCATATTTTATAGATTTTGTCTTTAGAGAGATCCATCTGCACATTATATAGATGCCTTTCTTATGAAAAGAAAAAAAAAAGGGGTAAAAGATAAGATAAAGCTTATTCCTACTAGGTTGATGAAAATTCATCCAAGACTTAAAATCCTATTTTTCATGTGCTAGCTGCTTTCGTGTTACCCCTTACAAAAGAAGAGTCGTTTTCTTGTTTGAAATGGTCTAAATAACATCATGAAGAAAAGATACACGTGTCTTGCCAATTTAGAGTGGAAACTTATTGAAAACTGCCTAGTTTCACCTTCACCAAACCTCTGGACTCCATGGAAGTTCTAAGGAAATCTTCACATATGGATCAAGTCCACACGTAAGACACGACCAACTCTGAATTTGTATTGGCTCACCAAATTTCGTTTCTTCATTTTATACACAACTGATTTGAATATATCGACTCGCCAGTTAATGCCACTATTAGTTTAAACTATGATGCTTTGGCATCATCCAATGCCATTGTCTTCCAGTAATATAATTATGATCTTAGCGTAAAATATATATATATATATATATATATTATGTCAACGAATATGCATCTCACGCGTAGCTTACTAAGAAGCTATATAGTTTTATAATATAATATTTTGAAAAAAAAAGTCTAATATGATAGAAATTATAAATTTTAAACGGTCATGTGACTATTTCTCTCTCACACCAGATCCCAAAAAGAAAAAGAAAAAGAAACAAAAAAAATCTTCTAAGGGATCGGTGAACGAAATACATTTCAGTAGAAAAATAAGTTTAGCTTTTGTGGCTGGATGATCTATGTAAGTCGCAAGTGTAACCATTTTTATTCAAGTAAAAAAGCTTCTCAGTCTTATTATAATTTCTAAATTCAACCCGGTGCAACCACCACCAGCCTTCCAACTGGAGATAACATGAAGAATATTGCACATTGAGACTTTAGAGTTCAGCAGAAGAATAAGATGATAGATTAAGACTGGAAATGTCTACCCTTGGGCAAAATAATCTCAAGCTTCTCGTTTTTTTTTTTTGATTATTTTTTTGGGTAGAGGTCAGCTACATGTTTGTTGAGTAAGAGAATTTCACGGCTTCACTTGAATTCTATTAGCCAATAAAAAGAGGGGCTTGGCGTGAGTACCACTTGCCAAATACCCGCCTTTCAAGGTTATTGAATCTCTTGTTAGATTGGTATGACTCCAAACAATAACATCACTAACGTGATTGAGCAAACGTCAACTTTTATGAAATGATATTTAACTAGAGAGAAGTTAAATTATATAGAATGCTAAATTTTTTTAAAAAATAAAATATGCTTTAGTTCTTCATCCTTCCAACAAAAATTTACCTTGATTCCTAAACTTTCAGTGATTACCATTTAATCCTTTATATTTTAAAGATATTATATTTCTGATCGATTAAACTATGGTGATGGCCAAATAAGTACTTGGGTGGAGTTAATCTTGACTTAAAATGATGGCCAAATAAGATTTTTGATACTTAACATAAATTGACTAATGATATATGATACTAGCTCTAGCTCACCTTAATTTATGGTAGTAATTTGACTCGACTTAAATATATGCCATTAGTCATAGGGTCTTCAGTGAAGATTGAATGAGCACTAGCGTAGAATCAACCTCCATCTAAAATAATGATTAGGTTAAATTTATAATTTTATTAAAAAAAAACTATAAAGGTGATGGTAGGTATCAAATATTATTTATTACTTTCACTCTCCGGAGTTGTTTGTGGTCGCCATCCATCATCAAATTGTAAGGCTTGTGCACCCTGAAGTCTGGAATTCAATGAAATATTAGCTTATAATATTAGAAATATGTGAAAGAAAGAAAGGAAGGAAATGTCACATCCAGTACAGTCAGCAGCCATGCATGGAAATCGTTTTGGGGTCTAATCTAATAGCTCATATTCAAAGCACAACTTGGAAGCCTTCGATGAAGTGATCAGCTGAGAAAGTATGGAGTCTTTGTATCCTGGCAAAATAATTAAGTTGGAGGAGAACCAGTGGACTAATTCAAGATGGACTAATTCAAGAAGGCGTGCCTTGCGCTTAAAAGACTCCTTAAATCTTCTCAACACGAAAGTCCAGGGCAAACTCCAAGTCAGCTCCTGGGTCTACGGTTATGCGACCTTCTAAGGTGTCTTGAAATATAATTCTTCGATGGTTGACGTCGAGTATGTCGGCCAGGAACTGTTGAACTTAGTGGTTGAAAATGAAGGTCATAATCTAGGGTATTGCCAAGTTAAATCATGGCTCTTCCATGGTTGACCTCAGCCAGAATTGTCCAAACTGAAGAAATGGTCAGTCTAGCATAGTTCCAAGGTCACAAATATAATTCTTCGATGGCTGAGGTTGAATATGTCCGCCAGAACTACTCAGACTTATAAAATGCCCCAAAACTTAATTCAGCTTAACTTATTGTATTTTGTTTCTAACCGTGTACATCAATCCATCTTCTATTAATTATTTCATGTTGAACAAAATTTTAGACTTCATCATCCACATCCTAATAGGCTACAGGGTTTAATTGCAATCAAAACTTTTTTTTTTTTTTTTAAATTTTTAGAGCGAAAGCGAAGGTTGGTCCTCACTAAGTTTTATTTTTAAAAAATTAAAATTTTTACAATACAGTTGAATTAGAAAAGGAAAAAGAAAAATTACAAAGCCTTAAATATGAATCCTTTCTTTTTTTAGAGCAGAGATTATTCCATAAGAAAAAGATAGTAAAAATCTTTTTAGAGCAATGAAAACAATTCAATGTGGTTTTGGTGCTTAGTTTAGGGAAATTTATGATCCATTTGTGATCATTTTAGTACATGAATAGATGCACAAGCCCGAACCCTTCAAAATGGTTCTTACCTGGTGGTAAAACCGTATTCTAGTGTTGAAATATTGAACTAGAGTAATGCACAAAAAAAGCTTTTAAAAAAAAAGAAAAAAAAAAAAAATTTATGCGTTTGGATGTGTGGTCTGAGTTATCCGCTTACAAACCATGTAATTGAGACAAAAAAAATGATATAATTGTAGCAACAATAATAATAATAAAATCTTAATCTTAAATTAATTAATATAAAAATATAGATTTTCATAAGAAAAAAAGTATTTAGAAAATAATCCTTATGGCAAAGAAAATAACATAATAAAGGATTTTCTGGAATTTTTTCCAAGAGAAAATAAGGATATTTTTGGTTGAGTAAATCCGAGACCCATAACGTTATTCTTACGTCTAATAAAATCACCATGGTTGTCAGAAAAGAAATGACTTCATCATAAGGATTGGAAGACTACAGAGGAAACGTTAATTCGTTCCGTCCCCATAAAACTAAGCCTGTCCATGGGACGTCATAGTTTTTGTATTTCTTAGCTCAAATCACGAACCTGTTGTCGATTACCTTGGACAAGATAAGATGGCAGTTTTAAGTGGGCTGAAACTGGGCAAGCTCTTTAAAAGCCCATTATTGTCCAAACACCAGAGCAGAATCTCCGGTTCTTGTTGAATAAAAATGGACATCAGCTTGATGGATGGGCTATATTACTGCAATTTTTGTAACATTATATTGTTATGATTTTTTCACAATGCAAGCTACTCAAAAGCTTCTTCCATGGTCATCAAGTTTTTTTCCCCTCTTGAAATGTTGCTACCTGTTTGTCCTTGAGAAGTAATGTTATCATACCTCAAATTTAATCTTATATTGAATGGAAAAGAAATATGTTATGTGCTTATAACTCAAGTCCACTTGATACCTATTAACTTCCATTTGAGTTTTTGGGCTACGTGATTTCGCTCTACTAATGGGTCAATTGTGTTAGCACGTGGACTTGGGGTATTATAAATGGTATCAAAGCCGACCCAAGTTCGAGGGTTGATTCTAGTTAGCTTGTGGCGTGCGACCCAAGTTCGAGGGTTGATTTTAGTTAGCTTGTGGCGTGCGACGAAAATATGTTATGTGCTTATAACTCAATTCCACTTGCTACCTATTAACTTTCACTCGAGTTTTTGAGTTACATGGTTTCAGCTCACTAATGGATTAATTGGGCTAGCATGTATCAGATCCGACTCGAGTTGAGGGGTTGATTCTGTTTAGCTTGTGACGTGCGATGAAAATGTGTTATGTGCTTATAACTCAAGTTCACTTGCTACCTATTAACTTTCACTCGAGTTTTTAGGTTACGTAGTTTCGGTCCATTAATAGATTAATTGGATTAGCATATGGATTTAGGTTGTTGCAAATGTGCATTCCTTTTTTTTTTTTTTATAATAAAAAAAAGAAAAAAAAAAAAAAAAAAGAGAAGCGCTTCAAATCACAATTGTTTCCGGTGGGTGCTGAGTTCCACCTTTCTTTTTCTTTTCGTGCGCATTAGATCTCCCCTTACTTGTACCTAAAAGACTCAATTTTTGTTCCACGAGGTGCCAACGTTTTGAACTTAAAAAGAATTAAAAAAAAATCATGAAATAAAATTATGAGAAGCCACTAGTCTCTTGTACAAGATCAATAATCTAAACAATAACATTTTGATTAGTATTTTTGAATAAAATTCTAAGGTATTATAAAAAATATAAAACTAAAGACAACATACTAACCAATGATCTAAAATTTGACCAAAAGTAAGTGTTGGACTTCGTGGGCCTTGTTATCTCTCTCTCTCTCTCTCATTCTCTCTCTCTATCTCTCTATCTCTCTCGCGGGCGCACACACGCACTGAGTTCACAATGGGAGACATTAGGTTTGGCAGCCAAGCCCAAACCCAAGATTAATGCTGCAACCAAGCCTAATCTGTGACTGTTATCCCCAGCTCAATCACAAGCCCAAGCAAGCAGGCCGATTTAGCCTTGAAACCCAACTTAACAAAAACAAGCCCCAACCAAATCATCTCTTTTTAACATTTTACCATCTTCCCATTTGATTTTAAGAGTACAGCATGTGAGACACGTTAGTACCTCAGCAGCACTGTTGGTCAGTCATAGAGGAACATCTTAGATTTCTACTACCAAAAATGGGGCACGCCCACCTCTTGATTCCACCATCCATAGCAACTCTGGTTCTCAAACTTTCAAACATTAAATTTTAATCCCTTAAAGCCAATTGAAATTCATGGAATAATTGACATCATCTATAATTTTTTCTGATCCCACGCAATGGAATATAAACAATACAACAATGTTAAAACTTGAGGGATTAAAGTATAACAACCTAAAGTTTGAGGAGTAAAACAAATTTTGGATTGAAATTTTTGCACAACGTAGAGGCCACAACTGGCTTGGCCACTAGAGGCCTAGCAAACGATTGTAGGGGACCCAAACTTAACCCCAAACACGGGGAATTGAAGCATAACGCCGAACGGTGGGCCATGGAACACCACATGCAACAAAGCCATGGGTGTTGGGTGTTGTTTTCCAAAAACACAAAGATAAAAATAATGCACCAGACCCGACGTGCATGATGAAATCCTTTTCATTTCTTTCTCATTAACTCATAGAATCTTTAGAGCTTTTAGTCACAAAGATTTATTCCTTCCACTACACAACCTAAATCAATATCACTGGTTATTTTGGATTCGATATCAAGTCATGTGGTCCAACTGGCAAGAAGAACAAGGCAAAAGGATGAGCTAGCATCTTTATCGGTGGTCCATCATCCAAACGAATCTAGATTTTTTTTTTTTTTTTTTCCCTAGTTTCACATGGATTTCACATCCGCTTGTCATATCTCACAGACCTCTTGTTCTTCTGATCTAAGATAATACTGTGAAGATTAGTGCTCTGAGGAGTCTCTGCCTTCCTTGAAAATGATATCCGACAATGGGATTATGGCGTTCTTCCAGTCAACAGGATCTCTCGCAGCTCTCTCGGAAGGCGGAGCTTTGTCTGTGTCATCAACAACGCAAGAATGACAGCAACATTAAAAAGAAAAAGAAAAAGAAAAAAAAAAAAAAATGTAGATAGGAGATGAAACAAGAGCAAACTTTCAAAAAATCCGATCCTTTGACGTTTTGTGTGAATTAATTAATGGATATCATGGGACCTATCCTAAGATTGTCACTTATTGCACAAATATAAATTTTAAGTTTTTTATGGATGCAGTGCTAAGTTTATGATGATGGCTGTTTAACTTTATATTGATTATATATTAAGAAGATCTTAAATATTTATACATTATATCTTAAATAATAATTTTATGGCTAATTTTTTTGAATAAAATCCTGTATTATTATAAATAGTATCAGAATAAATCTACCTTATAGCTTATGTAAACTAAGGAACACTGCAAATGAGCTTTATATATTTATGATTAAATTTATATGTGTATTTGAATATGAATTCTTAATCTATTGAGAATGTCGGGGCTTTAACAGAAAAAGCATGTTAGAGACTGTATTGATGAATATTTAATCCCATATATATCAAAAAAAATTACATATTTATATTATATTAAATAGCTTAAATAATAAATTTTTATTTAATTTTTGGAATATGATCATAAGTTCTTATAATTATGTATATTTATTTATTTAAAAATATTTTTTTCTTCACATATGTACTCAAGGAACATAAACTTAGTTACATTCGAATGTAATTAAACCTAAGTTTAATCATCTTCTTCATTCTTTATTTATAAATTTTTAAAAATATAAAAAAAATTAGTTAGATTCTGAATTTAATTCCTATATTTTTAGGCATTTACATTTGGGATCATTCGGGCCACATGAATTAAATATATGAAAGCTCAAATTCAGTCCCACGTTTAATAACCGACGATGTGGTCACAATCATCCGTGAAATATGCCTTTTGATCGACTAAACTCCAGTTCGAACGACACTAGAATGAGCGCCACGACTAAGTTTGTACCATGTAATGTGATGCATGAAAAAAGAAAGGCAAAATGATAGGTTACGTACAATGCAAGATTAAAAGAGAGAGAGAGAGAGAGAGAGAGCGAATGGAATTGGGAGTGTTGGAACTTAGAAGAAGTAATAACTACTTGACAAGAAGGGAATATTTCTCTCAGAAATCTTATATATATATATATATATATACGTACGTAGACGTTGTTCTTTAAAAAAAATTTTGTTCTCTTTTGGGCGTCGCCTTCTTCCTCTTCGTAGGGACCGGCAAGCGGAGAGCTGGACCTACCGGTCCCCAGGGGCCGTGGGCTCCACGCTCCGTGGGTCGTAGAAGACCCGGGCCCACGCCACGTCACAGCCGCAGCAGGCCTGGAATCGAGGCGGACCACTTGGGTCCAGTCTCTAAACGACAAGGGGTTCCCTCTTGCTCAGTCCATCATTATTTATTTATTTTATTTCCCCTCTCCTTCCTCACTCGTTCTTTCTACCGCAAGTAATTTTATTCTCTAAAAAATAAATTACACTTGCTTAAAAATCCTTGAATGAGGTGATAACTACTATCGGACTCTTAAACACGCACATGGCATGCAGAGGAATCATAAATGGTTGGGATCCTCCTCTTAGATTTTTGATCGGTAATCACCAGTTGTATGTCCATCATGCAATGATATGTGATTGGATAAATCTTCTCTGGCACATGAAGCAGTGTGTTGTAGCCTGTCCAATATGGTACATGTACAACCATTGACTATAGATTGGACTTGTCCTGTCCCCAAGGAGAGAGGATCGGAATTCTTTAATATATATATATATATAGAAGAAAATATTTATATACATAGAGGCTTGTGTTGCATAGAGTCCAATACCTTGGCAGAGAACACCTGACCTCTCTCTCTCTCTCTCTTTCTTCTTTTCTTTTTTTTTAATACATTCTTATTTTTTATTTGTTAAAAAGAGTGCTTGATTTAAACCAAAGAGGTGCATACATGAATAAGGGGGCACAAAGAGAACAGGAAAAATAAATAAATAAATAAATACTAGATAGAGTTGTCACGATCAACCATCCAATAAAAGATGGTATGCAACCAAATACGAGTTGCGGTGGACTCACATGGCATGCTTCCTCCGGAAAGGGCCATTTCAACAAATTAGTGAGGAATTTGAGACACACTGAGTAAAGAAAAAGGCCGTCCACGTTATGACATTCTTTTTTATTTTTTAAGATAGGAAATAAATCAAGCCCATCAAAATTTTGTGCAAGAAAGATTGATAATATTTGTAAATAATTAAGATGGATGAGAGTAGAAGTAGAAGGAGGGAAAAAATCGATGCAATTGAGAGCTATGCACCATTAAGCTACAAGGGAAGAGAAAAAGAATACATTGTATCGAAAATAAAGGAAAAATCATGGTAAAATTACTGTCTAATTCTTGAAGATAAGGTGATTATTTTTTATTGTGGACTCTGGCTTTTGTCTTCATATTTGGGTGGTATAATCCGAAAACCTAGATACAAGAAACTACGGTGGAGAGATGGAGCATTACTTATGGCCTCCAAAAATAATTCGCCCCTATGACTTTCACGAGGTCACAGGCGCTGACATCCTAAGGCCCACTCTACTGTGGTTCAGAATCTCACCTCAAGTTCAGTGTAAAGTTTGGACCACATGAGATCACATCCATGAATCCAGTGCACGATACCAGCCTACGGGTTGAGCTCCCGACACGAGAAAGGGACGTCGGACGGGCTGGGCCGCCAGGACCACGAGCGCACGGGGCCCCCAACCAATCACCACGTTATTGGTACAGCAATGAATTATATGTGAGCTTTTTTTTTTAATCCATCGGTTCTTTAAAATATTTTCAAGTGCTCTAACTACTACAGATTTATTCGCAAAGTTTATGTTCTGTCAAAAGTTATTTATATAAATATTAAAAGAATATTCTCTTAAACGCTTATCAGTAAATTAATAAATAAATATAACGATGATGCATTACTAATTTTTGAAAAAGTAATTAGTTTTTTTCAGAATATTTTTGAAAATATTTACATTGTTTCTGAATTCCAAATTTTTATCCTTCGTCAAAATATTCGTCATCTCTGCAAGCATCCCTGACTCTCTGGAAAAGTGAGATCCGTCTCTTAGATTGACCAGGACTTTATGCTTATCATCCATTGATTGAAAAATTTATTCTTTTTTTTAAAATTTTGATGATTGCTTTATGCCTAATATTTGGATTTGTATATACTTATATTTATGTGCGTGCAAAACAAGTACAATCGTGTATCAAAATTAATTAAAGCATGTGACAATATACAGTAAATATGTAACATAAAATATAAAAAATATATAGCAACCAAACAATAATATTATATTTAATTTACCACATGCCGGAGGATGCAAATTTTATATTTAAAATTTTTTCAAGGCAGGTGGTACATGACAGCTCAGGCTGGTGCTGCCTTGAATGTTAACAAAGTTCCAAATCATGCCTTGATTGCATGAATCATGGCTGCCCATGCTGCTTTATATATGCTTGTGTCACTATATATAAAAATATCTCTACCTAATTATTCTCCAAAATCATTTTGGGTCCTAGTAAGTGCTTAAAAATTCTCTTGAGTAACCTAAAGTTTTATGCATGATTTTCATTCAGATACAGAATAGTTAGTCCAAGGCTAAAATATATATTTAGCCATCGTACAATTTAATTTTTATATTTTTTTTAATTATAATTTCTTATATTTTTAAAATATCTTCATTTTTACGTATCTACCTATCAATCGGTTCATGTATTTATATTAAAATAATAAATTAATTATTTTATTAATTTTAATTAATTTTATTAAAAATATAGTATTTTTAAAATTTGAAAGACTAAATTGTAATAATTAAAAATTTGAGATTCAAAATGAAATTTAGGTGAACATTTGTGTGTGTGAGTGAGTGAGTGAGTGAGAGAGAGGTCCAAATTGAAATTTGTGTGTGTGTGTGTGTGTGTGTGTGTGTGTGTGTGTGTGTGTGTGTGTGTGTGTGTGTGTGTGTGTGTGTGTGTGTGTGTGTGTGTGTGTGTGTGTGTGTGTGTGTGTGTGTGTGTGTGAGAGAGAGAGAGAGAGAGAGAGAGAGAGCTTGCTTTTGAGGGTTGTTTATTAGGAGAGAATCTGTTTCAGGTGTGGAGACAGGTGCTGCGGACAAGGGTGGACCAGTGTACCAACTGGTTTTAAAACCATACGGAGAATGAACAAGGACGGGGAGGGGCACAACTATGAAGATGACAATAAGAACATCAACCCTCTTGGCCACATGGTGACAGTTTCTCTGCCTTTAGGTGAAAAGTTGTGTTAGTTCTGAGCACTGTCCATGGCCACCGTCATCTTCTAGGTGGACAGGCAGTGTTAGAGTGGGCCTCAGCACCTGATCATGTCCCCTCATCACCATCAGGTTCTGATGATCAGAATGCCAGATCAGAAAGCTAATCTAACGCCTCCGCTTTCCCGCGCAGCTCTTGTGTCCAATTTCAAATGATGAGAATCCAATTTCTTTTGATATTGAAGTCACCCATTGTTTTGCAATTTAATGAGCGTATATCCTCCATCTGAAACAAACAAGAGGAAAGGAAGTCTGGAAGTCTGGTTTAATATACAGCACTGCAGGTCTTTGATCCCGCATCGAGGACTGCGAGGAGGCCTGCAAAGTAGTTTTGACTTTCTGAGTTCTTCTCAGCCGCTACCTCTTAGCTCAGCTGGCTGGCATCTCATCTCTCTTGGAGGCTTGCTGGAGTTCAATTTTTAGTTATTTTATTTTTTACTTTATTTGCTTTGCTTCTTCTCAGATACACGAATACTTACTTATATGCTTCACTTGAAACTAAATCTAAAACTCTCATTGGCGTGGTTTCTTTTCCAATCTATTATTGAAATGATATTTTCTCTTAGCACCCATACAGCCTGTTTACTGGGTAGCAACAGCCGACGAGATAATTCCATCCATTACTTGCCAAATATCCGTCTACGTCCGCGTCATTTCAGAGATATGTTCACCCATACGCCTTTCCTTCAGGTGCTGCAGAAGTGTGGGTGTTGTTTGAATTAAAAATCTTTTCTTGCTGGACCCGCATGGAATGCTTTTTTGTTCAACTGGACTAATTAGGCAAAACCTGAACCCTTGCACTGGCATTCTGTTGATATGTTACCAGAACAAATACCAGATCAAATTCATGCATTAGTTTGGTTACCATTGTACTCCCTGGCTGGTCCCTATTTGCACGGGAGAGGTATGGTGTATGCTTATTTCCCCCTGTAAAAATGCATTTTTACTCTCTAAAAGTGCATACGTCTCCTTCTACATGTTCAAAATTTACATTCACGCCCTTCTCTTTTGTTGCATTACTAACTTTTGTCACTTGATATTAATCTGGCTAGGTAATATAGAACTCAACTTTACCTATTTTGCCTTTGTCGTGCATAATTTTTAAAATTTTGAAGGATATACTTGCAGCTTTATGCTAATGCTGTTTATGTAATCTCTCTCTTTGCTTGGTAAATAATGAAAAATTAAGTACTTTTAAAAAGCATATTGTTAGAATTTAAGGATATTATATGTGTAATCAAAATATCAAATAGTAATAATAATATTTTTATACTTGTCTTTGCTATTACGAGAGAAATGCAGAAGCTTCAAAGAAGTTCAGGTCTTCTTTTTCTTGTTCCTTCCTTAATGGTGTTTCGATGGAAAAATAAATTGTAGGTCTAAGAAGAGAAGAGGAGATATAGCCTATTTATAAAGAAATCCTAATAGGTCCTTCCATCATAAATCATTAGGAGGCTTAGACCCATGCAAACCGCCAATCACATCACTCAATAGAGGTGCGTCTAAGCCCAAACCATATGAATCATAATTTTAACTAACAGTGGGTTAATCTGGCTTGTATCATTGGACTAAATTCGTTTAACCAGTTTTAGAAAATTAAAATCACAACAATTAATGGAGGCCTGCATATAAAAAATTTCTAACATTTTTCTACTTGGGTAACATTAACCGCAGTCGAACAAGTTTTGAAAACATTTGTTTATTTTAAAAAGATACTCAGGCTAAACAACTAAACATAATGTGGCTATCAATTTTGAAAACATTTGGTTCTTTGATACAATACTTTAGAAAACAATCCGGTCTTATGAAATCTATCAGTACCGAATCACAGCAGTCGTTATGCCCCTTATTGACATAGGACCAATCCATGGGTACAAAAGATAATAACTTTCACTAACATAAATCATGATGTGGTAGTGTTGTAAGAAAATAGAACACCAAATAAAATCCTGTTAGTGCTATTCTCACTATCGGTCCATCAATTTATTTTTTATAAAACTTTATGCTTTAACTGAAGTTAAAGAAATAACATATGGCATTTATAATATACCTAGCATGTTTCTAATAAAATACCTTGAGGTTTTCTTTATGATATCATTAAGAGACATATATAATTAACACTCAAGATTGACACTAAGTTTTAAATTTACATAAGTATAACATATCATATATCAATAATATGCACATATAGGTAAAAGCAATATGCTATCAATAAAAAATATTGATGATCAATCACATATTAAATAAATGTACTCAAAAAATAAAACTTGTCAGAAATTCTATTAAGTATATACAAAACAGTCTTAATAGCCTTACTCTAAAGAGACTCAGAAAGATTTGGCCTACTTATCATGCTTCCCATCATGTTCTTAAGGGTGCGATTACGCCTTTTAGTCACATCATTTTGCTTAAGATAACCAGGCATGGCATGTTAAGTTACTATCCCACATTCTTGTAAGTATTTGGCAAATGGTTTCATTTGCTGCCCAAATACATTATGTTTGCCATAATACTCACCATCACAATCAGACCTAATAATTTTGATGACCTTTTCTAATTATTTTCAACCTCATTTTTAAAGACCTTAAACTTTTCTAAAGCTTTTGATTTCTCTTTAATCAAATAAAGGTAACCATAATGAGAAAAGTCATCAATAAAAGAAATAAAATACCATTTACCACATAAAGTAGACAATAGAGGGCGATTAATATTAGCATGTATTATCTTAAGGAGTTCGAATTTTAGGTTGCACTTTTATTTTTAGAAAACTTTAATCCATATTAACATAGAAAAAATCCCATCCAGGATCAAGAAAACCCCAAAAAATTTCTAAGATTTCAGCCCACATAATCTGGACGTATTAGAATTAATTTATAAATATGATCATAATAAATATTCATATATAATCAATGAACAATAGGCATGAAACCATAACCATCAAAACAAGTTATGAATTTATATTGCTATTACAGAAAAACTTGGGTTCTAAATCACATATATCCGCTCTAATACTGCATGTTAGGATTTAAAGATCTCATATGTGTAATTAGAATACCAAATAGCAATAATAATATTTTTATACCTATCTGTGCTATTACGAGAGAAGTGTAGAAGCTCCAAAGAAATCTAGGTCTTCCTTTTCTTGCTCTTTTCTTAAGCAGTGTTTTGATGGAAAATCAAATCGCAGATCTAAAGAAAGAAGAGAGGACCTATCTTATTTATAAAGAAATTCTAATATGCCTACCATTATGGATCACTATTGGACTTTACACTGACACAAATCACCAACCATATCATCCAATAGATGTACCACCAAGCCTAAACTATATGGATCACAATTTTAACTAACACTAAACTCATTTAGTTTGTATCATTGGACCAAATTTGTTTAACTAGTTTTACAAAATTAAAATTACAACAAATAATGGTAGCCTATATGTGAAAAAATTTTAATATATATATACATATGTGTGCGCGCATGAAAAAAATCCATGAAAGGATTAAAAAATAGGTAATATAATTGTTTCTTTTGGCTTAGTGTGCAAGCCCTTTTTACTTTTATATGTGTATTCATGCAAGGGCCACGGGCTATTTCTACAATTCACTTTTAAAATGTATAAAAGCACATAATTACTTTTGTAGAGTTTGCATTTGCAATTTTCTCTCCCTCTAAAAAAATTAAAATTGGCATACCTATGAAGTTGGCAAGCTAGTTAAACCCACCCTTTAGAGAAGCCTTTGGGTTTGAATCCCTATAGGTGGCCTCAAGGATTTTAAATGTGGCCAAATGAGTTCGGATTTAAAAATCAATGATTTAATTTTATTCCTAAAAAGTTTTTATAATGAAATATTTATGCCCTGTGATGATAATAATACGCTACAAATTCTTATATTTAAGGTAGTCTACAAACTCAAAAAAGAAATAGGGATCAAAAAAATGAAAGAAAATTGACCAATGCAATAAGTTAGTTACTATATATATATATATATATATATATATATATGAGATAAAGTAAAGTACAACTTCTTTACATAGAAATGAAAAGGCCTGTATAAGTTTATTTTTGGAGGGAAATGAGTTACTTACTATACTTCAAACCATCAAAATTAATTATTTGTGCCCTTTTTGTGCGTGAATTTTCAATTTCGTGCACTTTTTGCGCGTGAATTCTCTTATGGTACCTACAAAATTACCTCCAGTAACAACGACGTCCCCTCTATCATGCATGAACTATTCTATTTAATGAAAGATTTACACAATCAGATGCTGCCAAAAGCTAACTAGAAAGTGGAACAGTAGTCGAAGCACTGCAGCTTCTAACATACAGCTTGGTTGTGCAATGGTACGTTGGTATAGAAGAAACTGTTGGTAAAGACTATGCTTGTACAAATTGTTTCTTTCCTTTCAACCATCTAGTGTGAGACACAAGTAGTACTATCTTACAATCCTACCAAACATTTGTCCTAATCATTCGTATAGGAAACTATTAGCCTGGATAGGTACAACATACATAGAGGTGATTCCCTTTTATCCATAAGAATGCATCCATTATTTTTTCTTTAAAAAAAAATTTCAAATGCATCATAACTTGAAATAGGCAATATCACACATTGTAATAAACTCATTGTCCTCCGACTGAAACTGTCGGTGATTGTTATAACAGTTACAAGGACGATTTCAAAAAAATAATTTTATATATCTAATATTAAAATGATCATCGAAATAATAATTGCTACAGTGATGTTGTAACAGAAAAGAATGGGCAACAACCAAAAAAAAAAAAAAGTGCTATCCTTATTTCCATTTCTAATCAGATAAAATAATAGATTTGAATTGTACCAGTAAACGCTATTATCTGCCATGCATATTAATCACCTAAGAGAAGGCTTCAGAACCGTTGCACCAGGCGTTACGTTACACCTTGGCATCTACCTTCGGGATGGCGTTTTCTGCGTGCGAAGCAGAAAATGACATGAGAGCAATAAAGAGGGAATCATTGAAGGAAAAGGAAATAATTATCATTGACCTACGGCCGTCTCGACGTACGGCTGCGAGAGAGGACTCGGGAGATGAGAGTGTTATGGCATCATTTCCATCGTACAATACCACTGCTTGAGATGAGGATACGAGGCAGGGAAAGGTGTTGGATCGTTGTCCTCCAGAAACTTTACTGGATTCTTGACATGAGCCTTCGAGGCATGGAAAGGTGTGGTGTCACTGTCCCTTGGATATCCAAGGGTCATGGTAGGAGTGATGGCCCTTGCTGACCCTCCTCTTGATGATTCTAGACTTTCTTTGATTTTGCATTGCATCTAATGGGCTCAGATTTTAGTTATCTTTTACAGAAATATGGGAAAACAAAATGAGCTCTCGTATTCCCATCTTCTAAATTCTTTTTTTTTTTTTCTCTTTTGATGCATGTACAATGAAGAGACAGGGACTGACAGAAGTACTTCGATGCTTTGTGGTTATTCAACATAGCTATTTATCCTAGTGGTCACGCTACTCAGCAACAAGGGTTTTTAGGTATGATCTTTAGATCGTACATCTCTCCATAAATGAATCTGAATTATTATAGCACGGATAAGTCTCCCTCTTTTCTCTAAAATACTAAGACTAGAGGTATTGTCAAAGGCTTGTTAGTTGCATAATTATATGCATGACATTAGGCAAGAATTCTGTGTGGGGTCTCATTAGAACCCTTTAATCATATATTTTCATATTGTCAGATGAAATAAATTTAAAAAGAAAAAACGATGAGATTTTCTGCTAGACTTATGCAAGATATGTAGATCTAATAATAGAGCTAGACTTTGCTGAAGGCCTTTTGGAATCCAATGGTGATTCTTGATGTTTGGCCAAAGCAGATCTTCCATAGGTCAATTTATATAGGACCTTAACAAAGTACTTGGCAGAATATATTAGATAATCGCAAATCAAGGGCTTAAAGCTTAAAGATTTCCTTTGATTAAGCCCTGACGTCCATGTCCACCTAATTTTGTGAGCCTTGAAAAGGATGGGATGGAAATGTCTTATTTTTTATAATATTTTATCAAGATGTTTGGTCCTTTTTGCCCATGATGAGCTGAGAATAACTAAAGAATCGAAGGAATGAGATTGACGTCTTAGAACGTGAATGAACGAGACAAGTTAGCTGAGAAGCCTACAATATGGTTACTTTCTTAGCTAACCGTGGTCAAAATTTTTGTTTTACCAGTGCAAGCAACCCAACCTCAGGACCCAAGATTATAAACCGTTTAAGGGAGACGAGAGTTTTAGTTAAGCTTAAATTACTATTTTATGCTTGAAAGTGGATTTAGTATACCATATATCTCTGGAGGACTCAACTAAGACGAAAATATGAACAGAAATTGGAGAATTAGTCGTACAGAAGATTGGATCCTTGTCATGTGCCAAGATTTCATTTATTAGGATATTAATCAGCTAAACAATAGGTCTAGCTTTATGTTCTGTGCTAGGTCATTGATCTAAGCCTATTGGAATTTTTGTAACATAGAGACCTAAGTTGATGGACTTCTCTAATTTGGTAGCCATGGTGATATATATATAATACAGGGAAGAAAGGTGTTGCCCAACCCAGACGTGACATTTTTTATACCCTTTGTCCAAATGTTTGATCACGAACCGCTTCACATCGTGGATCGCATAAGACTCATTACATTTAAAATCCACCAAACTAGGATTATTAGGACAAAAGTTGGCCATCGAAACTGTTATTGTTTCCAGCAAATGTCAGTAGGTAACAAAGGAATATATTTATGAAAGCTTATGCTTTCTAGTCCCAAGGAAAGAGAGGCCTACGGGAATGTCTTTACCATTATTTTTTTAGGGTTGGGTAGTATTTCTCTATCAGCGAATGTTTAGACATTGGGACCAGAGACAGGTATGCCTTATCTTCCCCCATCTTTTGAAACGCCTGCTTATACAATTAAAAAAAAAATCATTGTCGTAGTCTAACCAATATTTGTAGTAAATTCATGGAAATGCACCGACTTTTTTTGATATTTGATAACGAAAATTGTGAGAACAACTCTGAATCTGCCCAGTTTTGAAAAAATCATGACGTAGATGTTCGTGGTCCTCACTTGCAAGAGGACGATGTTTTGTTTTATTGTTTACTATGAGTGAATAATGAGTTATAGAATTTGCAGCGGGTGCAACATCTTTTTAGTACAAGCATTTTCCGCGTTATACTTTCTTTAAGAACCCAAAGCGGCAGATATATCAATTCGTTCTTTAATTTGTTTCAACTATTGGCCTTTATTTTTTTCTTGAAAGCTAACCTACAGATTTTTGTTTTTTGTTGGATGGGAATAAAAGTACAGGCTAGCTTTATTCTAAACATACGATTCAGACGCATCTCTACACAGTCTGCTGTCATATTCCATCTATTTCTCATTATTATCTCCTAGGCTGCAGGTTGTTCCTTGTGGATATTATTTATTGCCAAGAAAACTTGTCAACTTCTTCTAGCTGTATCCTATGTGTGGGTTAAACCGTTTAGGCAGCAAGTATAATGTCAAAGTCTCAAACCCTTTTCACTCAAACAATTCTTTGGATCAAGAAATATCGCGGTAGATAATGCTGAAACCGTTCGGACTCTCGCTGTTAAGCTATACTCAAACCTCTTAGCACCAGGAGGGTTATTTCAGTTGTGCATAAGGTGTTTCTATGTTTTCCTACATAACTTCTCTGAAGCCTTAGTGAGATTAAGTTTATTCCAATCATTAACTGGTGTGCATTGCCAACAATGACTTTTGCGTAGCCATCCGCTAATTCAACTTGCACTCATAAAAAGATAATGCCAAGTCACTGTGGGCACTAAAAAATTTTGGGTTTGGAACTGCTAAATTTGCACTGTTAAGAAGTAGTCATGATCCACGATTTCAAGTTTCTTCTCTTGTCTAATGTAAAGGTTGCTCCTCATATATAACACAAGATATGAAATTTTATAGCATTTGTGCATAACCTTATAGAAATATTAAATAAAAAACCTTTTCTTTCTGGAAACTGTTAGTTGCATCATTTACTGACCGTGGAATGCTAATTTACTTGATGATTAAGTAACAAGCATGACATTTTTGGTCATATTGAGATTAGTTTAACTAATTAAATGTGATAAAATGCAATAGAATTAAGTATTCCTAATTTTCTAGTTGGGCAGCTTACTGTATTACAACTTCTTAAAAGCTATCCTTTCTGGAAGATATATGACTAAGTTTGCTTTGAGCATAATGTTTATCGAAGCATTACAACATTATCTATTGAAAATTGCACATTTAGACATTTTCTCAAAACTGTAGCCAAGACTCTAAACCAAGGACAGCTTTATAAAGCAAAAGAGATTTTATTCGAACATCCTTAAATATAGATTTTTTTTTTTTTTTTTCCTTTTTTCCCTAGCTCATGATCATTTATTAAATTTGAGCTAGCCTTTGAGCATGTAATCTTTCTTTAGCAAATCCAATCTTTTAATGAGATTATGGCGGGTGATGTGGACCAGAACGATATTTTTCTGTGGATAATTTATTAGCAGTATAATTTGCTCAAGTAAAACGATGGAGTTCATATAGATAGTCTAAAGACTCTTCTCTCTCTCTCTCTCTCTCTCTTTTGAAAGAGAAAGGACAAGAGGAAGCTGGATCAAAACCATGGTCAAGGTAGGATTTGGCCTTGGCCACGGGTATTTATCAGTCAGTGGCTTTGTTAAACCAATCAGTTGGCACATTCAGCATTTCAAAAGAGTTAGAACATGGGTTATTCATTAAATATCAGTTCTATTTAATATCTTATTCTATAAATTATTTAACCTGTTGAAATTTTCGTAAAAAAAAAAAATCGATATTTTATCACCTTCTTTGATCTTGTGCGTCTACATATTCCACGCCATCAAGTTAAAAGGCTTATAAATCTTATAATTCACAAACCACAAACACCATGAGACTCCTTAACTTGCCTACTGAGTTTGGATCCTCTTCAACTCAAGTTTGTGCCTACTAATAATGATAATTAAATAAATGCATTCAAGTGGGTCCCACTAATGAATAAGGATAATTAAATAAGACAATATAAGAATAAATGAGGATTTGTGAAATAGCCTAACTCAGCTGGTTAGCATTCAAAATTTGAAGACATCATTCCCACATATTATGAATATATAAATATATAGATATCTTATAATAGATAGATATAGATAAATTAGGGTTTCTTTCCTCCTTGGAGCACATACCATTAATAAGTAAAAATCATTCTAAATTGATGAGGGATGGCTGAACGTGACCTAGACTAGAACATAGTTGAGAAGATCTAAATTCTATTTCCAGATTGAATATATATATATATATATATCCAGGAGGGGAAGAGGAACAATTAAGGAGAAAAGTACAGAAACATTGAAAAGGGTAAGAAAGTCCCTTCCATCTACCCATCTCCATCCCATTCAAAGCACTTTTTTGCTACTTTTTATTTTCAGGTAATCTCTTTTTGTTACTTATTACACTTGTAGTAGCGCAAGGGGAGTGTGGCTCTTTTACCAGCTGGAGAAAGCCAGGCGGGGATGGGTTGCTGGCTTTTGTCCTCACCTTCCAGGGAGGAGACACGAAACAGGAGGAGGAGGTGGGGAGAGGGTAAGGGCTACAGCACGGTGGGCCCCGCCCTCTCCGCATAACGACACCCTTGCCTGCGTGAGCCTCCATCAACACCACCTCCCTCACTCTCCCCTTCTTTCTCTCTCTCTCTCTCTCTATCTCTCTCTCTCTACTCCCTCTCACACACACAACACAATTTATAAAGATTTTTGTTGGAATTCCTATTTGTGGTGCAAAGGGGAGTGGAATAGGAAGAGAGGGGGAAATGAGGAACAGGAAAAGGAGAATCAGCCATAGGGAAAAATTGCAGAAGCATGACAAGAACTGAAAGAAATCTGATAGCAACCTCTTAGTTTTCTCTCCAGGAAGGACTGGAAGGAGAAAGAGGAGGAGGAGGAGGAGGAGGAGGAGGAGGAGGAGAAAGGAAGAGGTCTTTTGGATTGGTTTGTATTCTATTTCTTTATATATATATTTTTCTCTCCCTTACTTTGTTTTCTTCTATCTCTCTCTCACGCTTTACTTGTTTTGAGTGCAACTCTCTCTTTGTTCTTTTGTAGAGGTAGGAAGAGTCAGGAGGTAGAGTTTGGAGGCTTTTGGTTAGGGCTGTCTGGTAAGCATACAGATCCACAGACCACGCCCTATGTACTAAGATTTGGGGTATTTCTCACTTCCTCTCTTTCTTTGGTTTTTTTCTTGTCCTCTAGATTAAGGGGAGGGAGAGGGGTGAAGGGCGGGCACATAGATACATAGAAATAGATGGAACAAAATTGTGCTCATGGTTTTATGTTGGGTAGTGAGGATTTTTTTGTGGCTCTGATTTGGACTAGTCAGTGATCCTTACCAGAAACCAAAAAAGAACAGTAGGTAGGGAGGAAGAGACCAAGAGCAAGAACACCATCAAGGTTTGAAAAGCGCAGTGTTGTTTTCCTGCTTTGGTCTAAGAGATGGCAGCAGCCTCGTCGTCGGCTCCTTTCTTTGGAATCAGAGAGGAAGAGCACCACAACCAACAGCAGCATCTTCAGCAGCAGCAGCAGCAGCAGCAACAACAACAGCAATCTTCCTCCACTCCGGGCTCCTCAGCACCTGCCGCATCTCAGCCCCCGCCTCCTCAAAAGAAGAAGAGGAATCTCCCCGGAAATCCAAGCAAGTATCCACACCCTCACTCTTCTGCATACCTCCACTTCCCTTTAATTTCATTCCTCCTCAGCCCCTTGAACCCTAACTCTGATTTTCCTCTTTTTTTTTTTTTTTTTTTTTTTGTACTTTCAACTTTAAAATAGCTCAATTATTCCAATGAATCTGTGCATCGATGCATAGCTTTTCTCTGCAATGCTTAGTTCTTTATCTGATTCTTTTGAGCCCGATCTATCAGCTTAATGGATTGGATATCGGTGGAAGTTCGGGTGAAATGGTTTCCTTTTTCCCTTGCCTTTGTTCCATACTTTCCCTTTTTTTTTTTTTTTTTTTCCCCTCTTTCTAAGAACAAGCAGAAAGATCCATGGAAGCTTCAGACTCAATCGATTAGCCCTTCAGTCTTCTCAATTGGCATCATCAGAGCAAGCAATTATCCGTATCTTTTTTATGCATGATATGTCAGATTTTTCCTTCAGTCATTTCATCATCGGGCTTTTGTTACATGGACAAGATAATCATCACGGGTCGTTCAATTATGACTGCAGATCCAGATGCGGAGGTGATAGCACTGTCGCCGAAGACGCTGCTCGCCACCAATCGATTCATCTGCGAGGTCTGCAACAAGGGGTTCCAGCGGGAGCAGAACCTGCAGCTGCACCGGCGAGGCCACAACCTGCCATGGAAGCTGCGGCAGAAGAACCCCAAGGAGCAGCGGCGCCGGGTCTACCTCTGCCCGGAGCCGACCTGCGTCCACCACGACCCGTCGCGCGCCCTCGGCGACCTCACCGGCATCAAGAAGCACTTCTGCCGGAAGCACGGCGAGAAGAAGTGGAAGTGCGACAAGTGCTCCAAGCGCTATGCCGTGCAGTCGGACTGGAAGGCCCACTCCAAGACCTGCGGCACCCGAGAGTACCGCTGTGACTGCGGCACCCTCTTCTCCCGGTACGAAACCGACCCATCCATCCATCCATCCATCCATCACCGCCATCGGAGCCATCACCATCATCATCATTCATGTCATCATGGTGATGGTGGTGCACACTGAGCTGCACTCACTCACACACAAGCACACACGCAGACAGGCATGCTTGCTCTTGGGCTTGGTGATTAGGGTTTCTTGTGTTAGTGTTAGGGTTAGGGTAGTTATGGCCGGATTCCTTGGTGACAGGAGTGAGAAAAGATCTGGGTGCAGTGAGGCACTGCTCCCACGTGAATTGTCTTTGGGACTGAACTGCCATGGTCATTGTGATTTCAAAAAAAGGCACTCATCTTTCTCCCTTGGAACCAACGCCTCCTTCTGCCCTCCTCTTTCTCTCTCCTATTCACGTGGTGACGTCTAGGCAAAGGTTTAGCAGTCTTGTTCTCTACTGGGTTGGCTAGCTGTGGGCATGCTCTTGGGCATTGGAGGCACCCCCCCTCCCCCCCCCCCCCATTTCCTCAAAACTTTCTGTTTGGAAGGATGGTTCCTCTCTCTTTCTCTCTCTCTCACACACTCATATTACTTTCTCAAGGTGTGGTATGCATGGGATCTCATTAATGTAAGGAGTCGTCAAAGAGGAGGGCTTGCAATTTTGCTTGTTACGTTGGAATTCATGGATGTTGGGCGTTGATGATGGAGGTCCTAAAATTGGGGTTTCTGGATGGTGGCTTTCATGGTTTTGCTTAAAAATCTTGCATTGAGATGGATGAAAGAGTTCATGGGGTTTGGAATTTAATGAAGGAATGAGGTTTAGTAGATGATGGATCCCTTTCACGTTTCTTGCAAAATCTCTCCTTACATTAATTGAAGGGCCAGCCCTAGATTTGGGCTTCTCTTGAGATGGACTGACCCTTTTCAACTTCAGGGAAAATTTCCTCTCTTCCTCTTTTTCCAAATACCTCCTGATGGCAGTGGACTAACTTGAACCCTCTTGTTTCTGTATATATTAATTTTCTTGGTGAATTGTGACAGCTTTCCCCATCCATTGAAGTTCCTTTCATAGGGAACTCGGAGATCTGCCTTCATAAATTTCACTTCTGCTTCCAACCTCGTCTTCTTTGGACCTATACTTCGTTGATGTTATTTTCTAATATCTATCAAGAAGTTTTAAGTTAAAAATGGGAAGATTGGGTATTGGAACAGGTTCTATTTTACTTTTGTTTCTTGCTAAGAAGATCTCTTCTTTCCTGTTCCTTTTCTTTTAACAGTTGTTATAAGACCGTAAGTGACTTCATGGTCTTGGCCTCAAATTTATTAATTAACACTTACTAGTATTTATCAAGAAGTTTTAAGTAAAAGAAAGGAAGATCGTGCATTGAAATAAGTTTTATTTTACTTTGTTTCTTGCTAAGAAGACCTCTCCTTTCCTTTTTCTTCTTCTTTTAACAGGTGTTATGAGAGACTGTAAGTGACTTCATGGCCTTGGCCTGAAAATTTACTAATCAACACTTGCTAGTTTTTTAAGTATTCTTACTTCTCCTATGGTGTTGTTCTAATTAATGAATTGGAAATGGCTCAGTTATCTCACTCCTGATTTTAATCGATGCAGGCGTGACAGTTTCATCACTCACAGAGCCTTCTGTGATGCATTAGCACAAGAGAGTGCGAGGATTCCAACTGGCCTGAGCACCATTGGCAGCCACTTATATGGAAATAGCGGCATGGCTTTGGGCCTCTCTCAAGTGAATTCCCAGCTGTCTTCCTTACAAGATCAAACCCACCCATCTGCCGACCTCCTCCGCCTCGGAGGAAGTGGTGGTGGGACACAATTTGAACACCTCAATCCTTCCTCCTTCCGTCAGCCACAGCCTGCGCAATCCTCCCCTTTCTTCCTTGGTGGTGGCTCAAGCCAAGGCTTCAATGATGACCCTCAGTCCAATCATCCCTTGCTCCAAAGCAAACCCTTCCATGGCTTGATGCAACTCCCTGACCTCCAAGCCAACACCAATAATGCCTCCTCTTCCTCCACAGCGGCTGCCACTGCTGCCAATCTTTTCAATCTTAGCTTCTTCTCTAATGGCGGCAGCACCAGCACCATGAACAACAGCAACAACACTGGAAATCAAAGCACAAATCTACTCATCCCGGATCACTTTAACAATGGGAATGGAGGTACTGAAACGACGACCCTCTTCTCGGGAAATCTCATGAATGATCACATGGGCTCGGGCATTTCTTCTCTGTATAACAACTCTATGTACAATGAATCTTCAGTGCCTCAGATGTCAGCAACTGCACTGCTTCAGAAGGCTGCCCAAATGGGTGCGACCACCAGCGGTGGCAGTGGTGGCGGCTTGCTTAGAGGATTCGGCAGCACTTTCTCTGGTGTTTCAAAAAACACTGGTTTCCAGGCCGCGTTCGGTGGTGGTGGTGGTGGTGGTGGTGGTGGTGGTGGAGAGAGCTCAAGGTCTCAGGTAGAGAATGAGAACCATTTCCAAGACCTTATGAATTCCCTTGCCAATGGGAGCACCGGAATATTTAGTGGTGGACATGAACAGCAGACTGGGTTTGGTGGCTTCAGCCCAAGCTTGTGTAACATGGATGATGACAAGTTGCACCAGAACCTATCAACTGGTGGCATCGGGGGGTCTGACAGATTAACCAGAGACTTTCTTGGGGTGAATAGTATGGTGAGAAGCATGGGGAGAGGGATATCTCCAAGGGAGCAGCATCTTGGTATTGACATAGGCTCCTTGGATTCAGAAATGAAGTCCGGTTCCTCAAGTCGATCCTTTGGTGGAGGGAATCTGTGACAAGAACAAAGAGATCCAAGGGAAGCAGTGAAAAGAAAAAGACACAGTAGGTATGTGACTCAACTTGGTCAACTGGTAGAGGAAGCTGTTGTCGTTACTGTAGGCTTGTTATTTAATTAGTGTAGCAGTGTCCCAGCAACTGTATGTTTCCTAGCAGGTCTTATCTATCATTTCTCCTATTTCCTTTAGATAAAAGTACTGTAATAGGTAGTCCTTAAACTGGAATTAGGGTTTTGTTTCTTTCTTTCTCTTTTCTTCCTTTCTCCTTCTTTAAGCTGTTGTCACTGCTTAATAAAAAGTATGTTTCTCCCTGAAACTAAAAGCTGTTATGCATGAGACAATGCTGGTACACCTGCCTCACTGCCTAATGTGAGCATACCTCCTTACACCTTTGGATCCCCACAATCATACACTGCTATTGTCCTCTTGTGTTCCTTTGCTTCTCTTCTCTTTCTCTCTCTCTCTCTCTCTCTCTCTCTCTAACAGGCAAATAGACTCACAAGTGAGAATGAGTTTATGAGGTTAAAGAGAGAGGAGGACAGGGGAGATGAAGAGAATGATGGTTATTAGGTTAAATGGGTGCATGGACGTGTGTGTGCTAGGGTTGGAATGAAGAGAGAGAGAGAGAGAGAGAGAGAGAGAGAGAGAGAGAGAGGCTTTCGAGACAATAAATCTATTCCTCTTTCTACGTGGGGAATGTTTTCAAAGTTTCAACTCTATAATTTATACATCTAAACATTCCATTTCTACTGCATGGAAATTCGACACCCATATATAATAAATAAATAACTCGATGCTGACATTCCCCACTGGCAGTTTGACGGCATTGACCACGGCGGCCGCACGCCACCGTTGCCCCCACCTACCTAACCTGCGCCGACTCCGGGTGCGGCGCAGGTTAGCATGTTTTTAACGTTTCTTCTTGTCTGTTTCTCCTCCTCCTTTTTTTTGTTCTCAGAATCTGGGCAGAAGTTCCGACTTGGGCTGTCGTAATTGCTGTTGAATTATGTGGCAAAATTTTTTTGTCTCGGGGCTATCACGAATATACTGCACTCTCTCCGATATCTGAACAGGATGCAGCCATGAGGTCCACTAGTTGAATGGATAAGTCCACCAATTTACCTTATTTAACAAAATATACATGTACTTCATGGGTCCCACATGCGATTCTTTTTTTAGGTGTTGAGTTTGGACTCGGAGTCAAATGTCTCGAATCATCATTCGATTGATCAATGTTAAATTTGGCCTTGATTAAGTGCAGACCATCTCTCCCTGTCTCAAATTACAATCATGCAGTACTCCATGGGATATATGATGAGGTACCCTTCTTATCCTTGGAATAATGTTCTAGAAATAACAAGGAGGACATATGATCTGTTAAGCTCACGTGAAAACAGTGACGTTGTAAAGGTATGATAGATATACGTACCTGCATGAGTTTGTAGTCTATGATTGATTGCATGTATTATTTTGAAGGGTTTTATAAGCCTATGGTAGTGGTGTAGAATAGCTCTCTGTTATGGTTATCTGTGAAAGGATGAATAGGTGGGGACAGTCCATTCTTTCAACGAGCCCCACCTTATCACTCCAACAAAAAAAAAAAAAAAAAACATTCACAGTATCCAATGGTTGCTTGTAGGTACCTGATACAACCGTGGGCCACACACTTATAATGTTACACATGAAAAAATTCAGCTAGTCAAGCGAGTGGCTACGGTAAAATTTACATTTGAAGAGATGACCATGCTTTGTTTTAGTAGGATGCAATCATTTTGTTGGGCAACTTGTTAGAGAGAGATTTATTCCATAATCTTATGGATTGCTTTCAATATTGATATCCATTTTTTGAGAAAATGAGAGGACAGGCAGAGCCTATAAAAGAAGCCATGGCCTTCTTCTCATAAAATTCGGCATCTAATATTAGTTCACGAGTTCTGTCCAAACTCCTGACATTAAGAATTGCTGGTGATATGTAGAACCATTATGTGATGAAACCAAAACGAGAAATTAACACCATTAGGCAAATATAATAGATCTCAGATTCAAGAATACATTTGTGGATCTTGCTTATAAGTGTATTAAGCACATGGTCTTTATTCCCTGCGTTGTCTCGATGTTGTTGGCCAGGCTTGTCATTCGGTACGGCATTTAGACATGCTTCAATGGTGTTGATTCCATTAAAAGGCGAATCCTATGTTTAGGAGGACATTCCAAATGTGTCACATGGTTCCTTCTGACTCATACACTAATAGGGCCAAATATCACATGCAAAGAGAACACCATCATGACCCCATGAGTACTATAATATAAAGGTTAATTTTCTCCGGAATAGCTATCAGGTCATTAAGGAACATTCCTTGCATCTGTGAGCTTTGATAATAAAAAGCCGAGTACTTTCGGCGATCTTGGTGGTAGGGTACCCGATAGTGATGCAGACGGGCCAGCATGGAAAATTGGAACCAGCTTCGATGTTGCTTTGGCTGGGGCTTTGGACCGTCTTTGTTGAAAACTTTGAAAAGTTTTTTAGTCCAGACGCCACCACCCGTTTGCATCTCCAAACGGTTGCTTAAAAATGAAGTCTTAAGGATTTAAGATGATTTCTTGGAGGCATGCCTTTATTCCGAGGGAAGTGGCAGGTCTGAAGTGGGTTCAGATGAAGCCATCAACTTTCATTTGCTTCCTTCAGTGAAAGCAAGGATCGAGCTGCCAATGTCTCGACTTCCTAGAAAAAGTAGTAAAGTGACTTAGCATGACAAGAAAGGGGAAGGATAAGAGAGAAAGAGAGAGAGAAAGAGCACCAATCGATTTAGCTGGGAAATATCACTGGATATTGATATCATCCCACCCTCACCCGGTCCTGGCTGGGATTCCTCTTGACCCGATTGGAGTGCTAGAGAGCTTCCACTTTTGAGCACTCGCAGTTAACCAGAGACGTTCCATACAAAGATGAGAGACTTCAATATCTGAACAAGATTGAGATATTTCAAGGTCACACAAACCGTATATAATTTCTTTTGAGGGGATTTAGAAAGGGGTAGCATTACCTCCAAACTTTCAGTGTGAAGTACGGAGGTTGCCTCAAGAGTTAGGCAACTGAAAAGTAGGACTTTGAACAAGTTTTACCGCGTTCTTATGACCCTCTACAGTTTCACGGAAAAAAAAAAAAAAAAAGCTCCAGCTCATTTTACCAACATTTCTATAAAAATATGATGAACAATGATTATACTGTATATATACATATATTTTCTAACTCTTTATAATTTTGGACAATCATACAAAAGCAAGTAAATAAATAATAAAAATAATAATAAATGCAAAAAAAGGACTAAGATTTATGTGGTTCGATCAAATTTAAATTCTACATTTATAGAAGAACAATGTAAAAATAGCTATTATTCATCAAAAATGAAGATTACAAGAGCACAAAGTGATCAAATCGCAAGCTTAGGATGAAATATGATTTTTCTTTTTTCTTTTTAGCTCATAACAATGTAAAAAATAAGGCATGAAAATGATCCCTCAAGGATGATAAAATATCTTTTTTAAATTGATCTCAAATACTCTAAGGAAACCTAAAAAGATAAAGGAACCCTTTTTGTTCAAAGTTTCCATTCTTTCTTTTATTTTTCTTTCATGTTTTTCTTTCTCTTTTCAACAATTCCATCAATTTTAGCCTTTTCATTTGAGAAACTCTCAACAATGATGATCATTTATCATGCCTCAAACCCTAAAACAGATATGAAAAGTGACAATCCGCTGCATGCTAGGCATGCAAAGCGTTCAGAAATAGAAGTAATCATCAAGTAGAAGGGCAATTAACTAATATGCACATACAAATGAAATAACACTTTTATTACAATCCAAATAAAGCAAATGTTTAGGCTACTTGAAAAATTAGAAAACTTAATGATGTCTAATCTAAGATGAGAGGAGCATCGATCTACCCATGTCCCTCTTCATTTTTTGGACTCTAAAAAATATCAAAGAGGATTTAATGAGCTCATACTCAGTAAGTAGGCCTAATATAAACATATCATTATAAATTCAAAAATATAGCATATCATTATATTATTTAGTTTTTTTATATATTCTTGAATTATTTTGAACTTATTTTTCATATCATATTTCAGAAATTTTAATTTCAAGTTTTCATATCATCATGGTAATGATTTTCTTACTTTCATGTGTTAGAACTTACATATCATCTTGTTATTTGGTGTTACTTATATTTTTAAAATATTTTGAACTCATATTCCATATCATGTCTCAAAAATCCCATTTCTAAGTTTTCATGTCATCATAGTCAAGATTCTCTTATTTTCATATGTTAAAATTTACATGTTATCTTGTTACGAATACATCATAGTTATAAACTGCGACCACATATATTTTTATGATAGAGCCAGAGTATCACATTTAACCCTGTGAATGAGGGTGTATCCTTCACATATATTCTTTATGAGGATGGGTCCTGATATCAATCATCATGTCATCAAGTCATCAAGCCATATTGTAGCAGACCACGAGTGACATATTTTATCATTCAGAATTTATTTTTATTTATTATTTAATTATTATCCATAAAATTCTTTAAATTAACACGCATATATACATATTCATATCATATTAGTTATGTTAATAATATTAATACCAAATATTATTACTATTTTATGGTTTGAATATAATATAGCTACTTATTTTGCATTTGTATTAATAATTTATAATTATTTTCATTATTATCAACATGTACTATTACTATTATTACTATTATTATGTTATTATTTATTTATTTATTTATTTTTTATTATTATGAAATAATAAATTATGCATAAATTAGCTAAAATTTAAAAATAATAATATTAAATGTTCAAATGCACATACTAAAGCATCGTAATTTATTTTGTAAAATAATAGTAAATAATAAGCAATATTTAAACATATATTAACATTTTATTCAAAAATGTATAATTTAAGAATTTATTAAAATTATTAATTATAAATAATTTACTTATCTCCTGTCGCTAATCCATAAGTCAAATCCAACTATTTAGACAGTTGTCATCTACAATATAATATTTAAAATTTTAATTTTTAAAAATTATGATGGCTCAAACAATTTTAATATTTTACCAAGTCTAGTCGTGATCTCAACTTGAAGCTTCATTTATCTTAATTTGTATCAGCTCAAATAATGTAGAAAGGACTCACCTATAGACTAGACTGATCCCAAATCTACCCAAACTTGATTCAAAGTGGTTGGGTCAGGGAAAATAATATTTTGTCTACTTATCAGTTTGCAAAGATGAAAACGGTCTATTATTCAGTGGATGATATGATTTAAGAAGCTCACGATTAGGGATTCAATAAATTACAAGATGAGCAATCAAATGAAAGGATTCGCCTCAACAGTGGGCCCTTGATGCCTCCCTGACTACCAGCATTCATAAAACAACAACTCATTGGAACCAATTAACAGCCATCATCAAGAAAAATATGAAAGATGAAAGCTCCGTTGGAGAGAGAAAGAAGAGGGATGACAGAAAACCCAACAGAAGGCTTGAATCCTTCAACAGGTAGAATTTTCCTACACGGAAGCCCACACAAACAGTTGCAAGATGCCTCTCAGACCAAATGGCCCATCTAGAACTAGAAGCACTGTTCATGAACTCAGAAAAATGACAAATTGACTGAAGAAGAAAGCAACAGCCGGCCCCAAGAAAGATTCTTTAAGTAACACTCCAGATCAAAATTAATTTTTAGAAATTTTAAAAAAGGACAAAACAATAATTAAAGCTTCATTCCGGCACTGCAGAGTTCATTGGAATGCGAGCGGATTCAGATTAAAGTAACCAATGGAAAAGAAGTGAGAAAATATTAAAAAAAAATCAGATAAATTCAAAAAAATGACTACAGTTGAGAAAACTTCATCTGTTAAATTTCAAATCCATTAATCTCCATGGACCAGGAAGAAAGCAAGAGAATCATTCGACTTCACTAATCTAGATAGACTTAACCCAACAAAGTCTAACGGATAGCTTTCAAAAATATCATAAATAAAATTAATTACTCTTTTAAGATATTGAATTTTCTTTTTTAATTTAACAATTAAATGTATTTAACACTAAGGTTAAAAAGTCTTGGTTGATATATCCAGATATATCATTTCATACAATCAACATAACAGGGAGGACATTTCATGTTTATAATTTTGAATAGGTCTGGAATCAAGTCAAGCCAATATCCGGGCCTAAATGAAAAAAAAGGAGGAGGGTTTCAAATAAGGAATCTAAGCAACACCAACATAGCACTACTGACCCAGTGGGCTTAGAAGTTATTTAATAGGCAGTTGGGTGATCACTTCTGAATTAGATTCATCTCCAACTCTTTCCATTCAAGGTACCAATTCGTATTGCATGGTCGAAGAAAATTATGGAACACATCCCCGTATTGCATGGTTGAAGGAAACTACATAACATGTCCCCTATCTGGAAGGACATTAGCAAGGATTTGGATACCTTATGAAACTGTACCTTCTTTCATTCTAGTAAAAGAAATATTATTAGATTTTGAAAGGATAGTTAGGTAGGCCTAATCCCTTTAGCCTATCTTTTTGAAGATCTATATGGTCAAGTAATCGTAAAGCACTTAGCAGTGACACTTGTTTGGAGCAACTTAGTGGAAATTAATCTGTATGGTCCCCTCATCTTAGTTGAACCCATGCAATTGCAGTAGCTTGAAAGCCTTTTAGCATCCATTCAACCTTTATCTTCAGCAAATGTGCCTATTTGGAAGATCAATAGATTTGATAAGTACGACACTAATTCTTCCTACAAATTTATTAACCTTAGAAGCATTAGATATCCTTTCTATAATTAAGTTTGGAAGGTTTTCACTCCAGAGAAAGTGAAGATATTCTTTTGGCTAGCTCTCCTTAATAAGTTGCACATGAGAAAGATTCTAACTAGGAAAGGATGGCCTATGAGTTTTGAATATATGCTATGTAATGCTAACTAGGAATCTATTGATCATTTATTTATTGAATGCCCCTTTACTTGTGCGATACAAGAGTCTCTAGCTTCTTGTCTCGGACCAAGCCTTGTTCCATGAAGCATAAATAGCCTTTGGTTTAAGTGGTAAAAAAAAAGAAAGTACTAGTCAATGTAAGAAAATGTTGGTATTAATTGATGATGTTCATAATGTAGTAAAACGAGAGGAACTCAAGAATCTTTCATAATAGGATTTTTTCAGATTCTTCGACCATCTACAATATTATCAATAGTTTCACCGCATGAGGCAAGTTATTTTGTAATCTACTTTCTTCCTCTGTAATCTCTCCTGCATAAATAGCTTTATATCTAATAAATTTAGTGGAGGAAAACCTCAACCCTACTGTTCCCCTCGAAAATCTTGAATTTGTGCCTTTGTATATTATGGATATATGGTTATATTTCTATGTTAATTAATCAACAAATGTCAAGCAAGTCATTAAATTAGAAACATATAAGATTGATGAAATGATAATAACTATATTCTAGCTTGCTAGCTTTTTGTTCTTCGAAAAAACTTCAGTTCTTTTTTGTTTTGGTTGATCAATTTTTTCTTTTTTTCCATGAAGGAGGGGTGAATTGATGTCTGTCCCCTAGTTTGTTTGCCATTTCCCGATGAAACCTTGTTGACCAGATTTCTTTTTGCCCTTTGGTTTGATGGCAATTTTATTTTATATGCCGCCCATATTTAGGTGCATACAAAACAAGGCACAATTGGAGACTAATCACTAAATAAATAATGGTTATGGAGCAATTGTGAAGTGGCAATCAAACCAAGTGCCAGGGATTGAAGAAGGTTATAAAGTGAGAATTGACTCCCCTGAGCCTTTCCAATTAGAACTTGGAGGGAAAGTGAATCAACCCAGAGTTTGACTAGCCAATACATGGCATCGCCTATTATTTATCTTATGTGTGGAATGTGAGGTGTGGGTTGCATTTGAATAGCTCATTGAGATTATCATGTTAATATGTTATCATTTTTCTTTCAATAAATATGTTAAGACTCTTAGTTTTTTGGGTCATAGTGATTCAACAAGGAGGAGGAGCAACGGTAGAATTAAATGGTGTCCCCCTTCAATTTATCTGTTAAAAATTTGCTTCAGTTTTAGCAAGAAACTACTATATTCCAAAACTTACAGCATGGTATTCTTTGAATTGGTGAAGACCCTTATATTTCTTCCAGGAAAGATAAACCAACAGATAAAAAACATAAGAGCTATTCACCAAAAATATAAATTACTTATAAATTACGTTTTAGATTTCTCTCCATCCAACTTATCTGTTGGTCATTGAACTTATTGGGCAGCAGCACCTAACAAAGACCTTCCTGAAGGGCATCCAAATATCTTAAAACTATGTAAAAAATATCAATATTTCTTGTACGCGAAAACTTTCATATTCCAAAAGATCGTTTCATAATCATACTATTTTTCTAATAACCAAAACTCCTTCAACACCTTGCAATCTGCCAATTTGAAATCCAAGAAAAGTCTACCATGGATTCATTTACTTTCATTTATCTTGTTAAAATCAATTTAGTGATGATAGCAACTCCATATAGATAAGACTGACATGAATGCTTTAACTAAGTCATACTATCAAAATCCTGAAGGAGTGCGGATGGAGGACCAGTTTCATTTAAACCAACCTGCCTCGTATCTCAGAACTCTCAGGCCCAATAGCACCAGAGTTGGGTCGACCGTCCTGGTAGATGTTCGAGACCTATCAAACGCCAAACAAATGCCGAGACCGTGAGACTCCGCGAAGCTATGTCTATTGATCATTTAAACAAACAGATGCCACGCACCGCAAGCCATACCACTCTTCCCGTGGACAAGGATCATGGTGTTCCGTTCCACCGTTGTACTCGTCGAACAGATGACGAAGTTCCGGGCGCGCTACCGGTACCTCGCCACTCCGCCGTCTTTCTCTCGCCACGGCAGCGGCGAGGGCGGCCGCCAGTAGATTAGGATAGGACGCCGAGTTCGCCCGACAGCTGGACACTGGACACCGACCGCTCCCACGGTGCATCCGATAAAGCGTCCCCTACAAAGTAGTCGTGAAATGCGGATTTCCGTATCATCTTTTTATGCGAATTTGCGTTGGCTTAAAAATTTTATGCACCCCTCCGCACGTTCATACGTACGAACATTATATACGGACAGTAGCATACATATTTTTATGCGGATTTGCTCCCAAAAAATATTTATACGCTCAAGTGTCCGTATACAAATTTTAGATGAGCTTTGCTGGCATCCGTCTATTTTCCCTGTGCGGTGCCTGGTTTACGCATAATTATTTTATGCGTTTATCCTCACGTAGCATATTTAACATCGATGCTTTAGTTTCTAAATAGAAATGAGTTAAAATCTGGCTCGCTATCCCGAGGCTGTGTCTTCGCCGTCGCTGATCGGCGCATGAAGCTACCGCCGTGAGATTTGCCTGCACGAATCTCCATGCGCCCCCAAGAGCGGCCGAACCCCATCTGCACGAAAACGCCGCTTGGTATAAAGATATTTTCGACCTCATCAGCCTCCCGCTCTCGGCCTCTCTCACCGTTTCTTTCTCGCCATGGAGGCTCTCGCTCCGGCGAGGACGCTTGCGATCTCCCGCGCCTCAACTCGCTCTTCGCGTGCCTTTCCGGCGAGGCTCTGCGCCGCCTGCGGCCTCACCGGCTTCCGCTGCGGGCGGCCGCCGCTTCGTCTCCGGGCGGTAACGGCTTCGAAGGCGAACGGCCACCTCGATCCGCGGCGGGACTCAGATCCCGTGGAAGTTATCGGGATCGGGAGCAGGAAGGACGCCGTCATCGATTTCTGTCTGGGTTCTCGCTCTTTCTCCTCCTCTCGCCTTCGTTTCTGGTGAGAAATTTTCCTCTTTCGTTCTCTTAATTCTTCTTTCTTCGGCTTGGTTACCGCAAATTGATAGGAAAAGTGGAAAGGAAAAGAGGAAAGAAGCTAAGAATCTAAAATAAAATTGCTAAGCGTTGTAATTGCATTTAATCTGGTGCAAATTCTTTTGTTAATCTTGACCCGAAGACAATGCATGACCTAATAACATCATTTTTTATGAATAGTGGTTATAAGTTTGTGCTTTTATAGGTTGAGCATCTAATTTAATAAAGAAAATTCCATTCATGCCAAGAATTCCTAGACACTTAAGTAATGGGGATTTGTATATGAATTTTGGTTGAAGAATGATATTGTGGTATTTTATTGGCGATCTTTGTCTGCAAAGGATGTTTCTTGTCAACTGGAGCATGGAGCTTGGGACTAATTTTACTTTCGCTATCCCTGATTTCAAATTGCCGACTCATATTGTATATGTATGAGCTTGGGGTTAGCACCATAATTAGATTATTAGGGGTGTCTGTGAGGGTTCAGGTTTAAAACTTTAAGTGCTATGCTAATGTGAATGGATGACAGGCTTATGGATTTCTTGCAGCTATTCCATACTAGTCTTTCTCAAAAGAAAAAGGGAAGACGTTAACAAAAAAAGGTCAAAGTATGTGCAATCTATTCTACACAGAGAGTTTTTTATTTTAGATTTCATCTTAATGTATTGCATTGACCCACTAGAACACATTGAAGAGAGCGTTTTTTCAGAAGATAGTATAATTCCCTTGATTCTGAATTTGCAAAAATCCCGGAGTTTCTGCTTAGGGAAATTGCTTGAGAAGACTGAGTGAGTGATAACTGCCTTGTAGAAAATTCTATGGTATTAACACTGACTTCTGCAGAAGCATTTTTGAAGAGGAAGTGCATAGGTAGACAATGTGCTCATGTTGTTAAAGCTTGATGGAGATAACAAATGATGCCTGTAGGTGGAGATACAAGCCTAAGGAACTCTCTCTGTTAGATCCTGCTATATTTTCCCTATTCTTGGGTTTGGAACCCTTCTTCACATGTTTCAAGCTTTCTACTGGTTGGTGATTTCTGGGTAGAATTTTACCAATAACTTGGTCTTTGAAGGGTTCACATGAACAAGAAATACCTTTCTATGTTATGTAGGTAATGAATTGAAGGTTTGGTGCTCCTTAGTCCATCTAGTGGCTCATTCTGGACAGAATGGTTTTGAATGCCCCATCACTTGTTCTTGTTATTTTTTTCCTTCTTTCTAGATTCTTAATCACAAATTCATTTTTCTGGCCTCCTTCGTCACAAATTCACTATACAAGAAATCATGGACTATGATTCCATATGTGTGTGTGTGCGCGTGCGCGCAAGTGCGTTCCTCCAATCAATCAGATTCACATGTCATCACAGTAGCTTGGTGATTGATTTTGACCCCATGATGTTTGCAATTTTGCTCTTCAATATATATGCACATGTCTCTCCCTGCCCCCTATCTATCCTTGCCTACATGCTTGCATTTTTGTGGTGTGTATATTGTATATACATGGAGAGTGAGAGATAGATGGATGGATAGATAGAGATAGAGACAGAGAGAGGTGCAAATAAATAAACATGTACATACTCATACATGGATGGAAACCAGTAATAGTTGAACCAACAGAGAAAGGAATTGTGATAAGATGAAGTTCCATGAAACTTGGGGAACTGTTTGAAATTTCTTAGGTTGCATACTTTTCTAAGATATATAATGATTGAGATTCAAAAAGATTTAAATTGCAGTCTTCCAGCTAAAGAGCTTGATATTTAAGGGAAAAGACAGAAATGAGAAAAAACTTGATTCAATTGATCGGAAAAAAAATTATTGGTGAGAAATCTGAAAGAGGCTTTTTGAAGGGCTGTCAAGCCTTGTTGACATTACCTTGGATTGATTAGCTAAAGAAATTGTAAGTTGATCTTATGAGTCATTTTTATTTTGTCAACTCTTGGAAGTTACAACAACAATAACAAAGCCTTAATCTTAAACTAGCTGGGTCAGCTAACTCTTGAAAGTCCTTACGGGTTAGCTAACTCTTGGAAGTCCTTACACGAATATGATACCCTTATATATGCAGAAAAACTTACCAGAATATAATTTTAATAATATCAGGAATTGACTGTCGAATTAAAAATATTTAACAAGTCAGAATATGGTAGCAGTTTGAGCAAGAATATGAGGGTCAGAACGCAATGGTTTTATAATTATCTGAATTTCTTTTTTCTCCTCTTATTTGAAGCAGTATACAAACAGCATCCACACTGATTCTTAATACTTATATACTTTTCTATTATATTTTTCCAGTTAATGATACGATATGTTATGAACATTTGGGACAAATCTTGACAGTTATGGTGAAGGGAAGTATATGGCTTGCAAATCAATTAGTGCCTAACTTAGGAAACTCCTATTTGTGTTGTTGACATATCACACTACTTTTTCCCATGTTTTGGGTGCTTGTTATTTTATTTTGCAATCCATAATTTTGCCATCAAATGGGTTTTTGTAGTTTTTTTTTTTAAAAAATATTGTAGGATTCTCTAATCACTAAAGAAAAAGAGAATTTGAATTGTTTCCAGAAGCTTTTGATTAAGTGATTTAAACTTTGCTAAGGCATGATAAGATCAGATTTATAAATGAATTTTACTTTTGGATCATATCATCAACAAATGCAATTTAATTCTTGCCTTGAATCTTGATGCTAGCAATATTTTACGAGTTCTAGTATCTCAAAACTAGCATTTGGTTTGTGCATTGCATAAGAGAGATGCCCTTAAGATGCAAGGTGCAAGAGGAGCAATGCTAAGTTGTTCCGATACATCACCTATTCATGTACCCATGCATTGTGGGAGGAGGTTGTTGATGTGATTCTCAAGGATGGGGCACCACATCAGTGCCAAGCCGTGCAGGTGCCTAAGTGGTAGAATGGTGCTGTTGCATTGCACTTTCCTAGGAGAGGTATAGGAGGAAGTGCGTGATGGAGTCTGCCCAACTTCTGTCTGTAGGGGGTTTCTAGTGATTGTTTTTTCATTCTTGGAATAGAGTGATGGCTTTTGGAATAGGTGCAAAGCAAGGGTTAGATAAATGTGAATTGAATGGTCACTTTGCCATGTAGAAAGAGGAAGCATGGAGTTGTGATTCACCATAAAGGGTAGGTTGGGAATTTATGAAAAGGTAAACTCACCTGAGGATGGCTTCACAACCATGAGCATTCATATTATTATAACTAGAGCCTTGTACATGTGATGCATGTGACTCACAAGAATTGAGAAAGGTGGTGCACATCAAAGAAAAGAAAAAAAGGATTACTTGTGGCTGTGGGGAAAAAAGAGTAAACTAATGAAAAGAGTTGGAGAATTTGAGTGCCTCATGGTGGAATTGAACTGTGGGGTGGAGGTGCACCTCTAGAATTGACATTGTTACGGGAGATAGAGGTGTTGGTCAAGAGTATATATACTAAAAATTTCTTAAATGCAAAATATTTCTCTATGCAGAAGCTGTGTGCAAGAACTGTTTAGGTATCATCTATCAATTTACATCTTTGTTGCATAATTTGCATTGAAAAGTTAGTCATAATGTTTATTGACTTGATAATGCCTAAAAAAAAAAAAAAAATTCAAAAATATGTTTATTAACTGGTAGCAGTACTGATGATCTTATCATATTCCCCCTTTTTTGGAATATTGACAAATTTTTTGAACTTGTTGCTTAAATTTGTGTACAGGTTTTATTTTTCTCATTTCAGCTGATAAATTTGAGTGCTTTTATAGCTTGTACCTTTCATCTACAACAATATGGAGAGCTTTTGCTTTCATATCGCCCCGCTTATTTTTTTCAAATGCTTATCCTTCCTTTTGTGGCATGAACTTTTGTTGTAGGACTATTCATACGAGAGATAATCTCAAGGTGCAGTTACTACAAAGATGTCATGGAACAGGTATCTTTTTCTACAAATTGTTGGTTATGCTAAACTCAAATGTTCTTGAATATGGGGTCAATTTGGTGAGACTTCTGTATTAAATGCTGAGTAGTTCTCTACATTGTGCAATATCAAATCTTATTATGACCTAGAGGGTGCCATTTGGTTGAGTTCATAAAGTCTCATAATGTGGATATGAGAGAAATGGGTTAGATCCCACCTTCATCGTAATTTGGCCTGGTTTCCACTCATTTAATTCTCAAAAAAGAAAAAAACAAATCCTAGATCTAGATGACATGGAGATTATTTTAGTAGCAAAAAGATCCCGGTCGATGTGAAATGGGTTGGATCCTACTTTCATCCTAATTTGGTCAGGCTTTTACTCATTCTCATAAAAACCTTACCATGATCTAAACGGCATGGAGATTATTTTAGCTGCAAAAATATCTTGGATGCTGTGAGCTAGATTGGCTTTTTTTTTTAAAAAAAAAAAATTACTCTGACAATTAACATTTACCTGCCAAACTTTTTATCCATTGTGAAAGCTTTAGTTTGCCTAGGTGGCTCGGTTGAGAGGCTTGAAATTGCTTTTCTCCTAAAAGCAGGTTACTTGATTGAGGTCGAGACAAAAAGAATATTCTCAAAATAGCTTCAATGACGTGGCTTATTGGAAATGCGAACCTTAAAGTATGTTCCCCTAGCTTTACAAATGGTACAGAAAATTAGAAGCATGAATTTGATGATAGCAAGTCTGTTCAATCTTTTATGGCTTTTCTGAAAGAGGGTCCGGAGTTATGCTGTGTAAATTTTTTGTTATCTAAATTGACCTCCATATTATTAATTTGTGTTAAACTCACCACCATAATAACTGAAAGATATTATTAGTAAAACATTGCAGTAATCTATTGACGGCAGTGATTCACCTTCCATTGGTAGTCGAGTGTCCTCTAAGTCAGAAAATGCTTTATTGAGAATTCTTTAGCTATTTATTTAGATATGTGAGAGTAAATTTAATTTGTGCCATTACTCCTGCTGAACCACAATATTCTGTAACCTGGCTCAGCCTGGACCATACCCAGCCTTTTGTGATGTGAAGAGTGCATGTTAAGAATTTGTTTTAAACTAAAAAATTTCAAATTTATGATGCAAAGCCCCATTCCATGTATAGACTGAATTCCAGGTATATTAGATATAATTTCCTCTCAATGGGATAATTTGTTCTCCACTGAGTTTTTGAGTTTGTTATCTCTAAGGTATTCCTGCTTTTATTTTGTATGTAGAGTTATAATGTAGATTACTTGATGTGTTCTATTAATCTTGAAAATTTGGTGACCTTGTTTTTTTTCATGTTCTGTTTTGGTTCTTCTTCTTCTTTTGTTGTGGGTTTTTTGTTGTTGTTGCTGTTGTTGTTGGGGTTGGGGGGAGGGGGGGGGGGCGTGTTGCACACAAAAGAAAATAATTTTTTCCTACCCTTTTTCTTCAAAATGTTTTGCATAAATTTAGATGTAGAAATTTAGTGGTCTGACATATGAGTCACTTGATTTAGATTGGCCATGATTAGAGTCTATGAGCCAACATAGAGTGAGGTGCATGACAACCTTAATCCTAACTAGGAGGTCATGCAGTCTCCATCATAGTGTCCACAGCCATGACTTATAGATATGATATATAATTTATATCCAAGAATGATTACAATGGATCATGTAGGGAAATAAACATTCATGGCTGGGATTGACATCATTTGTTGATTAATATGAGGTAAACTTTTTGATCTAGTAAAGAAATCATGGAATTCTTGATAAGGGAGGAGAGTTTTGATGACTTGGGGCACCAGTGGGAAAGAGAATATTAAAAAGGTGGAGCCATTTATAAACAAAGAAAATTGAGAATTGTTACCTCTAAGAAAATCCTGGATCTTGGAGGAGGCTGTGGCCCCCTCAAGCTTCTCCTCGGATCCACTCTTGGGTGTAAATGATGTCTTACAACGTTACTTTTATACAATTTTGAGCATAGATTGACCATTTTGTATTGTAATTGTTTTTGGTCTAATCATTATCAGCATCATAAATCTTAATTTCTTTATATGATGTTTAGGAAAAAAATAACTGTTATCCTGTTTTGCTTTCAGATGTGGTTCTCAGAAATATGGAATTTCCGCTATCGCTGCATCCATGTCCTCCAGCTGTCATTCTTGTTTGTACACTTCTCACCTTCAATTCTTGCTTCTTTCATCTCCCCTTTATCATTGGTGCTACAAATTATAATCATGACAATGTTACCCATATCTGATGTGAGCAGGGGCTTTTAACTAGCTAACTGCCAGGCTTATAGTCACTTGCAGATATAAATTGATTTATCACATATAGAATTAACAGTGCAAGAGTGCTTTTGAGCATTTTGTTATACACTATGTTTGAGCCATCCATATGTTCTAGTTATTAGATAGAACTCCTTCCACACAAATTTCTACCCAATTCCTGAGTAGGTAATAATTATTGTAGCTTTCAGTTGCAGCCCATTTAGCTGATCTTCATATGCAATGACACCGCCCCCGCCCCCCCCCCCCCCCCCCCTCCCCATCATGCCCGCGCGCACACAAAAAAAAAAAAAAAGCCAAAAACAAGGGAAAAGATGAAAACAGTAGCAAAAGAAGAAGACACGCACACCAACCAAAATAAATAATTACATAAAACCTACAACACAGCAAACAAGCTTTGTTGCCCTTCTAAGCATGCATTCTACCTTCGAGAGGTTACAAGACTAAAAGCTCAATAATCTGAAGTCAATTACATAGCATTTAGTCTATTTTGAAGTAGTTCTTTCATGAGCTAGCAGAATTCTGAAACATGTGAGCATGTTTTTAATGTGCCTGCAATGCCAGTAGAGTACTAGAAACTCCTTCTCAATGTATCAACTGTAGAATCAAATTGCATAGAAAGAGTTATACTACTGACCAGATTTAAATATATGCTTGAATACTTAACGAAATATTGGTCTGTAACAGTTATTCATCTATTACTATTATAGGTGGCCAGCGCAGGACATGGTTTGGATCATATTACTGCAATAGAACTTCTAAATGCTGTAAAATTAGCGGGTGGATTAGCTTGTGCTATTCTTTTGAAGCCCTTCAATTTTGAGGGACAAAGACGGAAAGAGGAGGTAATACTATCTTTTGCAAGTTTACCATATCATTCTTGATCTCTAGATTTCTATCTCGTCTCGTTTAGCACTCGGATACCTGAATGTTGGAGTCTCATTACTTGTGTTGTAGCATCCTCTAAAAGGAAGTGCTCCAATATTCTGAGCCAGGTGTTGACATATCATATTATATAAGTAGGGAAGCCATTCTTGAATTTTTTTAAGGATTGTCATGTAATATCCAGCCTCCAAAAATGTTGGCACTCATATATTCTGGAAAAGTAAAGAGAGAGAAAAGTGTCTCAATAACTTGGCAACTATCATTTCTAATTTATAGTAATATGAAAATGCTGCACAACATTGTTGCCTTTTCTTTCTTTAAAAACATTTATGTCTGGATGATGGTTGAATATGCAGGTATTTGAATTGATAAACCAACTTGAAGAATGCTCACACTTACAAATTGGTAATATTTTTCTTTTGGATTATAAATTTTCCTTAGATTTTTTTTTACATGTTTATGCTCACTGTTATAAAGCAAACTCTAGATGTGACACTTATGTGTCTCTGCCTTACTTATTGGTCTCCACCCCTTTGTATTGTGTTCTCTAAGGACAGTGCTTGAGTGTGTGCCTCCTATTTTATATAGATTCTACTGTAAATTTCAAAAATTATGCATGTTTAGAAACAACACTATCTTCTAGGTTTATCTTTTAAAAAATGATATTCTGCATCTTGCATCTTTAATTGTTTTAAAATGACAAAAAGAAAAAAATCTGACCTATTTGGTGTGCACCAATGTATCTTGATATTTTAATAACCCAAGATATTGTGCTTTTATATTAAGCTTTTAAGTCCAACAATGGTACATATTATACCACCATTGCAGCAATACATGATGTTAATCTACATACTGATGTTGAGTCTTCAGACATTATGTGCCGTAAACATGCCTTTGTATTGACATACTTGGTATTATCTGTGCACTCATTAAGCATGCATCTTATTATCTTGCTTTGGTTGCTTAAGATCTAATGCTTTGATATGTATCATATTACATTAACCATAAGCTTACTTTATAACTATTTGAACAGCATAGGTTGCTTTATCTACCAATATGATTTTTTTTTTTTTTTTTTGCTCCTTGACTTTCAGTAGTGGAAACGGATTCGTTACTTGAAAAAGAAGTACAAACTCTTGCTGAAGCTTTAGAAAGTGCAAATAATGCTGTCTTCTTGGCTATGAGCACAATATCTAATATGATTTCTGTAAGTTCACTTGTGATCTTAAATCTTCTGCTTTGTTTGGCCTCATTGTAACTGTGAGTTTTCAGGAGACACATCTGAAGTTTCGAAATTCACCAGATGGTGAAATCAAGGAAGTCAAACCACTGGAGGTTGTAAAAGTAGGATATCACCTTCCATCTGCTATTCATTCTCCCTATTTGTTAATTTGTCATTTTATTCTTATCTTTTTTTATAGATTTTATAGTTTTTGAAGCCAATACTTTTATTAACAGCTTCTAGAAAGCTATGGAGAAGCTAAATTTGGTTTTGGAGCTGGTTACAACATTAAATCAGCAATTACTCAAGCTGTCCTCCATTGCCCTTTTCTTAGTGGTGGTATAAAGGTACAAGGTTTCTTCTAATGATTACATCTCCTTTTCTCTGTGGCATTAGATTTCCCTTTGCAATTTATAGCATAACACTATATATATAATTTTTGCATAATATTTTAATTATCTGCCTTTCTTATTTCATGTCTGGCACTTCAGGATACTTTGATGGACACAGGGTTGCAAATGGTTTTGGTGAGGTCATGGATTTGTTTGACTGAAATTTAACCCTATATAAGTTTTTGTCCAAAGAAATTGGTCCAATCTTACCTGTCTGTAAATTGGGTTATATGTTTTTACATGTTAGCTTTGGAGCCCAATAGTGTTTAGAATAGGTCAAGTTTCAGCCATTCATTTTATTAGGGTAAGTGCAAAAGGAAAATCATTCTTTGTATCTAGAAAAACATGATTATAGATGCCTGAACCTATACTACTTTAAATGCTTCGTAATTGCATGTGTTGACGTGCTTATGCTGCCAAGTTCGTAGTATCCGCTCTAGTTATTTTGTTTGAAAAAAAAAAAAATCGAATGGGAACTAATGAGGTTATCTTTAAATGGGGAGTTGTGAAGGTTCTTTCTTTGTGAAGGATCTTTTGCAATACGTGAGTTAGGCTACACGTTTCAGTTCTTTGAAAAACTTGACTCCTCACTCCCCTATTTGTCTGGTCGATAAATTCAAGCGGAGGTGGCTTGGTTGTTCGGTTATGACGATGGTGGTGGAATCAATAGTAACAGTTTAGATAGTCAAGCAACTTATCTGTTGATACCAACAAAGGATTGAACTTAATGATGCTATTTTGGTACAACATTCAGGGATAATCTCGACCATAAACAATTTAGATGAGGGTTTTAGTATTTTATCAAACACAGGAAATCCTATTTGAATAGTGAATGCAAATTTTCTATTTGAAATTCTTGACATCATGAAGCCCTTCCTCAGATCTATTGAATTCTTTAAACTTCTTGTACAATTAGTAATCTGATGGTGTTTCTTTTATCTCTACAACTTTCAATTTATTGTAGACTTTCTTATCTAAGTATGCACACCTTATGCGTCTTTATTCTACTAATATATTTTAGGCTAAACTATATTTTTGACCCTCGAATTTAGGGGGGTGTGTCATTTTAATTCTTGAACTTCAAAAAGTTACAAAATTGATTCTAAACTTCGTTTTTTGTTTCTATTTGGTCCCTGCCGTCAAAACAGGGTAACGTTGCAAGTAACTTGCCTACGTGGCATTCCACGTATCCTCCACCTCATTGTCATGTCAACGGTAAGAAAGAGAAAGAGAGAGGGAGAGGGAGAGGAAGAGGGAAGCGGCACGAAAGGGGGCCGCAGAAGGCGGCTGTGGACCCCTTCTCCCCCCATCGCGCGCCGGGGAGTGGGGGGCCAGTCTTCCGCGCCAACCATCCTTTCGCAGCCTCTTTCCGCGCCGCTTCCCTCTTCCTCTCTCTCTTACCGTTGACGTGATAATGAGGTGGAGGACACGTGGAATGCCATGTAGGCAAGTTGCTTGCGACGTTACCCTATTTTAACGGCAGGGACCAAATAGAAACAAAAAACGAAGTTTATGATTAATTTTGCAACTTTTTGAAGTTCAGGGATTAAAGTGACACATCTCCCTAAGTTCAAGGGTTAAAAATGTAGTTTAGCCTATATTTTAAGTTCTTTGCTTCTCCAGATCTATCAACTCTCTCAAACTTCGGCCAAACATTAACTTGGTCAAGGAGCTAAATCATTGGATCGACTACTTACAGCATAATATACAAAATAATAGAAAATAATCACCTTGTAAAAGCAAGGAGATGACTGCAAAGTCCTTTTGAGTTCTTTCTTTTTAAGGAGATAATTCGTGAGATTCAGACTTTTGGAAAGAGCTTCTTCAGTCTCATTCAAGCCCAAAGGAGACCCATAACCAAATGACAAAATAGAGATTTATTTTCGATTTATACTAGAGAGAAGGATTGGACAAAAGAAATCATCCTTATTTTTTTTTCTTTTCTCAAGCTCTTGAGAAAATGAAATAAAAATACTAGACAAAGCAAGGCTAAGAATGTGGGAGAGAATGAGAAAGGAAAGGAGGGATAGGGGGAGGGTAGAGGGGGGTAAGGGCAGAGGGGTTGAGGGCTGATCGGCTGAGGTAGAGGATTGAGCCATTGAGGCCAAAGAGATGATGCTATTCACTTGAGCTGCCAGCGATGGTGAACAATGGCTACAAGCTGGTCATGATACTGACCCACAGGAGGGGCAGGATGCCATTGGCAACATTAGTCATGCATCATATAAGGCCGATGCTGTGTGCTCAAGATCTCAACGAACCCTCACTCTCTCCCCTTAATTCAAAGATATTGGAGCAAAAGATCGTTTCCATTAGTTTGTCTGATTATTTGTATAGGGTAAAAGGACTAAATTGCCCATATAGATGTTAAAAAACAAATTAAATAAAGGACAAAATGGTCTTTTAGGTGTGCTTAACTTGCCATTTTTTATCCCACTTGAGTCACTGAAACCCACCAGTACATATTGGTTTTTAATGAGATTTTAGCTTATCTGGTTTGGTCATGCAAGCAGATCAACTGAGGGGTCGGTTTGTTGAATCTGTGGTCTAATCACGAATTTGAACTACATTTAATGATACTGGCTTCATTTGCCTCGTTCTCTCCTAGCAAATGGACAAATCTCTGAGAACTAGGGTTGTCCTTGATTGGATTTCTTGACAGCATTGTCATATCTCAAATCATAGCATTTTCTTCGAGGAATATCTGATTGTTTGACTCGCACTTATGATCCTTGTGTGGTTATTCTTGCTAAGGGCACATGATACTGTTATACAGTCAAACAAAGTGGCATGCTCTAATCATTTTGATTTTATTGAAGGTACTTATATGCAGTGCTTCGTTCCTTTTTAGCCATTCATTCCCATTTGAAGCTTTAGTTCTATCTAGATGTAACTTGATGTTCAAAGCAGCTGAAAAAAAAAGATCGAGAAGCTTCAATCTCATAAGCAAGCAGAACTTATTCCACTAGAGGAGTATTCCAAGCTGCAAGTGGTTTTCAAAACCTCAGTTCAATGCCAAACTATGTGATGGATTATATGTGCAGATCCTTATTGGCCACTGAGACCCTCCGATAATGTGTGCCACCCTGGCCAAGGAATTCTAGTGCCCTCCTTTTGACTAATTAATCAGTAGATTTAAGTCACTGTCTGCAGATAGTTTTCATAATAACCTGAGGTTCATGGTGTGTGGAAGCAAAATTACTGAAAGCTAGTCCTCCCAGAACAGAAAACACGTAGTGAAATACATTAATGTCATAATGTGATGCTATTTGAGTAAAATACATTTAGGCCTACCCTTAGGTATTATAATCAAGGTTCGCAATCTTGATACTAGGAATTATACCAGTACATGACAAGTTCGGTATCGTATGATATGGTGTAGTATGCATCTCATACTAAGATAGCTCTCAAGCATAGTTATGACAGTACCAATCGGTACAGAATGGTTCTCATATCGAACCAGCAAACCGATCTGGTTCCGTACTGGTTCATTATGGTATGTGATGCAGCGTTCTGCATGGACAAAACCTGCACCTTTAACTGCTTCAATCTCCAAGCCTAAAATCAATACGATCTCAGGTTCTCCAATGAACCAGTAAGGGTTCTGAAGGTGAAAGGGAGATGCAACAGAAAATCAGTTGTGCAGAAAATCTGAGAGGAATATCACCAACAAAAAAGCACAGTAGGGACTTCAGGAGATGCAATGTGGAAGATAACAGTTGCAGAAACTAGAAATGATAGTACAGGAGATGCAATGTTGAAGATAACAGTTGCAGAAACTAGAAATGATAGTCCAAAAGTGAAGTGTTGGATTGCAAAATTTTATTCAATTTATATAAGTCTTTTACATTAGCAATAATAATAATGACTTCAACAGCCTTAAAGATTCTTTCATTCTCAAATGATATTAATATCAATTTAGGATTCCCAAGGACTTATTGATTGAAAAAATAAGGACCATCTAATGTAGCCACAACTTACTATAACTCCCCAACCTACAAGAGAAAAAACTATTAAATGCATTCTCAAATACTAACTAATATAATGTTAATGATTTCGTGACTCTAGCAATGAGTTTTCCAATGGATCTAGCTACTTGGAGGCTCTTTTTGCGAAGTAGTCCATGACCTATGGAGTTAGTCTAGAACTCTTAAGTTCATAAATTCGGGTCCAAAACTGGAATTGTGTAGGCTGCAACTTTTTGTGCTAAATTCTACTCACTTGGCTCATCTTGATCACCATCAGTATGGCGGGCAGTTTGATTGGTTTTGCAGTCTATGACTATAATTATCTTTTGAGAATATGATTGTTATTGATTGTTATTGGCCCCTTCTCTGGTTTGAACCTGAGACTTCTTACTCAGAAAGATGGGCACCAACCAACTAAGCTTTAGATTATTCTAATTATCAACATGGTTTTTGCAGGGCAGAGCCTTCTGTGGGATATATGCTGTGTAAATTTGCTTTTTTCTGCTGTCAGGTTTCCAATGTCGTGCCAACATCATTATGTCAGAACACGTTCATTAAAATTTTTTAGCTCCTTTTTGCTGCATATGAGATAGACTGATGGGTTAGCCCCTTTATGTAGAATAAGATATAGAGAAGGCCATTTTGGTATAAGAAAAGGGCTAGAGCGACAGCCTTTCACTATTGATTTTCTGTTGAATTGCATCTTATGTGACCAAACGTAAGGTTGTTTTGCTGGCTGCTGTAAATTAAATACTATTTGAATGACTTGAGCTTCAACTTTTGATTAGAATGTCTCAAGTGATGATTCTCTTTACATTACAAATACTCACAAATCATGCCACATCACATGCCTTCAATGTTCCATGTCTTATTTTCTAGAAGCACACAAGAAGCCCTTCGAATCTAGTTATTTGACACAAGTTTCATTTAATCCCTTCTTTCTCAAACGTTTTGTTACTTTCCCCTTGAAAGCATGCACTGCAATTTACTTGCATCTGAACACTTTGTTTCCTCTTTTCAGAGTTTTTTCGTGAACATTCCATGTGATTATGAGCTTTGCAAAAGTTCACCTTGCAATTGTTTTACAGCTGTTTGCTTTCTTGTTGCTTTTGGTTGTTCATTTTTCTAAAACTTTTCCTTACTTGACCTTATGATAAATGTACCAGCGAAAGTGAATGAAAGCTATTGCAGGCACTGATCATTAGGTTGGCAACTTAAATGGAAATCTGGCAAATGTAGTTCACACCTTTCAATTCACCATCATTTAGCCATAATGCATTCATATAATCTTACACAGTTTTTGTAGTTTGCTTTTAATTATCCGATCTGTTTGATGAATATAAGTGATAGATAATTTATCTGGCTTTGCTAGATATTAGTCTGGTCACATATGTTGATTGCTTAGAATCAGGAGTAACAATTTATTTTCCGAAGTAAGGTATGATGCTGTGCCATGTTGCTTGAAGAATAGGATGGTGGCAGTGATCTCATTTTTTGCTTTTGGCTGGCTAACCTTTCAGGTGATCCATGCATGAAATCTGATGGCTTCTCCTTTGTGGAAGCATGCTTTTTCTGTTAAGACATATATATATATATACTAGCATATGTCTGCCTGTTAGTTGGAGTCTTTTAATATGAAAATAACTGTTTAGTGCTCCCTGATTTTTGTGGTTTTTCTGGTGAATAGGACTTGAATGGCCCAGTTATCTTCACACATGCAAGTGCTTCTCCACTGGATGGAAGTGATCTGCCTTCCGTTATCCTTACCTTTCGTCAACTAACAGAATGCACAAGAGAAATCATATTTTCAAGAATTCATGAACCTAGTTTGGAGCCAAACCTAATTGTCATAACACTTCTGACTGTGGGGTAAGCGTTAAGGAAATTATAATGAAGAATATCTGCTGAATATTTTAGCTATATTTCCCATAAATATCTTGGAATTGTCATTCTCAATAAAAATTATAGACCATTTTTAGATTCAAATTATTGGCTCACTGCCTTTTTCATAAAACCATTGTTTGTCTATAATTAGCATATGGTTTATGCTATGGACGAGTGCTAGAAGAAAAGACTGTAGTAAATGTCAACAACTTAGGTTTCTTGGTTGGGCATGACTGCTAAGTTCCCCAACTCTCCTCCATTTCCACTTTTGTCCATCTAACTGCTATATAAAGGAAACAAACTGTTTTCTGTTAAACTAGTCACATAGAAGTCTAGAATTTTCAACATTTCCTATTCACAGATCCACATTAGTTCCAGTGGCCTACTATTATTATTAAACATAAATTTTGATGATAAGCCCTTAAAATACTGCATGTTTCAATCTGGTTAATAGTATTTGACATCATTATATAGATGAGAACTATTCAAACTTATAAAACAGGATTGTTATTTAGCCATTCTGAATAAAAGTTTGCAATTGTCAGCTGCAATCAGAAAATTGTTTCTCAGAAGAGGAGTTTTTTGTCAAGGCTGGCTCTACACATTCCCTTTCTCTCTTCTCTTCTAGGGAGAGAGATCCCAGAACTGGATGACAACCTATCAGTTCATTCTTGTAACCCAGCAGCGGATGTCTTCAACTCATCAGATAAGGAAAGCATGTCAAACCTGGATTTAGCCAATGGTTCTCTTGATACGTTTTCTGAAGAAATAGAAACTGAGCTATCCAGCAAGTATGATGAACCCTATATTTTGAATTTTTTGAATTTGTTTCGCTGTTTATTGGTGTAAGAGATAAGATAATGCAATTAAAATATGCTTATGTGAAAAATGTCTTATTATTTAGAGATTCAAGTAGTGAAAACGTAAGAAATGGAGTTGAATCATTGGAGTTCAGCAGTGGATCAATCGATGAAAATAGTGACCAAATAAATGAAGGTATGTAGATTGCTAATATGATTTTCAATGTTGTCAAGCTCAGTAATCACTTTTTTCTTTCTGCAGATTATCCTTTGCCTCCAAATGGTCTTCTTACTTTAGTACTCTTTCTATCAAACTAGCAATTTTCAGTAGTGATTCTGACTTGCTGAGCTACTGACTAACCAGATATTCAAAGAAAGCAACCTAGGAGCTGGAATATTGGTCCAGCATTCCACATTGCAGAGATATGGGCTAGACAAAGGGCTTCTCTAAATGGAACTTACAAAATTGATGAACTGGATATTTTCACTCTTCCTGTTGGTGTAAAGTCATCGGAGCAGTGTTATGATCGTTCCTTGGATTCTGCACTACCAGAAACTTTGGATGACCATGCCCAAGGTGGAGAATTCTTGGGTGCCCAAAATGCCCAATCTAGGGATTCTTTTACTGATGCAGGTCTGGATGCAGTCTTTGATATTTATAATTCTGTATTGACACTACTAAAGGGAAGGAACGGGGATGAGTCTAGAAAGCGAGGATTGCTTTCTTCGCGTGCAGCATCAATGCTGGTAAAGCATTTTTCTTTCATCTGATATCAATGTTAGGCGAGAAACATCAATAATTTATTGTTGCAATTTGAAGGTGCTATTCCTTTATCGTTTGCTACTTTGGAAAACTTGTATGTCTTTTTGCTGACCCTAGAGTATTCTGGACAAGGTACTACAATGACGGTGATGAATACTGTTTTGGTTTTCCTGTAACTTTAAAGGAAACTAATTTCCACTCATAAAACACATGCTTGATCCAAAAAAATTATAAGAAGAATTAAAATGTTACAATGATAACATCATGTTGGCACTGCCATTTCACACTTAAGGTAGTCTCTACTTTTAAACTTGTGGAACTTGAACATGAGGGTGAATGGGAGGATGTAGTAGTTACAAGACAAAATCAAATGCTTGCTTTCAGCTTTTGTGCATATCTAGTTCTGTGCGGGCTAGCCTTCATTGTTTAACACTTTTATGACACATGGAGCATGTGAATGGAGAATGATATGGCATAGGTCCATGCTTTAGATGTTATGATTATCTCGGCATGTGAATTTTGCTACTAACTCGCTATCATATCATACATAAAAAAGCATATGATGCTAAATAGTTGTAAGTTGTAATTAATTACTTGAATTGATTAGGCTAACCAAATGAACTTGTTAAGGACTCATAACATCTAGTGCACTTGGACTTGTTATGTGCCATCTGCCCATGCAATTGCCATAATTATGCTAAGTGCTCGGTTTTTTAAGCTATTAACTCAGTCCGAATGGTTTCAAGGATGGTGTAACGGTTTAATTTGTTCAATTGCAAGTTCACCAATACACCAAGGATCAAAGTCTGTCGTATCAACCTATATTGACTCGTATCGTACTGTACTGGTCGGGTATCGAGTTTCGATTCGGTATGAACTAAATTGATCCGAATCGGGTAGAACCATCTTGTACCATTTGGTATCGACTAGTATTATAGCTAGGAGTAAGAAAAGAATAGGCACCCTATTTCTATATGGGATGCATACCATATTGTACTGAACCGGTAATGTTCTAGTACAGTTCTACAAATCTTACCAAGAATCTTATGTTTTTAAGCTTGATACCTGGTACAATCTCCTCACGTATCTCTTGTCCCTCCCTCCTTTTGTTCCCATCTTTGTCTCGCTCTCTTCATAATGTATCTCTTTCTCTTTTGTTTGTATCTCCACCTATTTGAAGAGAATAACGGGAGAAGCCTCAGCAACAATAGCCAAACCGGATTTTGATAGTAGGCTAATCAACAAACAAAGCCATCAAGGGTGATATGTTTTTGGCCAAGCCTTCGAGGGTAATATGTTTTTAAGCCTAATAATTAATACGATCTTCTCACCTATCTCCTGTCTTCCTTCTTCCTCGTCTCTATCTCACCCTTCTCATCTCCTTATATGTCTCTTCCTTGGCTATCTTCTACATTGCGCCAATACATTGTACCAACAACTATTAGATCAGTTGGCACCTCTCCCCTAAGGACTTGCCCTTGAAGGAGGTCGTGGATTCAAATTCTTAGTATTGCTTTGAACAAAATAAAAAGAAGATCTAAATGGGGAAAGAGGGGCATAAGAAAGTGAGGGTAGTTTTCAAAGGAAACAAAAGATCCTTAAAATTTGCCTGGCACCTTTGGGGCCACTAAGAATGATGCTTGTGGCCCACACCCTCTACTACCTCATGGTTGAGTTTCTGCCTTTAAATTTCTCATCCACCTTTCTCATTTTCTCTGTTGCTTTTGTCCTCTCAATGCAGTCACAAAAGCCAACCTCCATCGATACCCCAAAAGATAGGATTTACTTTGTTGAGGTTACCTATTTTAGGGTATTGGGGCTATTTGGCTGGTGGGGTGGGTTTTCTATTTCTTGCTCCTTTTTTTAAAAAAAATAAATAAATAACTGTTGAAGCAAGATGAGCTGCCAACCAAGGAGTTCAACTGGTTGAACCACTCAATTCAACTCTTCTAGCAGGTTTTTTGATATCTCAAACTTGGACTTGACCTGACGCAATTGCTTACGGGTGATAGGTTGGCACACTTGGTTTATCTAGCTTTGTAGTTTACTATAAATTATGGGGTTCCCTAACACCAGATCAACAAGTCTCTTGTGGTTCAACTTTGCAAGTTGGTTAAGCCTGAACACCTTTGTAACATGTTGAAATGTAGATCTTGGCAAGAAAGAGAATTTTGGGCTGAATCAAACTCTCCTTTGAAAGATAAGACTACAAAATTCCACAAAAACAATAAATGAACTTTCCGAAGTTACCTCTATTGCTTTTATCTCTTCTTAAAATTTATCAAGTTGGGAGACGTGCACTTGATCAGCATGTAGGTCCATGTTATTTGAATGCTATTTTGCCTCATGATGCTTAACTAATGTATCTATCTTTAAAAAAAAAAAAAAAAAAATTCTAAAACCAGTTCAGGGATCTTTCTACTCAAGGGTAAATATCTCTTACACAACATTTTTCTCAAACTATCAATTAAATTACAGAGGAACTTTAGAGACTTATCATGCACTCATCAATTTATGTTCAGCAAATCATGTTTTATTGGAAGTATTGATTATTTGTAAAAGTATGATCATATAAATAACTTTGATGCAGGAAGCAGAAAGAGAATCGCAAAAAAGTTTCTCTCCTGTTATCAAAATTCGCTACAGGGGAGGAATTTATAGGGGACGATGCCAAGGAGGTCTTCCTGAAGGAAAGGTACTTTTTTACTGTTCTGCAGCACCAGTATATCTTAGCACTTAGAACAAGATGGTTTATTAATGCCTTTATCGAGTTAAAGTTAATCTGTTTGTTGATGTGTCTTATCAACTTGTTGTTTTAGGGTCGTTTAACCTTTGCAGATGGAAGCTTCTATGATGGCATGTGGCGGTATGGCAAGAGATGTGGTTTGGGTACCTTATGCTACAGTAATGGAGATGTGTTCCAAGGAGCATGGAGGGATGATCTTATGCATGGGAAGGTATGAAACTTTTATATGGGCTGCATCTTACATTCTATTCATCCATTTTTCTCACTCAAGTCAGATTGACCATAAGGATCTGAACTAGAACTGTTATTGGCTTTATTTATTAACTTATTTTATGGATAGCCCTAAAAAACAATTCCATTGATAATCTTGCTCAGTTACTCATGCTGATGTGGCACTTGCAGAAAAGCTTAACCACATCGGGGCTCCATCTGGCACCCACCTAAATCCCCCACCTCCAACCCTATTGCACCAATTTCCAACTGCCACATAAGACCAGATAACTGGGCAGGTAGTGGAGTGGGGAGGGTAGCAGTACATTTTTATTTATTTATTTATTGCACTCAAAAGATGAGGAAGTATCTGACTAGTACACCATTGCTCATTTGAACCTTCCAACTAGTTGCAAGAAGTGCTTGGATGTTTTGGGGCTTGAATTGTGTGTATTTACTGCCTTTCCACATATTCTAATAAATAAACAGTTCCAGCGTAGAATAAAAATTCCTTCCTCAAAAATCTATTACCTACTTATATCTTGGGTTGATTGTTCATGTAAGTTTTTGCCACTAATTCGCACAACCATGTTGTGTAAATTTACAAGGAAAATATCATTAGAATATAAGGCATGCAACAAGAATACTGGAATTCTGAAGCTATCATTGTGAAATTTTATGCTCTTCAAGAGGTACAAATCAATTCTAGGTTTTGTGCAAAAGCTATCAAGAAATGTGAAGGCTGACCACGATGCTTTTTTTAACATACGGGTATGGGTGCCTGAGGGCAATTTTTTTGGACCCACCAGATGTGCAATTGGAGGAAAATTATCCGGGCTAGATGGGAGAAGAGATTCACTATCTTTTTTCCAGAATTGATATTATTGGTGGTCTGGGGAACCTGACATAATACCCCATCAGTTCCATGAAGATGTGGTGAAGAAAGGAATGGAGGTTGATGAGGTCATAGCAGCATGATTCTTTTCTTCACTATATTCTTCATTGTTTTACTGTTTGTTGGCAAGGCAAACATCTAAAGCAATTACTGTAGCGACTAATATGGATCCTGAATGTTGCCTAAAAGACAAAATCAACTGTAGTAAGACCAGATTCTTCCATAAATCAACTGTAGTTGCTCTCAGTTTGCTGGCTTAGACTACTATTATGAGGCACTAGTTTTTTTCTTTTAATTTTTCCCCTCTAATTCATCCCTTTTACATGAAAAATTCTAATTTATTGTGTATAGGGTTGGTTCTATTTTCATAATGGAGACCGTTGGTTTGCGAACTTTTGGAAGGGCAAGGCAAATGGAGAGGGGAGATTTTATTCAAGGAATGGTAGCATCTTTTTTGGCCATTTTAAAAATGGCTGGCGTCATGGCCAAAGCCTATGTATAGATATTGATGGATCGAGGTATTCAAAGAACCTACTGCTATCAACTTTACTTTGACAACTAATGCAATTAATAGAAGTACTTGAAGGTATTCTTTACTATTTTCCATTGCCATTTTTTCCAAAACCTGTGGGTTATATAATATTAATAATATATATCTGGGATATCAATTCAAAACATGGAATATAGATTTTCATATATCCATATGTTTTAAGAAACTAAAGAATTTGCATATACTCATAATGGAAGTTTTTGTGTGGGTAGAATGATGCAAGAGGAAAAGTTAAATATCTTAACAAATATCAAACTTGGACTAAAGATGTGTGAAACATGAAGAAAAATAAACAGAACAAGTACCTTTTAGATGTGACCCAAATCTCAAATGCAATATCTAAAAGATCTTGTATACCCAGAAATCATAGCCAACAAAAATAAATAAAGAAGCAGATAAATAAGTAAATAAAAATTGAAGAAAAGAAAAACCATAAGTTCTATCAGAAAGCCTACCTAAATGGCATGTGAAGAAAACATGCATTTTATTAGTATGCAACAGCAGAGGCTATTGAGAGGGTGGGCCATAGCAATTATAATTAGATGTTCTCAGTGAGAGTGAAGCCATAGAGAAAGAAATTGAAGTTACCAAAGACACGTTCAAATGAGCAGTTGTGATCAAAATTGGAAAACTTCTCAAGTTGACTCATGACTTGGCTTATTCTACTCTTTGACAATTGTTGAATCAAAATGCCACATGGCTTGGCCTGCTTGAGAGAGGAATCTGACTTAGATTAATTTGGTTATGTCAACCATGACTTGTATGACTTAACTAGTTTAAAAAAGGCATCTAAGTTTAATTCAAGAGCTTTTTTTCTTGGCTTAAGCAAGTTAATTTGAGTGCAGAATTCACCCACATCGTATATGCTTTTAATTAAGGTTTCAAGTTCCATAGGATAGAGGTGTCCTAATCTTTCCATGGAACAGGATGTCCAACGGCCATCCCTACATGCCCGATAAGTACTCTCCATTTTTTCCCTTCTTCTTTCCTTTCTTTTTTTCTTTTCATTCTTTTTTTTCTTTCCTTTCTACCTTCTTTCCTTCCTTTTTTTTTTTTTTTCTTCATCATTCCTTTTTTTTCGTTTTTCTTCTTCTTTCTTTCCTTTCTTCATTGTTTCCTTTCTTTCTGTTTTTTTCTTCTACCTTCATTTCTTTCCTTGTCCTCTTTTTTTCTTTTCTTCCTTCTTTCCTTTGTTTTTTTTTCTTCATCATTCCTTTTTTTTCGTTTTTCTTCTTCTTTCTTTCCTTTCTTCATTATTTCCTTTCTTTCTGTTTTTTTCTTCTACCTTCCTTTCTTTCCTTGTCCTCTTTTTTTCTTTTCTTCCTTCTTTCCTTTGTATTTTTCTTCGCCCTTCCATCGTTTCTTTCCTTTTTCTTCTTTTCATCCTTTTATTTTTTTTCTTTTCTTATTTCTTTCCTTTCTTTTCTCTTTCTTCTTTTTTCCCTGTGTGGATTGGTTTTGAAGTCCCACCCTCATCCTAGTCCTATTTTCTTATAGGAATAAGAGGAGACGGCCTCTGTCTCTCTTAATTTAAAACATTGCTTTTAACTAGCATCATTTTTTGTTACTATCATAAGTTATATTATATTCTCATACAAATTTACATTTATTAACCTGCAAGCTGCATATAGTTATATAGAACTCACAAAAATAAGTAAATTAACCTTCTATTAACACTGTAATAGTTTCACATCATATATTATAAAAGCAAATTTTATAATGCCTTTGTCTGTTTATAGGGTAGTGCTGTAAATAACAGCAACTCCAAAGGCATAAGGGCATTGCATGGTGGTGTTGAAGAGCTTGAATTTGATCTCTATTTCTGAAAAAATATTAAAAAGGCATGGTAGCTAAACCCATTACTTTTATGTTTTGTTGCATATAGCTTCTTATAATATTCAACTATAACATACGAAGGCCCTTTGTATCCTTATTTATAAATCAAGTAAAATAATTTGTATATTTTTTCATATTGAACCTTCTATTAAGGATCTATTACAAAAATTAACCATAGCGCATAAAAGCAATTTGAGTTGTAAAAGGTAAGGTTGCCCTTGAGCTAATCGTAAGATTGAATACTTTCCAAATCTCTTTCCTTTAGTTGCAATGCCTCCACCACCAACATCCTACTGGCTAGTGACCTTTAGGTGCATATAGATTGTTGAGAAGATCAAGCCGTCGATCTTCTCTAGGACATCAGTAGCGAGGATTGTGTTGGATAAGTTGAGGGTATGGAGGAGATAGAGGACAATAAAGTGGGGGCGAAGAGGTCGCAAGAGCTGAAGTTAGTGGCAACATCAACACTAAGGGGACGGTGAAGTGGGATAAGAAAGACAGGGAGCAGCCATCGGCAAGAAGCCATCAGTTGGAGAGGAGGGTAGTGAAGCAGTAGGAATGGCAGAGGGTGAAGAAGTGGAGGTGAAGCTCAAGAAAGGAGAGGTTGGAAGAGGTAGAAGGATCAATGGGATAGAGGAGGATATTGGCAATGTCAAGGTTTGCAAACTCTCACTAGTTGTTGTGCCATTAGGATTGCATCCTCTACTCCCTCCAAGCTCTCCCCTCCTACCCATCTCTCCCTCCTCCTCCTTGTAGACATTGAATATTGTCTCTTTACTTCTCTCACCCCACTAACATTAGCTACCTCAATTCCATTGCATGCATCTCCTCCACCCTCTACCCTTATCATCTCCTAAGTTTACAAGCCTGCCCTCTGCTCGTCCCCCATATCAAAGTCATATAGGCACCCATTGCTGCTTCCCTACATGGTTCATCATCTCCATTTGGAGCTCGGCTCACCCTCGATAGCTTCCGCTCTTACGTTTACTAAATCCTGATCACTGCCCACTTCGACGATGCCCTCAAACCCATTGTCCTCTTCATCTTCTCTACGACCTTGGCAACGATGAGAAGAAGCAAAGAGTGGGAGCTCAATCAAGTTTAAGCAAGTAGGAAGAGTATTTTCATCATAAAGCTCCAAACTAACACGTACCACAACAACTTTGCCTTCTCTGTTAAGAAATAATTAACCCATAGTGTTACATACAAAAATATGTGCAGTTATTTGTCTTGGTTTGTAAATAAGGATAAGGAGGTCTTTATATGTAATAAATGCATAATGTAGAGGGCAATATGCAAAAACACCTTTTTTGGTTGTTAATCCTTTGATGGCTTTAAATTTAATTCTATGAAATTATAGTAAGTCTATATGTAATTTGTAGTATTTATTTTAATATACATGACTCTCCTAAGTTCGATAATTGGGAGGGGGTGAATCGAGTCGGAGTCAACTTTTCCAGCCTTCGGCAATTGGTGGCTACAAGAGTAGCGACAGTAGTTGAGTGGCGCTGGAGTGCATAGGCTTGGAAATGTAAGTGAAATGAAGAGATTTTCAAGGTCAATAATGTGTTTTCTGCTTTTCCTTTTGAAAGTGAAAGGCCATCTCTCTTCGTTTCCCCTACAAACATACACGACCATATTGAAGGAAGGTTGATAAAGATTAATTTTTGCTGTAGCTATAAGTCTATTTGACTACATAAATAATCATAATATTTTTTCCATTCATCAACTGTAGGAAAAATTTGATTGATAACATCATACTGACTGTCATAAGCAATCTTTGTTACCAGTCTACTTTTTTATGCAAACCAGCAATCCACCTGCCTTGTTTGTTGTGTGAATTTGAGATTGAATGTAACATATGATGCTTGCAAGAAGTTAATAAAAATGCTCATTTGTCCTAATTTTAAGAGTTAATAATGATATACGATGCCTGCAAGAAAACTTCAAACAGGAAGCCTATTAATCTTGAGCAATTTCAATCTTCTTAGGATCCTTTTCTACTGCAGTTCTTCTCATTGTTAACTTGCCTTCTGTTATCTGCTGGGAATCTATAATTATCTGTTCTTTTTATAGGTGGACTGAGATATGGGATGAAGGTGTGCTTGTAAGCAGGACTCAGATGGACAAGGAAGCTTCTGGGTAATAGAGCATTTCAAACAGGAAGGTGTGCCTGCAATTGGACTTCTAGGAGGAAGGTGTGCTTGCAAGAAAATTTTAAATGGGAAGCCTATTAATTTTGAGCGTTTCAATCTTCTCAGGATACTCTTTTGCTGCATTTCTTCTCATCTTTAACTCACCTTGTGTTATTTGATGGGCAATCTGCCATTCTGTCCTTTTTGTAGGTTGGCTGAGATATGGGTAATCTGCCAGTGTTTGTGAGGATTCAGCTGGATGTGGAGGCTTCTGGGTAATTGATTGTCCAGCATTTTTTAAAAGATTTATTTGACCTTCACTGGTGGACTATTTGTGGTGTGTCTGTTGGTTCTTTTGTATAGGTTTTGATTGGTCTGCAGAATACTTCCTGCACTGTGAGGATTCACTACTGTATCCTCCAACTTGTCATGAGAAAGGTTGCCGTGGTTGAACATATTATGCGAACTGGTGACCAAACCGGATCCAACATGAAGTTGGAACTCTTGGTGCCAGAGCAACTGACGCCTGTTGGCAGGACAAATGCTGCTTCTGTAATTTGATAGATATTTGTATAGGGCATGAAAAGAAAGATTGTAAAATTCTTCCTTTTCTTATTCACTCAATAACCTAATACTGTTGTCTATTAATGTTCAACTCAGAAAACAATTAGACAGTGCATGTGAGGATTAATCAAATCTTGATAGGAAAATGGTTTGTGATGTCGAATTGAGAAGTTGATGTCATGAGATCTATGCTGTCTGAAGTCCAGTACAAAAGTTCCCGGGGATGATGCTATTCATGTTAACAAACAGAGGTCTTGTGCTTTGCATCATCTTGGGAAAAAAATGTCTGACAAGATGATTGATGATTCTATATTGCTCTCCTTATCAGGCCTGTTTTTGGTGCATATATCCTCTTTAATTCAGCGTTATCTATCATCTCTCTCTTTCTTTAATTGTTTGATGCATAATGCATATTAAAGAGCAAGGAGTTCCAAGGATTGGACAAAGATGTATTGGTCATGTTTGTTTACTTACTTTCAAACGTGTGCAAGTTTGAATTTGATAGCAACGAATGCTGAAGGATGCTTCAATGAATTAACTATTCTCTTTACTCTTCTATCTTGTCAATGAATTAACAACTCTTAGTTTATTCATTGAAGGGTGCTTCAATGAAGTATTGCGAGTTTTATTGCTCCTTACTGTTGTAGGTGTCGGTGAATAAGCGACACTTCTCTCGACACCTTCCAGTGCAAAGGTGGTGGACATTTATGATTTTGTTTTATTAGGGGTGGTTGATGATGTTAATAGCTCTGTGCGTGGCTTTCATCGAAGTTCATTTCTGCCTTGATAGCCGCTTTTGCTGTGATATACTTCTGGTTAGCACGTGAATGATATCGTAAATAAAGAAAAATTTTAAAAAAATAATATTAAAAATTGATATAAGAGGATTAAGGCTTTCAAAGTAGCTTTAAGTAATGGGATTGAAGCTCGATTTTTTTAAAAGAACCTTATAAAAGTATTAAGTATCCTAGATGAACCCTTATGTTATACATATTAATACTATGTTATATTATTTTGGGTTGTTGATGATGTTAATATCAGTTATTTGAGTAAGAGCTGTCATCTTGCCGTGGACCTATATTCCCTAAATAAATAAAATACTTTTTTTCAAAATTCAAATTTTGTTATCAATCTTTCCCCAAAAAAGTGTTAGCAAAAAATTTTAATTTAATTTTTTTTTTTCATGGGCAGTGATTTGGGCAATAATGTCGCTGCGTGGACGGGTTGGTGCTAGGTCGCTGTCTGCCAGGCCCAAAATGGGCGTTAGAGCCCTAGCCGCGATGTCTGACGCACAAATCCCGATTTGACGTATTTGCTGGGCATAGTAGTACTCATGGTTAATGGGGCCCAAAAATAAATAAATAAATAAACTGCAACAAACCGATAGAATAATTGAAACCTTGACTTCAAACGGATCTCAAAAAAGTCCTTTTTTTTTTTTTTTCCCCATGGTTTCCATTTTGAGCTCAAATTACAATGTAATTGAGCTGTATGTAGCCTAATTGCATTGCAATTAAATTAATACTATCTGAAAGGTTGAGAGGTTGTAAGATTTCATTTTCTTTGTATTATCAAAATTATTATTATAAATTACTTTTGATTTATAAATTAATGTAACAATATTATAAACTAAAATTATATTATTATACTATAATCATTATAATGTAGTAATAATATAAAGAAATAACATAACATAACATAATAATATATTAGAATAATGTATCACAGAATTATATAATATTATATAATTATTATAATATCTTCTTACACTATTTTATTATTTTATATTAAAATAATATTCTGATAATAGTATTAAAATATGATGTGATACAATATAATATAATATAATTATTCTACATTATCATGTTATAATATCAAATATGATTATCCTTGTGTTTCAAAATTATAAGTTGATTCTTTACAAGCTGGCCTCTAAATAATTTGGATTTCACTAACAATTAAAGCATAACTAAATATATCACATATAATTAAATTATAACATTCCAAATGGGATAATGTATACTACAGCTTAATATATCATATAGTTGTAATAATTTTGATTATAGGGCTCCAGACGGCCCTGATTTGCATGAGCCAGTGTAAGTGGTCCTATCTACGAAACTTGTTCACCCTCATAAAAATCGTGGTGTTAACCAAATGATTGGCAAAGAAGGTTATCAGAGACGTGATCCAACTTTAAATCACATGAATCTGGTCAAGTACAACAAAGGTAGCCTTTTTAGTTTCTACCTTTGCTTTGCAGGTGCTTCCGGTCGGTTCTCTTTTGAAAGCCTCAAGAGGCAACGGACAAAAAGCCACGGGATGGAACGGACGGCAAGCAAAGAAATAAAGGAGAACTTGTTGAGATGAATATACGCAAGTACAATCGCAAACAGCATAATTTTTTTTTAAAAAAAAAAAAAAAAAAATCTAAAATTCCAATCCTCGGCAATCACAAAAACTTTATTCCTCTTCAGAGAACTGGGGTACTGGGGAGTCATAGATTTCGAGAACCAGACAAGGTATCTCCGAGCTTGTGATATATGCTTTTCTTGCCTTCCCCCTTGCTTAGGGATCACTTCTTTGAGCAATGTGCTTTGTCCTCCGGTTTCAGCTTCTCTCTGGCCCCATTTCCAGCTAGGAAATCTCATATTCCGCCTTTCCACCGGTGAAGTAAAAGAAATCCATCTTCGCAATCCAAATCAATGCAATTGAAAATTGTAACCATTGGCTATAAATTGCCACCTTCAGCATTATACGCAACCCAGACCTTAGCTTTCTTTGTAGGCTTTGGAGCTTGAATCTAGCCGGATTTTTTGGATAGCAACCAAATTTCCAAGATGGCTGCTCCTTCGCTCAGCTTCAAAAGATCAGACAGCATAGCTGAGAGCATGCCAGAAGCTTTGAGGCAGAGCCGGTACCAGATGAAACGTTGCTTCTCAAGGTAGGCTTTTGCTCCCCATCCGTTCATCAAATAATCTTCTATTGAGTTTTTTTATATCCATGTATCACATATCAACTTTTGAGAATGGCTTCATCTCCCAAATGGGAAATCAGTTATGTCTCCAAGGGTAAGAGGCTCATGAAGAACCGGGAATTGATGGCGGAGTTGGAGAAGTCGATGGACGACGTGGTCGAAAAGGACAGACTCATGGAAGGTTTCCTTGGTTACATCATTTGTTGCACCCAGGTTGCCTACTCATTTTAGCCTTTGCATGAGAAATCTGTCAGTTTTTTTTGTATGTAGACAAAATTCAATTTGTGATGTTATGATGGCAGGAAGCTGTTGTCCTTCCCCCAAACGTAGCATTTGCCGTCAGGCCACAACCCGGAATATGGGAGTTTGTCAAGGTCAATTCAGGGGATCTAACAGTCGAAGCAATCACTCCTTCGGAATACTTAAAATCCAAAGAAATATTATATGATGAGCAATGGTATCATTCCTACTAATCAGCAGATCAAAAATATAATGGTGTTCGATCCTTAAAAGGTCCCACAATCATGCAATTCATTGAAATTTCAGGGCACGGGATGAGAATGCTCTAGAGGTGGATTTTGGAGCCTTTGATGTATCAACACCTCACCTCACATTACCATCCTCCATAGGGAATGGCGCACGCTTTATATGCAAATTCTTATCATCCAAACTGAACGAGAAGTCCGAGAGCATGAAGCCATTATTGGACTACTTGCTCGCCCTTAATCATCGTGGAGAAGTGAGAACTTGAAAGCAAAAGAATAGTTTATGCTACCTTATTACAGTTCAGTAGTTTAGAGGTCTGACTGTATACCATTTCTATTTACTCTGCAGAAATTAATGATTAATAACACCATCGAAACTGTGAACAAGCTTCAAACAGCTCTGCTTGTGGCTGAAGTGTTTGTCAGTGATCTTCCCAGAAACACTCCATTCCAAAAGTTTGAACAAAGGTGATTCTGCTGTTTATCCTCAACAAAGGCTTCAAAGGTACGAAAATAAGGTTCAAAATTGCGCTCTCTTCACATACTCTTTTTGGTCTCACAGATTTCAAGAGTGGGGACTGGAGAAGGGATGGGGTGATACTGCTGAAAGGGTTAAGGAAACCTTGCGGTGTCTGTCTGAGGTTCTTCAAGCTCCAGATCCTGTGAACATGGAGAAATTCTTCAGTAAAGTTCCCGCCATCTTTAACATTGTGATCTTCTCTCCCCACGGCTATTTCGGACAGGCTGATGTTCTTGGTTTGCCTGATACTGGTGGGCAGGTATAGAATTCTATCCACAAACGAAGGAAACAAACCAGAGAATTTGAATGATATTTCTGAAGTTATTCTTTGCTACAGGTGGTTTACATCCTGGATCAAGTAAAAGCCTTCGAAGACGAATTGCTCCTCAGAATCAGGCAGCAAGGATTGAGTGTACAACCTCAAATTCTTGTGGTACGTTTAAGAATGTAAAAATTTAGACAATATTCATTAAAGTGTAAAACTATAGAATGACAATTAAAGAGGGAAGGAAAAGAAACCAATGGAGCTAATTGCAGGTAACTAGGCTGATACCAGAAGCCCGAGGAACTAAATGCAACCAGGAATTCGAGCCAATTCTCAACACCAAGCACTCACACATCCTTCGGGTGCCATTTAAGACAGAAAACGGGATTTTACAACAGTGGGTTTCTCGTTTTGATATCTACCCTTACCTTGAGAGATATGCTCAGGCATGTAATTGATCCTATTTTTATATTAGATTCCATAGCTTCCTTCAAAAGGGAACAATCTGATGAGAAGTTATCAACTTCATGGGTCTTCAGGATGCCGCTGCCAAAATTCTCGACCACATGGAAGTGAAACCAGACCTGATCATTGGGAACTACACTGACGGAAACTTGGTGGCTTCACTTCTGGCAGCCAAACTAGGAGTAACTCAGGTTCTGGCTATGATGCTATTATCTCTTCTACTCCACGCAATATCATGTTGAGCTTTCAAACTACTTACCATATGTAAAGCGAAGGTTCTCACAGTGTAGAATGTGTTATTATTCTGCTTCAGAGGATTGTTACTTATTTGGACGTGTCTTGACAAACTAGGGAACCATTGCACATGCTCTTGAAAAGACCAAGTATGAAGATTCTGATGTCAAGTGGAAGGAATTGGATAGGAAGTACCACTTCTCGTGCCAGTTCACTGCTGACATGATTTCAATGAATGCTACTGATTTCATCATAACAAGTACATTTCAAGAAATCGCTGGAAAGTAAGTGCACAATAAACCTGTAATTCTTTCTTTGCTCAAATAACAAGTGTTCGTGAGTCAAAAATCTTGAATGTTTTCATGATGCAGCAAAGATAGGCCTGGACAATATGAGAGCCACCATTTATTTACACTTCCAGGGCTATGTCGATATGTCTCAGGCATCAATGTCTTTGATCCAAAGTTTAATATAGCTTCTCCCGGAGCTGATCAATCCCTCTACTTCCCCCACACACAAAAACAGAAGCGCTTGACTTCATTTCATCCTGCCATCGAGGAGCTGCTGTATAGCAAAGTAGATAATGAGGAGCACACGTAAGTCTTCAAACCAACCTGTAATTTTTTAGGAGGAACAGAAGTAATTCCTCAGGACATGAATTCAATTTTCAGTTTCTTTTTCCCCTCTGAAAGGAAGACTCAATTCTCAATGTTGCAAACTTTATGAATGGAAACAGAGGACAGCTTGCAGACAGAAATAAGCCAATCATCTTCTCAATGGCAAGGCTTGACATAGTCAAGAACTTAACTGGGCTAGTTGAATGGTATGGGAAGAACAAAAGGCTGAGGGACCTTGTGAATCTCATTGTGGTTGGGGGTTTCTTTGACCCCTCAAAATCAAAAGACAGGGAAGAGATCAACGAGATCAATAAGATGCATTCGCTGATTGAAAAGTACCAATTGACAGGTCAGATAAGATGGATAAGGGCACAGAATGATCGCGTTCGGAATGGCGAACTATACCGCTGCATTGCTGATACTAAAGGAGCTTTTGTTCAGGTTTTGCTTTGCACTTTCCACAGTTGCTACCATCACCTACTTTATATATGAAAAAGAACATTATCTGCTGCCTTCCTTTGTTTCAGCCTGCCTTGTACGAAGCATTTGGACTTACAGTCATTGAGGCAATGAACTGTGGCCTGCCGACCTTTGCTACCAACCAAGGTGGACCGGCAGAGATCATTGTTGATGGAGTTTCTGGTTTCCATATTGATCCCAACAATGGAGATGAAGCTAGCAACAAGATTGCAGATTTCTTTGAGAGATGCCGGGAGGACAGCACCTACTGGAACAAGGTGTCGACAGCTGGGCTCCAACGGATATATGAATGGTAATATCAATCAGTAGGATGACTAGATGACAACAATATTTTGGTAATCATGATGTAGTAATTGACGAGAGAGTATTCTAATGACAGTTACACGTGGAAGATATATGCAACCAAGGTGTTGGACATGGGATCAGTCTACGGCTTCTGGAGGCAACTGAACAAGGATGCGAAGCAAGCCAAACTGCGATATATCCAGCTGCTCTACAATCTCCAGTTCAGAAATTTGGTGAGTTAAAAAGCAAGATTCAGCAAGTAAATAAACAAATCAATTGACAGAATTTTTGACATTGCTTATACAATCTTTTCCTTGTTGGCAGGCCAAAATGGTTCTCTCAGTGAGTGTCCAAACTCCAGAGCAGGCCGCACCAAAGCCTACAACAAAACCTGGGCTGCAGCCAGGACAAAGGCAAGTTTGCCCAACACTCTTTAGAATTTTACGAAGGATATTCAAGCGAAAGCGCTACTAACAACTTGTTCTTGAACCTACCACAGACGCACGCAATCACGCTTGCAAAGGTGAGACTTTAGTCGTAGGATTCTTTTCATCTCAATGCTTTCCCTCATCCTGCTTTTCTTACGCTATGACATACCACCATAGGTTGTTCGGTTAATCGCTGAATCCCGCATGCTCTCAGGCTTATAACGGACTGCTTCACGCCAAAAGCAACCACCAGGACGGACTACATAAGTGAGTAGAAGCGAAATACATGCCGAACAGAGATTTTATAATCGAATGATGATTATACTTGTACCCCTACCCGCTATGTGTCTGGATCTCAGACACCTGTAAACGAATGAGATATCATCATAATAATAATAATAATAATAAAAAGATTTATCAGCAATGAAATCCAGATCAAACTTAATTATTCTTTGAGCAGTAAAACATTTCAAAGCAGCAGCAGCAGTGCCAATACGTGTCGTGCGGGAACAATGGCACTAATGAGGTTAAGAAACCTATGCATGATAACACATCGGGTCGCATGAACCAGATGGCAAGACATATATATGTTCAACACTTAGAAAAAGAAAAAGAAAAAGAAAGAAAGCTAACATTCAACAGAATGGGACATTAAGCAGACATAAGTCCAAAAGCTGATGGGCGTCTTTCAGGCCCATGACCCGAACCATAGCGCAGTCAGGATAAAGCCTTCAGCGGTCCATCCGCCATAAACACTGTTGAATGGAAAAATGCTTTACGTACCACCCAGCCATGCAACGGGCAATAACACCCTCCATGATCCACTCACCCACCTAGCCCCATGTATGGTATCCAAAAACCAGGATTGGCACTCATTCAGCGTGCAAAGATGGTTCACGAAGCAACAGTCTTCTCAAGTACATATATGTGCACCTTCAGATGCAACAGAACAGAACATCGAATTGTATATTTTATGCCACCATGTCCCTAAGAGATTCTCAAATATGCATTTAATTATAATGACACCAAGTCACACATCACATGTATGACAATAAAACTCAACAAAAATCTCAAATAGGCATTAAGCATGATGTCACCAAAAGTCAAGTCATACATGAATAACCATAAAATTCAACAAGATAATGCAAACAGAAGGGTACTGGTCAACTTTAATTAAGCACTAACAGTAGAAGCCAAGTGTTTTACACGGCTCAGCAATAAAACATAACCCTCTTGACATTTTCTTTTAATGCGGGAAGGGGCCTAACAGCTGCACTACCAGGGACCCGGGTACTGCGTGGTCCACCAGGAGGAGCCCCTCGACCAGCTGCAGCTCCACTTGCCAAAGAACCACTATCTGATGTCTCTGGTTCCATATAAAAGCGGGCCCGGAAAGCAGCCAGATGAGCATAGTATGCAGGCGGCACTGTCAGAAAGAAAGACATACCAGTCATCAGCCATGGAAGGCTACATGTTCATACCTAGCCCCTAGGAAAGAGTAAACCAGGGGTTGAAGGACCGGAAACGAGCAACTTACCAATGGATACTGAGCGTGTGCACCTTGCATAACTGCAAAATCAATCCAGAATTTAGTCAAATAGATTACGAGCTAACAACATGGTAAAAGAACAGGAGGATTGTGAGAGATTTACGTGTAGCAAAGATTGTTTGTAAGAGTCTGCAACGCATCAGCAGTGAATTTGTTTTCATCCCACAAGACATGATAATGAGCGGGACGGCTTGTACCCTATAACATCACATGTGATTAACATCTCACTATCAATCTAGCGAACGGACAATAAATAAAACATGAATAAACAAACAATAAGGAAAGGTTGCAATGATGGGGGAAAATATACTTGGATGCCAGCATGACTGCACAAGTAAAAATCAAACTCAGTTGGGTGGCAAATCTTAGAATCAACAACAGTACCTGCAATTTATGAGGATGGTAACAAACACATCAACATTAATTTGTTCATAACTGAACAAAAAACACACTTAGAAATAACCAATAAATCTTGGGAAAATTGTTAGAATGGTATCATTTATCTGGATCATTTGTAATTTAAGCAACAAACCAGGTAGTATATTTCCACTCTTATCAACTGATTGGTAATCGTGATGGTTATTTGCAAACAGCCTGGTGTGGTGGCGTTTTTGGACCACCACAAAAGTTACTGGTGGCTGATAGTTTGGTTCTAGAGAGGCACATGCCTGAGACAAAATTTTAAGAAGAAAAGAAACATTAGACAACCAATTGATTTGGCAATATTGAATAAAGATCTAGGCACAGCGAGGTCCAAATGTGTTACCTTCCGAATTGCATCAAGCTCATACAGTAAAACTTGATAAAATTGCCCCTCACTGACTCCATCCCTGCAAAGAAAGCACCATCAATAATTCTGCACAACAGAAAAGCATCAAGGAAAGTTATCTAAAGATCATACCTGTAAAATATAATTCGCTGCGGTTTTTGCCCAGTAGCCTTCTTAAAGGAAATTAGAAGCTCCCTACACATTTTAGTGATGTCATATGAGTTCTCTCAAATGAACTTGATGATGACAAAGATACAATTGATCAATCTTAAGTGACAAAGAAATGATGTAAGTCAACACGACTGATCCATACTTTATCATGCCACCAGTGACAGTTCCACGTTGAGGATCTTGCCAGACTTTAAACAAATCTTGAATCAATTCTTGACGATGGGCCTGAGCAGAAACTAATCCAGCATACTTTGTCACCTCGGGCCAGTCTTGAGATGCTACAACCTGCAGGATAACAGAGAGAAATAAGAGAATATAATCATATAACCAAAACACTATTTCAGAGGGAGAAAAAAAAAGAAAGAGAAAGGGGGGGGGGGGATCATCTTACAGCTGCAATAGAGGGACTGGAGTCCTCCCCAGGATGAGGATGTGTCACATCAGCACCAAATATAATGGTAGGTCTGTCACTAACCAGAGGTATGCGCCTTGTCAAGGCATCCATAAGGACCGTGTTCCTACCTCCAACCTTTCATCAAAACATTCTTGTCAAGTTGTGGTAAAGATTGAGAAAAATAAAAGGACGGAAAAATAAAAAGGAGCTTGAGAACATCACACACCTTCACGTTTATCTTGAGAGCAACATTTGCCAGGTACTGTTTACTCATCCTGAAAACATGCTTGGTCAAACAACACTGAGACACTAATCCAAGATCAGTCTCACAGATTCGTTTTAGATCACCTGACATAAGCCAAGGCAACAGTCAAATATAATATCATGATAACAACTTGGTAATCAGGGAACCAATCCAAACATTCTGTATCGTGGGACCAGGGCAATTAAAATCTCAAAGTTGACAAACAGATGCATAAGAGACAACACAAAAAAGATGGGCAGGGTGGGAAAAATACCATATAGAGAACCATTATTGTCGGGCAATATTACAATAAGTAGATCAAGTTCTTTGCCCTGGGGCTGGAGTATGCTCATTGCATCGTGATAGCGAGCTTTCAGAGCTCTTTCCACTTGATCAGGCCGTGCACTTAATGGAGGAAGCACAGGTTCTATACAAAATTCCTGCAGGAAGTTCAAACGACAGTATTGATGTAGAATATTATTTACATGATAGCAGGAAAAGGCGACCGAACAAAGGTATGTAAAGTATGTGCAATCAAAGAAGAAAATCAAGGAGATGTACCATCCCAGAAATCTGGCACATCTGAGCAAGTTCATGACAGAATCCACGAGCAACACTTTCTTGCACAGTACGAGAAAAATTGATGCATGTCCAATTTTGTACTCTCCCACCATTCACCATTTTCTACATTAGAATGAGATTATAACGCAAAAGGCAGTCCAATAATAAAATCATATGTTATATTTATGGCGGCATGCTTGAATTTCTGCATGAAAGAAGACATGGCTATGGCACAATCCATAAGGTTTTATGGCAGCGTTCAGTTCTGCTTGATAGCAGGGGGGTAATCTATAAGGAAAATCTAGTTGCTAAAGTCCTGTTCATTAATGGAAGATGTCTCAACCATCAAAGAGAAACTGCAGACATGATTAACAAGTGACAAAACCATTTCGAGTTTTGACATGTCTATATGCAATACCTTATTCATCATATTCCACTGGCCGACTCTTGGCAAGCAATTTTTCTCTTTACCAGTGTCATGGTATTTAAGCTGCAGTTCACACACAAAATGCAATCAATGATAGGTGGAAAAGTTATCGAAATCAGAAAGGTTGCATGGTGGCACTGCCAAAAGATTTATCCCAACAAGAAATTGATTTGCTTGTTCTGCGCACCCAGGGGGCAGGTAAAACCCGCGCTTCAACTGATGCAAGCTTCTCACTGATCTTGATGCCAAATTCTTTTGCATAAGGGTCTTCATGGTAAGCATTGTGATGAACCGTCTGCAGGCAATAGCGATGTATTAAGATGATAATTTTCCTAACAATCATTCTATTACATGTTGACATTAACATTTGAAGAAAAACACAGGTAACAGAAAGAAAGGAAACCAATAAGTAGTATATCTTGTGTTAATGGGATACAATGTGAATATCATGATAATCATAAGGTATAGATATTATAGGCCAAATTGCATTTAAAATGGAAATAAAGAAATAAACCAGCAACATAGCAATGTGGAAATACCAATTCGTAAAGCCCAATAGACAAAAATTAATTCAAAAGAAAGGTTTTAAATCTCATAAGATGTCCTAATTTCTCTATGAACCCACTATCCCGGCCCATCCCGATGGTCATCCCAGTAGATACCCCATTCTTCTCCCTTCTTTTCTCTTTCTTCCGTGTTTCCCTTGTTCCTTCTTTTTTCCCTTTCTCTCTTTTTCTTCTCCCTTCCTTAATTTGTTTTCCTTTTCTTATTTCTTTCATTCATTTATTTCTTTTCCTTCTTCCTTCCTTTCTTTCCTTCCTTTTTTTTCTTCTTTTCCCTTTTTGTCCTTTCCTTCATTCCTTCATTCCTTCTTTATTTCTTCTTTCTTGTACCTTTTTTTTTTGGAAGGGTTTCAAAGTCCTGCCCCCTGTACCAATCCTACTTTCTATAGAAATGGGACAGGACAGCTAGGACGCCCTCGACCCATCAAGACCAAAAGACTGGTTCAAAAGCAAAGTTAATTACAAACTAAAATATAAACAATACTATAAGCTATGAACTATAAAATTGGAAACAAGTTACAATGCAACATGATATAGATAATTTGATATGGAAAACCTTAAAATAGTAGGATATTATACAGCTAAGGTACACCAATGTGTGTATACATATGCATGTGCGTGTGTGCATGCACGCATGTGTATGCCCACACACGCATGCACACAAACATATACACAGATACATAATATGCATAATGCATGTGTATAGCATCTAGAAAGCACGGAAGGCTATCAAAATAATAAAATCCATATTTCATATAACAAAAACATCTTTTACAAGTTGATTAGTTATCATTCAAATCCAACTCCAAACCATACTTTGTATTTTGAGAGTAACATCATGAACTCCTAAATTGACCATTCACCTTTAATAGGTTAACATCAGAAAAACAAAGAAAATACCCTTCCCCTCATGTTTGGAGATGTTGGGGAAGTATTGCAATTGTAACAAAAGTCTTTGAAACGTTTTCTTTTCAATTTTGAAAAATAGGATACTTAATACTAATAATAGGGCATGTATCCAGGAAGCACCAAGGTATCAGTATCTGACACATCTGATATGAACAAGGCATGATTTTGAAGTATCCCTACTTGCTAGATTGTAACTAGGCTCACAGATAAAAAGAGGCATTTTTTTCATCAAAACGAAAAACTAGAGAGAACTTTCAGAATTGATCGATGAAATTAAGCCAGTTGCCTCACCTGTAAAATATCACGCTCGCGGTCATGAGGACGCTGGCATGTGACCTTTAGAAGAGCAGTTATTTGCCTCTCATTCAACCTCTTTGAATATCTCTGCCCTTCCACTATCTTGCAAACCTAAGATCATTACCCAGGAAAAGAAACAAGAACAAAAAGATTAGCATGGAATTTTTACCATAGAGATAGAAAATGAAAATGTATTTTATATAAGCAAAGAAAAAATCATAGGTTACACACACACACACAGATAATATGGAAAAGCAAGACTCGTCCATACACTACAAAAGCATGTGAAAGCTCACCTCCATGGGCAGATAATTCGGCCTCTGCTGGTTACCAACTTGCAGGCAAGGCCAATTGGTGTGTTGGATAGTAAAACCATAGGTCTCCTGAAAATACTGCACAACAGACTTCATAGTACCCCTTTCATCAACTGGGAAGCTGTTGTTCACATGTTTCCATGATAAACAGTTAGAACATAGAGAACTCAGGTTAGCAATCTACTAATGACATTCTCAAGAAAATATAAAAGAGAATGGCATCAAACATGGTATGCTAGAAAATAAGAGAGCAATCCCATACGTTAGTTCCCTAGTTGCCTGAGATGTTAAACCAGATATGCGATATTTTCTGCGCATATTTCCACGATGAGTGACCTCAACCTTCACTCCTCTCAGAGCCTTCTTGATCTGGTATATGCATGCATATAAGACAGAGAGAAGTAAGTTCACACAAAACACCATGACATGGCACCAAACACCACTAAATCTTATTTTTCAAAAGGGAAGAACACCTACTCTTAATCATTGATTTAATTATACTCCACTAGTTGAATAAATTAATAACAAAAAATAGGATAAAAATTACTGCAAAATTTTATCTGAAACAGGGCAAAAACAATTTCAGTCTACACTTGAGTATCAATATGCCAGGTTCAGTCAACTATTAGAATAGGAAGAGACTGGCTTCACTTTGAAGTAACGATTATAAAACAACCAGCAAAATGAGACATCTTTGCACAGCATAAAGAAAAAGAACATAGCTACAAAAATGACAGAAAATAAGAACTTAGAAGAAGACCTTCACACGGTCAGCATCAGACAATGGTCTCGCTTGGACATCCCTATTCAAAAGCTGAGTGACAAAGTCAATAACAGGCAGTGGTTCAATGAACGCAGTAGATGACATATCTGGAAAAAGAGAGTGAATTAGTGGAGCAAAAAAATGTGCAATGACAGTGTGGTTTTAAGAAATAAATTTCTATGCACCATATAAGTTATTCTTAAGAAAACATGCTATACATGTCAACAAAATACAAATAACTCTCCATAACAAGATCTGTAATGCCTTCGACTTCAAAGTGAGCATGCATCCACAAAGCAAAGACTACAGATGCAATGTGTGGAAAAAGAGCATACTGCATACTACACATTCTGCTTTTTCTTAGAGGCTTATTGATCGCATAGTGCGGTGCTTTCTCTGTGCCATGCAAAAACAAATCTTGTGAGATTCATGTCTCATAAAGTCCATAGCATGAATAATGTTGCAGTGCACATGAAATGGATATAGCATACAGGACTTTGGAAGTACACACAGATATACTAGGTATGCAATATGCATGTTATGCTAGCCTCACTTGATATGACCAACCCAGTGAATGCACTCAATGACATTGCAAATTTCTTCTAAAATATCAACCACCAATTGTCTTTGAAGCATCAACATTATCTTACATCTTAAAACAGAAATTTTAATTTGTATCTATGCAAGTTCTGAATTAGAATTCATTTGGACAGTCAAACCACATGCTTGAATCTCAAAAGCATAGAGGTACATGCTAAGAGAAAAGGGAGTGTTAATACCAATGTTCAGTGATAAGCCCATTTGAGTAGGGCGGATGCTCTGGTAAAAACCCCGCCAGCTCTCCAATCCCTCACCAAGTTGTTGCCTTCTCCCTAAATGAGGCGAATAGAATGACCTACCAACAGGTGAATATCTGCAGACCACCACAATGCGTTCCATTATGTTCAACACCCAGCAAATACTAGAGCAGCAATGGACATACATCAGGCACGTGGAAGTTACCTGGTAGTAGGTAACTCACGCAGCACAATGTCAAGCACTTGAAGAGCTTCTTGGGGAGCATCTGCTTGCCTCCCAGCTAAAAACATTTCCAGGTGATGAAGATCCGCACGTGCTGCTAGTTTGATAACAACATTAAAAGTCCTCTGCCGCCTGAAGAATAGAATTACATTTAATGATTTGGTCAGCCACTTAATAAAATTAGAAATAAACATAACTTCAAAAAATATATTTGTGCTCTGAACAAAAGACCTTTCAGTGCCCGAACCATCATCCTCATCTATCAAAGTAATTTGAAACTCTCTTGAGGTAAACGGCAGTGGACCGGCTGTGTAAAGGCTTTTCCTGCCATCATAGGCTGGAAGGCGGCCTCCTAAATAAGACTCCCTGTACAGTTTGACTAGCTGTTCCATCACAGCACGGTTCACACCACGTGACGTAACTTCAGGCTTGATGGAAACCTGATTGAATACGACAAAAATTACAAGTCAATGGGAAAAACATATGGATAAGAACTATAATAGATTTACATGTCATTTTAGAGGCAGACTCACATCATACTGATGAAGATCCTTGTCAGGTAGCTCAGCAAAGAAATGATTCGCCTTCACCACACATCTATCACCAAAGCTACCTTTCCCAGGGCGCAGTGGAAACCTCAGAGACTTGCTTGATGATGCTGGCGGAACAACAGGTTGGATCGCCTGACTGGGTGTGGCTTCACCCTGAACAGAGAGCTGTTGGATCTGTTGAGTCATCTGAGCAACAGACATCTCTGGCTGCCTCGATGAACTTGGCTGCGATGAAGAAGCTTGGGCAGCTTGATATGGAGCTGGCATTGCTTGGTGCAGCTCGGGTGCTGGTGGTCTTGATGGACCTGCAGAGGGGCCAACCACACGTCCGCCGGCCGTACTTCCACCTCCCCTGCGGCCACCATAATGCTGCTGAGATGGCATTCCACCTCTAGGAAATGGCCCACCACGGCCCTGGTATTCAGATGCTGGGGCACCTTGCTGATGTGGTGCCATTCCACCACGAGACTGTGCTCCACCTCGTCCCTGATAGTATCCTCCACGACCTCCTTGCTGGGATTGTTGAGGTGCTGGACCCCAACCCCGCCCTCCTTGTTGCTGCTGAGTTGGACCCCTTTCAATTGGACGCTGGGGCCCACTTTGCCCACTGCTGCCACTAGACTCTGCAGATTGTGAGCTCTCCCCAGAGCCAGGAAGTTCAGTTCGCCTCTTCCTCACCATGTTGGCAACTGCAATAGAACAAAGTATAAATATATATGCGCATGCATATGAACCTTGACAAAAACTGACAGCAAAATTGACTCCAATAGCCTACACCAGGCAGCTGTAAAAATTGGAGATAACAAGACCCTGTCCAACAACTGTGGTCTAATACAATAACCTAGTAGTTGAAAAATTGGAATTAAGAAGCCCTATCTACTGAACAAAAAACTCCATCATCAATTTTGCATTGTGCTTCCATGAGCACATATGCAAATATTCCTGATCGTGTTACTTCCTAGATGTAGTTACCTGGAGTCTATATTTGTCAGGGAGCCAATCAAATATAGATAATGGAAGACAATACAAACCAAAAAGATCTGCATTATAGAATCCTTACCGAGCATAATTGGCATATATCCAATGCCAGTAATTAATAATAATAAAGTACATTTATATGCAATATGAAATAATAAAAATGCCTGGGGATGTACACATGAAAACCCCATAACTTGCTTCCAAAATAGCAAATATGACACGTTCTTCACAAGATTTGACTATATTGTCCAAGATATACCAGCAGATTTTAAGGAAATCTGCATATTCCACCTTAAAGAAAATTTACCGCAAAGAGGGTAACCTTAGAAAGTTCACAAACATTGCTGGTTACACCAAACTAAAGAACATATGGACTAAATCTTTTTCTGATTTGTGAAAAGATATGCTGAGGATAACATTTCTTTACCAGTGATCCAAATAGGATAGATCAAATAAATCACCTAGCATAAAACATACACTTCAGAAACAACCGCAGATGTTTCAAAACCAAGTAACTAAAGTTATCTACAAGACTCTGCAAATGATTCAACGCATACAAGTAAACGAATAAAGTCAACATATATAACATGAAACAGCATAAAAGATGTTAAGAACCACAAATAACAACATAGAATACTTCCAAAATAGCACATTCAATACATCAAACGCAAGATTTAACTACAGAATTTCAAAGGATACAACAGCAAGCTTCATGGAAGAAAGTTTATTGGACAAGTTTAGCAAGAACGTTTGGGAACCATCCACAGTTCATTCTAATACAGCAGAGATGGAGCAATCCGTAAAGTTTGACACCAAAAATAATCTAAAGAAGATATTCCATTCTTTATCGGGAATCCACGTGGAACAGCTCTACTAAACACAAAGGACAATAAACTACAACACATGAAAAGCAGCCACAGATATTTCAAAAACATCAATAACTGGTTATTATAACAACTGAAATAATACACTTGGCAAAAAGTATGAATCCCCACACAACCCTGTGAATCTTATAGTGTCTATAAAATCATTTTAAGGAAATTTCAATGACCAAACCAAAAAAATAATACAGAAGGGTAATCATTTTTTGTCAGCAATCTAGATCGCATGGCTCGCCTAAAACTATAGAACAAATCTCAGAGACTTTAAAAAAAAACAATCCCCAAAACTATTGCAATCAGGTTCTACCGAAAATAAGACATCAGCCTAATAAATATAATTCCAGTATTGCATATAAAAATAAAATTGATATAAAATGATACATTGAAACAGACCTACATGCATAAAATAATGCGTAGAGCTGAAACATTAATTTGTGAGGGAGAAGGAATGATTGCTGAAAGGTGAGTCTTAGCTCAATTTTGTTCGTTAAAAACTAAAAAGAAAAGAAAGAGATATTAAAACTCAGCAAACTCCTAAACAGGGCCAAGCTACACCGTTCTCTAATCTCTCATTTATCCATAACCAAATCAGAAGAACCAACAACCCTCTTGCCCCAAATAAAAACGAAACAGGAAAAAATAATCTGTAAAATCAAAAGAAACAAACGCCTCTTGTTAACAGATTATAAGTCACCAATAGAGAGAGGAGGGCAAAGGACAGACAGATCCCAAACCTCAACCCTAAAGCACATCGAAAATGTATGGAGGATAACAGCGTAGATGCAATATGATCGTCTAAAACCCTAGGGAGGTAGAGTCAAATCGGGAAAATAAAAGGCAAAAAACATGACCAAAGATCAGAGGCCAGTAAAGAGGGAAAAAAATCAGTGGATCGACAGTCTTCTGAATTACAAACAAAATACCAACACCCGTCTCTGACAATCGATCGTAGTAATAAAAATAATAATAAAAAAAAGCACTACAAATGCCAAGATAAGCACAATCGATCATCATAAAAAACTCCTAAACCTCACTCGCTAGCGCTACCAGAAAGCCGAAACGAACTCGATCTCGGTCTCCTCCCCCCATCTTCCATTCCAACACCAAATTAAACCCAAAAAATATGCAAAAATCAAAACAAAATAAATCAAACAGAGAAGCATACATTTCTCAAAACAAATCTCTCCTTCAAAAATGTTCCAAAAAAAAAAAAAACAAGAAGATATACTGCTAGATCGGAAAAAAGAACTAAAAATAGAAAAGCAGATGAAACCGATCTACGATCATCCGATGAACCCTAAACCAGAGAAATCGAAGAAGAAGAGCGAAGTAGAGGGAGAAAACCGCTATACCTTGATCGGAAAACCCGGTGCTGGAGGCGCGAAGCCGCTTGTTGCCGCCGAAAACCGCCTCGGAAAACTACTCGCTACCCCTCCTGTCTTTCTTCCTCAAAGCACCCAAAGCTAAGCCTAAGCAGTAGGTGGAGAGTAAAAAGGAAAGTGGGAATCGAAAAAGAAGCCCGCCCCCAGGTGGTGCCTAGAAAATGCCAGCGAGAAGACCGTCGCGTCCCCTCCCCGGTATTTAAAACGGATGTTGTTAGGGCGTTCCACGACCCGACAGGCCGCCAGTCCGGCCCGACGCCCGGTCCGAACCGGTCCGCCACGTGGCGCTCGAATGTCGCCCGTGAGCTGTCCGTTCTCTTACCTCCGAAGCCCTCGGTCCGGTCCAAGACCGACGCTTTTATCCGGCTGCCCGGTTCAAAGCGGGCTGCCACGTGGCGTCGCGCGTGCGCCTCCGGTGAGTTTCCACCGATCCATTGTATACTGCATTTCAGGAATCATCTTTGCAAATGGTATTTCTGGATAACGGGTTTGCACATACACGGCACAGACGGCGAGGTGGCGCGGTTCAAGTAGACTTGTAAGATTTCCCCTACAATTAGACAGGGCCCGGAGGAGGCACGCCGTGCTCCTCTTGATTTGGAGCGTTGGTGGATAGATGGACGGTGGTGATCGGATTGGGCGTTGGGACCGTGGATGGTCCAAGGGAGGAGTGGGGCCCACTGATCTGACGGCTAGCGTCAAGAGAAGGGAGACGGGAAGTCTCGTCTGCGGTACCACGGAGCTGACGCGAAGGCGTCGCGTTGCGGATGGACGGATCGCCACGTCGGACGGAGGGTGGGGTCCACGGTGCCTCGTGGAGGCGAGGCGTGGTGGGCCCACCCCGCTGATTTCGCCTGGACGTGACCGGCCGCTGTGCCCCCACTCGATAAACGAGTCGTAATATCTTATCGTATTTATTGATTTGTTTATTTATTTGTCTGTTGGTTTACTATTTTATTCTCAGCTACATGACACATGGATCCGTACAGGTGCTTCTCCCAACGAGCTGGCGAGAGGCCATTGGTCCACTCCCTGCAAGACAGCTCAGATTTCGACACGTTTGCGGTAAAAAAAAAAAAAACCTAGAAGTATGTTAAGTTGAAAAATAAAAATAAAAAATAAAAAAATATATTTAAAAAATAAAAAAATAAAAAAGGGTCCAGGGTTGGGGAGACCGGCTGCTGACTCGATGGGCTCAAAAGAGTCAGGGTGGAGGAGGGCACTCGCCGGGGGTGAGTCAGTGGAGCACTTTGGGTTAGTTCGATTAGCCGGGAGGCTGGGGTTGGTGTGGTCTTTTTGTTGCCATTTTTATCTTATCACCACCCTGTTTTAGATAAGAATCTCACGTTTTCAGCAAATGAGCCATGACTTCTTCTGAATGGTAGGAATGGGTCCACTGTTTTATGATCGTATAGAACCCACCCGTTTTTACATTGTCAATTTGATTGGTATTGGAAAGTTGAGTTCCAGTGCTAGTAACTTGGGATGGTGACTTCTTATTTGGAATGATGGATGAATTTTTGGCACAACAAATATTACAATGACCTATAAAGAAGAGGAGTTGTGATGTCGAACAGTTTTGAAGACAATCAACGATTCTTTACCCAAAAAAAAAAAAAAGGGTTATTGCATGCATGTTGATGTCTATCATTGAAAGTTTGTTTTATGTCTAAATTTTAAAAGATATTTTTTCTACATGCTAAATGTTATACATTATTATTTTTATTAAAGAAATTATCAAAAATTTATCATTATTCAAGTGGAGAAGAGCTGTGCAGAAATAATTCAGAAAATCAACTCATCAACCATCTTTTGAGAGAGGTTAAAAAAGTATAAAAAAAATGATGAAGAAAACACCGTACCTTGATAATCTTCACTACTATGGTTTATATTTTTGTTTTTCAAAAGAAGATTGAAAGGAAAAAAAAGTTAAGATTAGGTGGGATCATACTTTTTTTTTTTTTTTTTTGTAAAAGTATACAATAATATTAAAGTCTTCAGAGGTATGTATTATAAAAATATAATAATGGTAGTTTTAAATTTGATCAAATCAAATTTATGACAGTATTATTAATTTGTAACTAAATTTTATTTTATTTCTACAAGAGAAAATAAATATTTAATATATATACTCATTTATAGATATTACTATTTTGTCATCCAAAATAAAAGAAATATGAAGTTTCCACGAGCCCTAAATTTTCAAGAGAGGATGAAACATGGTTTACCGATGGGTAAAAATGAAAAAATTATTATCGAGATATGGCCAAAGGGTTAAAACTTCAATGGCCTTTTAGGGGTCCACATGTTATCACTCTAATGTACGAATTTCATAAATAGAAAACTAGGTCCCATGTATTAATATATATGCATTTAAATTCGAAGAAGGTAACAAAGTAAGAATGTTTGATAAATGAAGATTTATGAAGTAAAAACAAATTATATTCTATTTATATAATAATTTTTTAATAACTTTAAGGGAGGTCTAATATACAAGACTTCTGCTATTATAGTATTTGAGAAGGGTTGGATATAAGTTACCTAAAATTGATCAAGCATTAAGCCAAATCGAGCTACACATTAGTAGTTAGGTACAATGCTTATACCTAAGCCTGGCCTTACATGGCCTTGGTCGTTGGGCCAATATTTTTTTTTACCAAGTATGGCTTAATCTAACAAAGCATGCCAAGCTTGCCTATGATGTTTGAAATTTCCTTCTCTACTCTTTCTTCAAGATCTGATTAGGATTTTTTTAGTACTTAGGCCTTCAAAATTTCATACTAGGCTAGACAGGCCACTTAGCTTATGATTGGCTCTAATACATACATGTTTTTAGGATGATCCAAGCCTTTTTTTTTTTTTTTACTTTTTTGATTTTTATAGATTCATGCTAGTTTTAGATTAGACCCTTTAATTGGACTAAGGACATCCTATTGATATATTTTTCATACTTAAGTCCATAAAATTTTGTTCTCGATGGGCAATTTTACTTACGTACAGAGAGATTGATTCTGTGTTTCAAATCCATTATACCCAAGTTATAACTAAGTAGTGTTACCATTGAACTAATGTCTATCTTTTATAGCTTTGCTTTCATTGAATCCCTAATAATAATAAACCGAAATGTTAAGTTTAGAGATATACAAGGCATGCCATTTGTTTGAAATTTTCGATTGTAGAGCAAATGCAATTAACATTGTAAAACTATATTTATTATTAAAGACGGTACATGCCAAGTGCTAATAGCAAAAGGGAAGAGCGATTTTCACTGCAAACGTTTCCATGACCAAACGTATGGCTATCTAGGATGGTATGGAACATGCAATCACTCATCTTCATGCAAGAGGCATACGGCTCTGAGGCAATTCTCAGATGATGACTGATTGGATCAATAAGCTGCCCCAACCTCATTCAGGTGTTCATCCTTTGCTTGTCAACATTTGGCCAATGCCTCATAAAATGATATATTTCCAAGCATATCATACATTCAAAGAGGGGAACAACCCTATTGACTAGGGCGAATTTTATGTGGCTCATCATATCACTAGCTTTCCATGGACTACCATTGTTGAACATCCTTCACTGTTTAAAGATAGACAATTCTCGCGACTTTCTAGATATATTTACACTCCATGTAGTTGAGCTGTATCTCCACTGGCTTTTCCAAACAAACAAAAGGAAGTGGCATAATGGTTCTATTATGATTGCATTTAAATATTATCCTCATAAAGGGTTCAATACAAGGTTAAGACATGTTATTTGTTAGAGCTTTTTCATTGTAAAACAAGTATAATAAAAAAAAAAGAAAAAGAAAAAAAGAAAGAGGTACCATAATGGTGCTACTCTAGTTGAAAGTAAAATCTTAGGCACATAGACCTTGAATGTTCAAGAAAAGTTTTAGATGTATGTCAGCGATTGGAGCTTTTTCATTGTAAAGCTAGTGTACAACAGAGAAAAAGAAAAAAAGTAATATAATGATGATATTCTAGTGGCATCTGTACCTTATTCTCATAAAGTAAACCTCAAATGTTCCAGGCAAGAGCTGATGGCATTATTTGGGTGTTACTGTTAATGAACTCTTTAAGTTTATTTGTCTTACAAACTTGAAGGCTAAGTCTGGAGAACCCTGTCAAATTTGCATCAGAAAAGAGAGAACCCAGTCATTTGTTGTCATCCATGTGTACCCAGTAGGCATCTGTCCCCTTAATAGTCTCTTTATACCGTGTGTTGCTGTAAAGTGCCGTGTTTTAGCTACCAAAATATGACCGTACCATAAGTAACATGACAAAAAACAGAGATATGATTGAGTGGATGGATTAGGAGTCCTCTTCCACATAGGTGTTCTAATTACATAAAGAGTGACCACCATTCCAAGCTATTATTTCTATGAAGAAAAGGTGAAGTAATAAACTTGCTTCAATACCTTGAAATAAGCTGTGCTCTCCGAACTCGCAAGCCATGGAGAGAAAAACTGCAGCTATCCAAAGGCTTCTTCTGCTCGCAATCTCCAACAAACAATAATATGATGAGAAAAGATCGGCATATAAGAGGAAGCCTAGGCCAGGTGCTCTTGGCTCTCCCAAGATAAGCCCAAGGATAAGGTGGTGTGATCATGTGGGGCATCTGCAGAGCAAATGGTTGTGGAATAGTGTCCTCCAACAGCGGCCATGCAAGGTTGTTTTGTAGTCTTGCACAGGATTTCCCACTAAAATAAAGCATGCGCTACAAGATAAGGAGAGCAAAGTTTGGCTGAACATGGAAGAATCAGAGGGGTAGGTGGAAAAGGACACAGTGCTAGGTGCTTTAGCTTTGCATTCTAAAGTGGCATGAAAGGTTGCATGGATGAGTGTCATGTTAAGGCTTTTGCCTCTCGACTTATGCTGATGGATTCTTTTGGTGGGTGGCACATGAGGAATATATGATGGTTTTCTACTTACCTAGCAATGATGAATAAAGTTTTTACAATTACTTTACTGGAGACCTGATTACTTTCGTTATTCAGCAACGCTTTGGTCTGCTCCATGTAATGGAATCATACGGAAACCTTGCTTTCAGGACGGATTTAAAGATGGTTTAACGTGTGTAGGGTCAATATGATCTCCCACACGTTGTACGTAGCGAATCATCACCTCTTTGGTGAATAAAACAACAGCTTCAGTCGCGGTTCGTGATGATCTCTAGGTCAGATTGAATTGACCGGGAGGAGGTTGCTTGCAATGTGACCAATCGAATGCAGCACGTTGTCATTGTTTGAAATATTTTACATTAATTTTGTGATCGATCGGTTAAGACAGAGAGATGACAGAGCTCAATAAGCACCAAAGAGAAATAACAATAAAAAAGGTCATTCCATATAAGCCAAGTGTAGTAGCTTAGCTATCCACTTGATAATTATAAAATTCTTAAACACATAATACCGTTGCAAATGGATCTTTCACGAGTGAAATTATATCAATTGATGATGAATTATTAGAATAATTTAAAATCAATAGGATGCATGATGTCGGCATTTAAAATCCAATAAAAATGAAAAATATTATGATCCTGAACGAAGACTGCTTCTGATTTAGCTTCTAATTAAAATATTGGTTGCAATTTAATCTTTTCATAATTCTTCTAAATCTTGTCACAAGGGCTTAAAAGGACATGCAGGCGAACGATTCCAAAAAGTACTTCCCAAATGATCCAATCCACTGAATTTCGCGTGTGTGGCAATGTATGGGGCTGTTCATGGGAGACATGGTCTCCAGTGTCTTGGGGGAAGCATCAAAAAAAGTAGATTCAGCGAAGGAAAATTTGATGCTTTCCAGCAGCATCGTTCAAAGCAGGGATGTCAACATAGTTTTTATTCTTCTAAGCGGTACCTTGACAGGAGCTCTCTACACGCCTCGGAAGGACTCAACAACAATTGAGGTGACATAACACCCGAAAATAGGCATCTCATCGACTCGACCAGGGGGCAGTGGACCAGTACGCCCACGCCTCGTTATTTGTGCCGCGGTGATCAGATGCGACGCTGATCGCTATCAGGGATCTGATTTGATTTGGACCCAGACTGCGACCGATCACTTGTGGGCCGTTAATCTGACCACTTGATCAACTCAAAAAGAATGCCTCAAAAAGAGAGAGAGAGAGAGAGGGCTGAAGCCACTTGGTCCCCATCACCGCTCTGGTAGCTTCCTATTATTTATTTAGGCAATTAATTAATTATAAAAGTTATTATTATCTTTATTGCTTTTTTTTTTTTTTTTTTTTTTCCAATGATTTGTCTGGTAGCATCCCAAAAGCGCACTTCGGGAGAGAGGAAAAAATATATATATAAAAAAAAAAAAAGAGGAAGCTTTTGCTTTGCTTCTTCGTATTTATTTTTATTAAAAATAATAGTATTATTATTATTGCCGTCGGACAACGACAAAGGAGGAGCGTACGGTCACTGTTGGTTCCAGAGTCGAACCGGACTCAATCACCGTGAGAACTGACGGAGGACTCGACGGAGTTTAGGATAAATCGACGGCCTGGAAATATGGCGAGATGGTAACGTTTCGGCCTCGGTCGGAGCGTTTTCTCGGTGATAAAAAACGGGCAATAAATTGCAATGATAGGGCCCGACCGGGATGGGATGGTGGGTCGGGCCCGCAGCGATGGCTAAGGGCTAACGGTGATGACGTGGCAAGGCGGGCGACCATTGGCCAGCGCCACGAGCGGTGGGGCCAAAGCGCGGATGCGTCCGTACCCAGAAGCTTCTCGGAAGGCGTACCTGGGGGTGCCGATATTCCGACGCCGGCGACCGCAGCTATCGGTCCCGGACGGATGTTTCTATGCGGGCGCTGAATCTGCCGTTGGTTTTGTCTGCAGGAGTCATCTGGCCCGTCGGTTTGCAGCGTCGTGATGCGGGGTGTTGCGACGGGGGACGTGACGTCATGGTGGGTGGATGTGATGATGGGGTTTGGTTGATGTGGTCGCATATAAGTTTTGTATGATGTGAGCGCTGCCGGGGATACAGGCAGCCCATGCGAGAGAGCTTTTATTAATATTTAATTAATCGGGTTGGATTCTAGAAGTGCGCATGAAACTGGATTCTAGGGGAGCTGCTTCGTTAGGCGGGAGTATTTGATTTGTGATTTTTTTTTTTTTGTCTTTTACTGAGTTTTTATAATGAAAATGCAATTGAAATTTGAAACCAGTCTTTCTGCTCCATAACATAAAACCATAATATTATTATGTTTTTATTTTTTTATTTTAACTACTTGGATTGAATAAGATTGTTTCACAGTACTTTCTTTTGGTTGTGGAAAACTGAGAGTATCATCTACAAAAAAAAAAAAAAAAAATTCATGAAGAATAAAAAATATAATTTTTAATTTAAAATATAATTTTAAATTAAAAATTATATTTTTTTAATATGTACTATATTTAAAAATTTAGATTATTTTTTTTAAAATAAAGTAGTATTTTTTTATATTTTTTTATTATTATATATTAATCATTTATCATGAACTATTCTTTGTCACTTATTATCATCCTCACCATGACTACTACTACATTATAGCCCTACCTATCACTTTTTATCATCATCCATTATTAACACCACTATATCTCCATCACACCCATAACATCTCTATTACCTACCTTGACTATTATTATTATCATCACCACTATACTTCCATCACTCACTATCACTGTACATTCATCATCCATCATCTACTATTCACCACCTACCACTACCACATTACCACTCTTACTCATAACCATCACCATACCTCTACAATTTTTACTCCTCTAACACTCTTCACCATATTGATACCATATCTTTTTCGCAATCAATCAAGGTATCAATTACTCCTAACATATTAGTGTTTAATTTTTAAATTTTAAATTGTTGGGTGTAGTTATGGAAGGATGTAATTCTACAATTAATCAAGGCACCAATGGATGTTTCGTAATTTTTAAATTTTGAATTATAAGTATTACTATGAAATGATAGAATTCTGTAATCAATCAAAGAAAAAGTTATAATTTTTAAATTTTAAATCATAGTCTTATATTATGAAAATCCATATAAAGAATGATTTGAAATTGAATAAATTTTTTTTTTTATAACAAGAGCAACAACCGCTCACTTTACTCTTAATTTTATATTTCTTATACACCACACCTACAATCCTTTACCCTCACCACCACCATTACAAATCTTCATTACTCATTACAATCATCACCGCCATATCTCTACTATCGACTATCACCATCGTTTTAATTATATCATCCACCACTAATATCACTTTCCATCATCATTTCTCTATCATTCACTGTGGCTGACATCGCCACCAGCACTATCCATTGCTACCGCAGCCGCCTTCTTCCCTCACCATCCACATCAAACGTTCTTTATGATCTCTTTTTTATTTTTAAATTAAAAATATTTTTTATTTTTAGTAAAGGAACCGGCCTTGTAACTTTTTTTATATAAAAAAAAAATTATAAATAAAGAAGAAAACTTGAGACCAAAAGTAGAAAATATTTTCCAAAGCAAAAGAAGACCACTGACTCCATCTTCCCTGTAAGCAAAAATTCCAGGTGCAATGGACACTCTCTTCCATTTTGTTTGTCATGCATACTTCTTTGTTCTCAATCCTTTTTTTTTTTTTTTTTTTTTTGTTAATAGATATGGCAGGATAGAGAGAGATGAACCACCTTTGTGTTTCTTGTGCCTCCAGCCATCTAAAGTAATTCCTTTCTTTCTTTCCACTCTGCAATCTACGTTGGTTGCATGTGAGCAGGGTCACCGGCTAAGACCTGAAAAGATTGGACAACTACTTTTGCAATATCCAATTGAACTTTCCTTATAACTGGATAATTTTTACAAAAGTATCAGAAAGAATGCAAGGAAAATATGCTTAAAGAACCTTTATTGGCGAAGAACTTTTTTTTGGGCATGGTAGAGAGCTTTAGCCAAGAATCTCATAGATGTTAAAGATAGGGAAAAGTGATCATGGAGGTAGCCATATGCCATGGTGATATGCGCAAGATGGTTTCTTCCACCAAGCAATTTCTATTCATGTCACAATTTCAATTCTTGGAAATGACTTAGCTTCTAGATAACTTGGAGTTGAAGGGATTACAGACTGTTCATCATATATCACATCCAACTAACATGGATGTCAGATGCCCTCACCATTGGAAGTACTAGCTACCATGGCCAAGGGAAACTGTGATAATGACCAAATCAAGTTTGATGCAACGTTATCAGTATCTTGGATCACTATTTGGTTGTGACCACACATGATTGTTTGTTTGCTTTTAAAAATAATGATGGATTGTGATATGCAAATCACATACCTCTAGTGGTTTAATTATTGGATTGCCTTTCATTCCTCGGAACAATTGGACATGATAGTGCTTTTATGTGGTGGAGTCATCAAGTTAAGGTTGCCATTTCCTCTAGTATTTAAAACAAAACTATTAATTAGAGATTTGGATACTGGATGATTGAGAATTGTTTTGTAAAGTATAAATGGTTGAGTTGAAGTAGCATAATATTAGAAAAATTAGGTTGCACTCGCTTGTGTTCGGAAATATGGGATATAAATATTTTTTTAGTCAAAATAAGATATAAATAATATGAGGAGCCCAATACATCCAAACAACTCACAAATCACCCCGCATCATTCTTGAGAAATGCTTAAAGACATGTGTAATACTTCAAAATAGTTTCATATTAAGCCAAAAAAAAAAATTTAAAGAGCTTATTACTCAAGTTCACCGGTTATCAATTAATTTACACTTAAGTTTTTAAGGTCATATGGATTCAGCCTGCTAACAAGTTAATTGTGCCAATAAATAGGCTTGAAAGATTGCAATCCCCTAAAACAGTCTTATATCGAATGAGAAAGCAAAATTATCTTTTCAAGGCTACTTTGATTCGGCTGGTGAAATGTTAATTTAGGTGGGCTTTAAACATTAAAACATTTAAAATTAATAGGTAGGTTTGAAGCGTTCAGCATTTATCATAGTTTCTAATAAAAAGTAGCTAGGGGGCAAAAATTAACCCCTTTTTTCTCAACAACTAAAACATTTTGTGGTACTCATCAAAATTGATTTTCAAGTTACATAACGAGAACCACTTGAATAGGATCCATAAAATATATCATGCCAAATTTGAAGCCATGTTTGTTATCTTACCAGTGATCCATGGGTAGTTTCCATGAAATCTTAGTGCTGGGAAATCAACTCCAACGTTTGAATTCTGAAACTTTTTCCATCCAGAATGAGTAGGGCGCAGCAAGGCTTGCTACTGGGGTGGGCTGGGCCGTAGCATTTCCCTTTTCCTAATATATTCACTCAATCATAAATCTCTCTCACAGGGAGTTGTGTTTTGAAAATATACAGGTCAGCTACCTTTTCTCAGAAAAGGACAATATATGGGTCAGCTAGGGTGCAAGATTTGTTGAGAATCTGGGTTATATTCTTTAGAAAGAGAAAATTAATACTCAAGAAAGCAATGAAGCAGCATTGTGTTGCCCTGAAGATCCAGGATAACTAAATGGAGCTCATCCTCTTATTATTATTTTTTTTTTTTGAAGGTAAAAGGAGGAGGAGGTCTAAGCCTCCCCCAACTTTATTAAAGGAAGAAGAGCAAAGGATCCAGATTTACCAAAGAAAAATTATAAAATAACGAAACTAAAATTAATAGCACTACACCATAGGGCACAGAGATGACAGTGAGTACTTTAGAGGGCACAAGCATTCCCAAAGCTAAAAAGAACAGAGATGGAGCTCATTCTTAGCCATAAATTCGGCCTGCGCTGTGAGTCCAAAATGAATGCCCAAGCCTGCCATCAACCAGACCAGACCCTTCTGTTGGGCAGGCCTTCTAACTCATGGCAGTGCAAGCCTAATTACCAATGATGAGCCATGATGATATAAGTTCCGTCTCATAGAAACATATTAGTCATGTGAGTTCATGGCATTTTTTTTGTTGACGATAATTTGTCAATATAATCTTGATTGCTTCTCGATTCATTTCTTAGGGTGGTTTTGGAAGGACTGAAATAAAAAATTCTGAGGTTTTGGCAGTGTGAGGCAATCATGCGTCCAGATCAAGGTGATTTGTTCTGTGATGCTGAATTCTTGGATTCTTATTCTGATTCAGTAATGAGGGCAACATCCTCAGATAAGCGCAATATATAGTATAAACATAGTACTTGCCGAGAAAAATGTATCAAGTGTTGAAAACATCAAAATATAAAAAACAAATCAATTGTGCTCGTGTTCATGGCCGGCCTTCTTTCTGGGTATCATTTCTGAACAATTCTTTGGCTGTGAATGCAGTCATGCCATAAATGAAAGATGACTTCTTGGGACTTGAAGGAAGTAACTCTGCATTCACAATACATTTGTTTCACATTGCAAGCAAACAAACACCTTTCTTTTATCACTCACGAACAGTATCAACCAAGGAAACAGATTCCAGTAATCTGCTGCCATCCAACTTAAGGAATGAAGCTGAAATTAGCATTCACAAGTCTTCATTACAAAAGATGCTATACTGTATTGTTTAAGGTACACTGAATACTATATAGAGCTAAGACATGGCCTTTTACATGGGATCTCAGGATGCATCCACCTCGTCATAGCTTTGATGTAAGATTTGGTTTCCTTTTCTCCCCAGCAGAGACTGGCTTTGTATCCACTACCTATTTTAAGGAAACTTTGAATTCACTATTTGATATGGTGTTTTATACAGCAGAGAGGGCCAGAGAACCATCACTAAAATAACTTATGGCATGTGAATGCCCAGAAAACGCCGATAAGCCATTGAACACCTCAGAGTCCTGTTTGAACCGGTCAAAGTTCAGATATTATATGATCGAAGTATATATATATATATATATATATATATATATATATATATATATATATATATATATATATATATATATTTCAATTTCAGGCTCTGGTGAGGTGGAGGATTGAGCTACAATTGATTCAGACCAATATGGACTGGACCTTGATAACTGATACAGGACTGTATCAATCTCAGTTCATCCTGATACATGGAGATTAAAAACCTTGGTTGCATAAAAGTTTTGAAACCCCTCCATTTCTTGCTGGTTTTCCATGGAGGAGTTGCATGATATAATGGAATGAGGGCTGCACCGGAATAAGCTGGCAATACGTGATGCATCCGATGCACCTCCAATAATACGTAAGATTGGTAGCTTTCTCCTCCTTCCTCTTAATCGCACTGATCTTATGCATCATATAAAAGATAAACGTATGTACTCTCGCCATTTTAGATGTGGGCCTGCGTGAAGGAGAAGGGAGGCCCAGTTTACAAGAGATGTGTGCTTCACGCCACACTGGGCGCGTATCTTCTGGACGCGGACAAACTGGTCTAGTACTTTTAAGCATAAAAATAATGCTACGTCCATAGTCTCGCACTCCACTTCTTCATGCATTAATCTAATCTAATATAAGTATATACCATAAAGTTTTCGAACAAAAAAAAAAAAAACTTCATTATTATGGCATATATAGATGACTTAATTATTATTTAAGTCATTTAAATTTAAGTTATATGCTTTGGAATATACTTTTAAATATTATTTATTTTCATTCAATTAGGATGTTTTATAATATTTTTTTTGAAAATCCGGCGATAATTGGGTTCGGTCAGCATCTAATCTTCTGCGGCCTTTATCTATTATTGATCTTCTCATAATTGGAAGCATCAAGAATTTAAAGGGTGTGAAAATGAGATGCCAAGAAATTGTGACGTCAGGAGCTCGAGGTGCTTATTGTAACTTTATTTTTTTTAAAAACAAATTAAAGTTAAATTTTAACAATAAAAAAATTTACTGCAAAGCTGAAGTGGTTGAGGTAAATAAAAAAGAAAAAAAGTCGGCTGCTTTATTATTATGTCATGCACAGATGACTTATTTATCATAATTATTATTTAAGTTATTAAAGTTTAGATTACAGGCCTTTTTATTATATGTTCAATGTTATTTAAACGTGAAAGTAGCATGAAAATGAGGTGTTAGAAAGCTGAGACATCGGAATTCGAAGTGTTTGTTATATTTTTTCCAAATAAATTAAATTTTATTTAAATATACAATTAAGTGTGAAAAAGGAGACACCAATAAATTATGACAAAGTGATTTTTTTTTTAAAGTTAAATTTTAATAATTAAAAAAATTATTATAAAGCTGAAGTGATTTGAAAAAAAAAAAATGACTAGGATACCGTTATGTTGCAAACATATAATTTAATTATTATTTAAATCATTGAAGTTTGAGTCATAGGCAGTAGGCTACATACCTCTTATCATACTTTTAGATATTATTTAAATATAAAATTAAGTATAAAAATAAATATTTGAGAAGTTTGCTATGTTTTTAATGTGAAATTAAATTTTATATAAACATAAAATTAAGTGTGATAATGAGATATATATATATATATTGCAATGCTAAAGTGCTTATGAAAAAGAAAAGATAATTATTTTTAGTAGGTAATAAGATACCTTTAAATTGGTAATTTCAGAATTTAGTAAGGTTTTACAAATATAAAATTAAATTTTATTTAAATATGAAATTAAGTGTGATTGTGAGGTATCAATAAATCAGGATACTGAGGACTCGGAAAGCTTGCAGTACTTCTTTTTACGATGGGACTAAATTTCAATAATAAAAAATAAAAAAAATACCGTGATGTTGAAGTGGATTGGGAAAAAAAAAATTGTCTTATTATATATATATATATATATATATATATATATATTATATGGCTTTTGCGTGGAAATCTTCTGTCAGATTTTGGATCGATTGATGGTGTTAATATATTAGTACACTAAATATTATTATTTTTTGTATTCTATTTTCGATAAATTCGCATAAAAATAAAAAATACATAATAATATTTTTAATAAAATCTTTAATCTTTGCAAATATTTTGAAGACATGTTCTCCTTCGTTACATCGCCGACCTACGGAACGCCCCCATCCACGCGCAAATTAAATGACCCTTGTTTGTGAGCTGCAGTATTTCGGGTTTTTTGTTTTTTTTTTTTTTCACGCCCATCCACGCATCCTGCCCGTCCCGCGCGCTCGCGCCAAGAATAACCGGCGGCCTCGAAGTCCTCATCGCTTGCTTATTCCCAACAAACAAACAAATACTTTTTAAAAAAAGAACACTAACAAAGCATCAAAGTTTAGTCTTGCAAACTTTATTTCGTCCATGGATTCGGCCATCCGTTTTCTGGGCTTAGTGGGCTCTGGCCGAGTGCCGTCCGGCCCTCCTGGCCGCCATCATTCGTGGGTGCAGACAGGCATTCCCATCATCGCTCCTATTCTGTCGCCCCCGCTAGATGCCAATCCAAATTGTACCTTAAAAAAAGAAAAGGCGAGACAAAGGGAAGTCTTCCCAAAAGCGTCAGAGCTTTGTTCTTCTTCCATAATCATGACGTTTTAACTGTTAACGTGTCATTCCCCTTCAGATGGGCGGCATTGACGCTGAAACGTGCTGTCTCGCCTACTTTGAGACTCGTGCTGGGAAAAGGGGGCAAGGTTAGTGGGTGGCAAATATCGATGAGGTCTGTGCGTTAGGTCTCGCCGTGAATGCAAATCGGATTATCGGCGGGAAGCAAGGCTTTTAAAAGCTGCGACGCCGGTAGCCCTGCTGCAAGGTGGCGCAGGAGGCGAACTCAAATCCACATCGTCTTGAAGTTTGGAAAAATAATTTATTTTTATTTTTGTTGAGCCTCAAAATGTCATTGAAATCACTGATGTGCATTTTAGATAATTATTTTAAATTTTTGATGATAAGATGTTGATAAAAATAAATGGGATAGCTATGGTTCAGCCTCTTAAATTAGGCTGATCTTTAGAGTTACTCAAATATTCGTTCTAATTCAGCCTAAACTATACTTTAGTGGTTAGGTTGATGCTTGTGCCTCTCTCCTTTAAAGTCTAGTTGAATTTTTTTTTAATATTTAAACCTATAAAAATTTAAAGAAAACTATATGGATCAACGAGCTATTGAACTCGTGATCAATTTTGACATAAAAAATATATTCTTGAGCAAAGTTGGACTTAAATGTGTTGTATTTTTTATTTTCTCAAATTTATTTTAGCTTTTGAAATTATTTTTTTCAAACCCATTATATATGTTTATTTTTAGTATTTAAGTTTATAAAACATTAAATTAGGTTGCATAGATTGGATGGCCACCTAACCACTGGTAAGCTCCAATGATGTTATTGATTTAAACTTTATTTATTAAATTTAAATTTTTGATAATAAAAATTTTAGTCAAAATACATGATATTTGACATATATTCATTATATTGAGTATAAATACGGTGAAATTTCGATCAAGATGAAAATGCAGGTAAAGAGAAAGAGTTTGGGGCCTCCGATATGAAGGTTTTTTTTTTTTTTTGTTTTTTTGATCTTGTTTATGCACGTAGTGTCTATCCATACTATTGGATGAAGTTTATGAAATCATCTCTAGCTTTTGTATAGATTAGCCTAAAGTTTTTGATGCATCGTATATCAAGGACAAGCTTGTTATTATCTTCCTCCTCTTCGTCCTATTTATACTATCTTACCCAAAAAAAAAGTTGAACTTATTAATAATGGTATATAGCGTCATTAGCCTAAGAACGAAGGACTTGTAGGCTTTTAAAAGCAAGCCAGGACGAAAAATCTAAACGCCGTTATTTTTGTACTGCTTTTCTCTGCTTCAAGTCTCAGAATATTTAATAATTTCATGTACTTTTCTTTAACCCTCGCCATAATTGACGAGAAGTTCTCCCGTCTCCCTACCTGAAGACCAATGCATGCACGAATCAGTGAAAAAGTGTCAAGAATAAATAACTAATAAGATATTAATTTTTTTAATGAGCTCTTACTATGTTAATAAGGGTCTGTCTACAGTACTTTTATAATATAATTTTTAAAAATCGAACTTGTATTTGGTTTACAGCGTTTATGTTTGATGCTTTTATCTGTTCATTTTACTCATGAAGCATTAACGGATAAAAGCATCATAGCGATGATAAATGTATGCCTTCTCTTTATAATCATTTATTAACTGATTAAATAGTATTAATTACAGTGTTTGATGTTGTACGCTTGGAACTGGACGGTCTCGAGTCCTCCGCCCCCAAGATTTCCTACTTCCCCCTGAACACCAAGATCTTTGTCGTCTCTGTCTACAAGTGGGGATGCTAATGTGCTGACTTTGGCCTTTGGACCTCCGGTTTCTCATTGTCACATTGCTTTAGAACTGGGAGACAGTGGAAGGTGTCTTCAATATTTTTATGGCCCTGGGTCCTTATACTCCTTGTTTGATTAAAGAATCTCTCTTTTGGGAAGTAGGAATCCAAGCTTCTTAGAATGATTAGTGATTGAGTTGTTCAAAAGCACTACAATGGTATAAAACTACCCACCTGGATTTAATTAGGTGGGTAGGAGAACTCATTATATCATCATCATTTGTAATCTTGTTGCTTCACTAATTTTGAATTTGAGGTGGCTTCTATTGTGACACTGGTAGGAGTCTGCCGAGCATCCATCCCCACAAAAAATAAATATCTTAAAAAATTAGATTTTAGTTGGATTCGTAGCACTGAGCACAAGAAGGGATGAGGCATCACAATTTTGTATTAAAAAAAAAAGCAATTCAAAAGTTTGCATGCAGGCATGTGAGAGATAAGTGGATAGCCTCAGTTGAATGGTGGTGAATGAAGTAAATTCGCAGTCGAGTGGTATCCCTCACAGCTTCAATTTTAATTCGCAATCGAGTGGTATCCCTCACAGCTTCAATTTTTTCTTCTTGTCAAAATGTCGGCAACCTCAGTGATTGATTTGAAAGCCCATTTAGTTCCTGGGATAAACTTTTGGTTGGATATACGTCATAACTACTGTAGCCTAGACCTGCAGTCTAAATGCTTCGTAGAGCGTAGATCCTTTCTTTTTGTTCCCCCGTTCCTACCAAATGGTTGACTCGACGACAAGAAAGCCAGTGATGTGAGTTACTGGCTGTTTGACCACCAAATAGCACCAAATAAAATAAAATATCTTCTCAACAAAACTTGAAGTAAAACAAGGATCGGATGCAGCCAATTCATATTATTCATAACATAAGTATGCGGTTTTGATTTATTTATTTCTTGATATCTTTGCCTATTATTATAAATATTTTGCTGTAGTATTTGGAGGAGCAATGCTATCACTTTTTCTTACACTTGAATTTCATTCGGATCGGAGAAATCACTATCAAAATTATTCTTATATTTTTACATTCATAAAATTAAGGGTTTAATGATGATATCTTTAGAGGAGGTATAAATAATTTTTTTTTAAAAAAAATATGATTAAATATTTTATTATTTAATTTTACTATAGAAAAAAAAAAAGGTTTTTCAATAGTGTAGTGGTCATGAAATTTATGCAGGTAGATTTTGGTTGGCCCAATAATCTTGGCCGTTTATTAACACTTTGTCTGTATGTTATTTGCATATGGGGCAGTATAATTGAAAGAAAATAGGACAGTTTACAAGCTAGTGATTGTGGTGCAGCAAAGCGATGGGATTCAAGGGAAATCGAGCCCTCAAAGATACTACAACCGTTTTTTTTTTAAAAAAAAATTTATCTTGGCGACATTTGGTGGGTCAAAAGCCACTCCTATGTCTGCATTCCCGTCCAAGTAATAATCATTATTATTTCCAGAAGATCTTAGGCTCGTGACCAGAGTTTGTTCTTTTAACCCGGGGAACTTGGAAACTGTGTTCGTGTGTTTTGCTTTAAACTCTGGAGACTCTGTGTGCGCGCGTGTGCGCGCGCGTGTGTTTTGCTTTAAACTCCGGACGGCCTCCCAGCAATATTTAGATGACCCCCTGAGAGGGTGGTGGGGGAGCAAGGCACAGTGATGGAGTGAGAGAAGGAGGGTCGAGTTATGGCTAGAGACTTTTGGCCTCTTGCTGCTGAGGGTTAGGCAAGGGTGGTGGAAACTTTAACATGTCCTCATCCTGCTGAGTTTAGCAAAGAGAAAGAAAGGCTTGTTTGCTTCTTTCTTTGATATTTCAGAAGAGGAGAAGCGCACCTGAGAAGGTGAAAGAAAGGAAAATGGGGAGTTGTGGAAGGAATGGGGCAGTGAGGCAGTACATAAGATCCAAAGTTCCTCGCTTGAGGTGGACACCAGATCTCCATCACTGCTTTGTTCAAGCTATTGAAAGGCTTGGAGGCCAAGAAAGTATGCCTTCTTCTACCTAGGTCTTCTCCTATTTCTTTTTTTTTTTTTTTAACCCCTTGTATGTCTCCTTGTGATGTTTTCTTCCTCTTTGTTGGCTTGAGTCTTCTCCTGAGGCTTTGATGTGCATTGTCCATGGGGTCTTATCTACCAAATGGATATATATATATATATATATATATATATTTAAAATATTGCTTACTGATGTTTTTGCAGAGGCCACACCTAAGCTTGTTCTTCAGCTGATGGATGTAAGGGGGCTAACTATTTCACATGTCAAGAGCCATCTACAAGTAATATATGATCTTTCCATTAAAATTCCATATTTTTCCCTCCATTTTACGGGATAACAAGGACATGTTGTTTTCCTATCAGATGTATAGAAGTATGAGGAACGACATTGGCAAACAAGGTATGGAAACGTATTTCCCAACTTTTTGTTAGTTTTAATGAAGAGTATCTTATATGACAGCAATTTTTATTCTCTTTAATCACAAGCTCGTAATATTATTTGTACGTCATTTGTTATCTTTTATTTTGTTTATTATGAAGCTGGAGGATCTCTCTCTCCCCCCTATTTTTTTTTTTTTTTTGTTTTCTTTTCTGCCACCACTGTGACGACTAGCCAAGAAGTATCATCTTTTTCGCCTTTGGTAAGCCTTGTGAAGCTAAACTGGTTTTTCTTATTGTTCTCTGTTTATCTCTGAAAATTATTTTTTGCATAGTTACTATACATTGGGGTCTGATTTCTCCCTCCCTATCCATCAAGGAGCAAAAAAATGCGGCTTCTTCTTTCTTGCAGCCCTTTTTTTATTAAAAAACTTAATAATCTCCAGAGGGGGGAACACACTAATAAGATCTGTCTGTTATATGTTGGACTCTTTTGTTGTCTAGAACATCATAAGTCAATCATTAGTTTTGTTAAATTTGTTCTTGAGTAAATAGAATTATTAAATCTCAATTCTAGGTTCCATCATACAAAAGGTAATTTAAAATAATTAGTTTCCCATTAACCACCAGGTTTGCAACAGACTCAAGAGAAGAGACATTCTTGTGAACATACTGATGGTGGTGCTGATGAGCAAAATGATGATACTCTTTTCCCTTCTTTGAAACCTCAAAAGGAATTCCAGCCTCAGTTAATGTTCTCTCCTCTTGCCATGAAAAGGTTTGCTATCTAATTGCATTCGGAGAGCATGAAGGCATTTCCCATATCTTCTTCACTTTTCATTGCCTTTTTCTCTTTCCCTTTACCTTCTTTTGTCCATTATAAAAATAGGACTCGAATAGAGGAACATGCCATCTCCAGCAGCTTGCAATGCAGCCAAGGAATCTGTGAGACGGTCGCCTCTCAGTACTCTTTTGATGATTACTTGCAAGCCGCGGCAGTGGAAAGGGGAATAAGGGAGGACCTAAGAAGGCAGAAAGATGCCATTGAAACAGGGTTCTTGGCAGGTGATCAGCTTTCTAAGGACAAAGCGGAGGGGCAAATGGAAGAAGACCCTGATCCTTTGAAGGTACAACATAAAAGGCAGAGAGAACCCCTGCCCACCATGACCCCTAGCTATTCTCCCTTCGGACTTTCTATGGACTTACCATCCTCTTTGGTGCCTTTTTCCTCTGGTGTCATTCTTTCCTGTTTTCATCACCATCTAGACCAACTTTCATAATTTCGCTGCTTAGGTGAATTTTGATAAGATTGAATGAATGTTGGAACATAGCCTTTAAAGTTCATAAGCATATAGTTTTAAATTTTTAATATTATATACACTTCGATTTTTCATGACCAGTATCCTTTTTGTTTCACTTATGCCTAAAGAATTAGATGTTATACCAACAAAGTTTTCTACATTGATTTGTGCTATCGATGCATTCCCTTCTCTTTTTTTAATTTTTTTTTAGCCTGAGAATGGATGGATGCATTCCAGTACGTTTTTTTTAATTCTTCGCTGATTGATAAACACTAACTTTTTATGTCATGCAGTAAAGACACGCTCTGCAGTGAAAAGTGTTATAATATATATATATATATATATATATATTATATAGAAAGATAAGTTGTCAGAAGATGGGGAAAGAATCAGAGAACAGTAACATCTAAAAAGGGGGAATAGTAAAGATGTATTTCTCATACAAATTCTCAAGAAATTTTTGGAGTCTCAACCAAATAATGACCCTTGTGCATCTAAGTGTAGGTTATCATTCCAACATGGAAATGATTCAAACATTCCATCCATATTCATGACAGGTCTTCAAACTAGATGGCCAACTTCTCAAGTCTAATGATACCAGAAAGCGGAAGTCCAAGGAGAATGATGAGAAAAGATGCCAATCTTGTCTGTCAGCATCATTTTGCGATGATCATGGTATGAAAAATGAGGAAGTTGATGATTGCTCATTGACGTTATCCCTACCCATGCATCACAATCAGAGGACTAATGCTTCATCTGCAAGCGAGAGCAATTCCATCGTCTTATCATCTGTGACTAGAAATTCTGAGCAGTGTTCAGTTTTCTTAGATGAGAGGGGCTTAAATTTGGACCTTTCCATGTCGATATGTGGTTCTTAAATTCGATCATTGTAATTTATTTTCATTTTTTTTTTGTTGCAATGAGATATTTTGACATAGTTTCATACTAAACATCCCTGCAATCTTTCAATGAAATATGTGGTGTTCAGTGTTCTGCACGGGTTTTGCTAAAAGGTATTTTACTCCGATATTAGATAAAACTTATAGTACTAAATTAGCCCTTTGGGTTAACATTTGGAAGGATGGGAGCAAAGAGTCATACATGTTGGGGTTAACATGCTAGAAGCCACCAAATTTTAAGCTGGCACATGGTGGGCATGAACAAATTTGGTGGGTCATAAAGATGTCATAAAAGGGTGACCTCGGTCATTTCCATAAAAATTCTACATTTTTTTCCCCAAAATATGTGCATGCACATAGCATGCATGCAAATATGTATGTACATACAAGTATAGGCATAAATACATAATGCAAGAATTCATTCAGACATGCTTAAATTAATGTGTTTGTGCCATTTCTAATACCCAATTTGCATGTCAAATGCATGAATTTTTTGACAAATTAAATTATGTCTTTCTACATCATAGTGGGGATCTCTCTCTCTCTCTCTCTCTCAAATAATTCTGGTTTCACAATACCGTTGTAAAACCTGGGAGAGATTAAAAAGAAAAAAAAGATATATATCTTTTTGGGATTTTTGCACATAAACTCCTTCAAGTATCCTTTTGTATATATTGGAAATGCTTTAATGTTTCTGAGGTATGATCAAATTAGATACTCCTTGTGTCAAAATATATGACATTGGTAGGTCATCAAGTTGGTGATGAGTTCTATATATATTCAAATGTGTAGTACAAAATTTAAAATTGTTCATTTAGTTATCACTAGATATGTAAAGAGCCAGCTTTAAATTTTGTTTACAAAGACTCTTTGAACGTATAGATCTTCTATAAATCGTCTAATTCATCTGCATAGAAGACATATCAAGTAGAGGGCATCTATGGACAGGCAGGATCGTATGCAGTTCTAAAGAGACTAACATGATCTATAACTTGCAGATGGAAACATCCATAGGCACCAGGCGCTAGCCTCAGCCAGCCATTCAGTTTGTTCCTGGACTGGCCTTTATTGGAGGTGAGAAAATATTGCATTCAAGTCTGGACCATACTAGCAAGCAAATGAAACCTCCTGGTCCACCTACAGCCTAACTTGATTGATTGCCTGAACAAATATCAACATAACAAATATGATGAAAGCTTAATCACAAATTTTTCATCACTTGTATAGCCTTATTCATGCCAACAATCTTGAATGAAGGATGACCAAAGCTTTCTTCTTTGTTTTTTTTCACCAAAAAAAAAAAAAAAAAAAAAAAAAGATACATGCTGCTGTGCATTGGCCTGCCTTAAGAACCTAAAATTTGTGGTGCTTGCTAAGAATTTGTTTGTTTCATCCAGTTTATAATTTCACAAGCAGCACTGCAATAGAGTTCAACAATTAATTGAAAGGAAGTCATGCTCAGGAAAGATAAAAAAACATAATAAATATTTTCAATCAATCGAACACTAAATTTCAGAAAAGTACAATAATGGACCAGATTTTTGGTACTACCTACTCTAAAAAGGAGTCATCAATGAGTAGAGGCACCGCCAAGTTCAAAATGAACCTAACCTAGCTCAGCTCAATTATTTGAGATCAACTAAGTAGAAAGTTACAAAGTCATCATTGCATTCAAAAAAAGCCAAAGTAGGGGCCTCCAGGCATCAACAGTATCAAGATTAACATTTACCATGGCCAGCTGTGGGCAAGTCCTTGAACAAAGATGTTCTCTTTTCTGACTGGTACCTGAAGAAAGAAAATTAAGACACCATCATCACTGCTGTCTTCTTGGTTCTCCTTCTGATTCTAAGCGCCAAGATATCATTTATCCAACGGTGCAGGCAGGAAGCAGCAAGCAAAGTGTGACCCGTGAGCAGGCTTTTTTTCCATGCACATGCAATACTACATGCTGCCATGTAACTTTATCAGCGTGTTTGGCAATAGAGTTGGCAGTACTCACATTGGAGAAGAATTTTCGATGACAGAGAAGAAATCATCTGCTTATTAACCCTTTCTGCTTGTCGATACAGAGACGCGGCATGATGGTGATGAAATAATGTGGAAGAACTGACACCCCAACCAAAAATGATCCATGTGGCAAGGGGTTAGCAATGCTACAAGCATGTCTAGCTGGAAAAATTAATGATGGAATCAATGCATGCATTGATGCCGTGCACATAAAGAATCTGAGAAAACTTTCTGGATGCTTGTGAAATTCAATATGAGGTGACTGAATGAAGTACATACATCCCCATGAGGTATTATTAGCTGGGTTTGTGTTCAAGATGAGGAAAACACATGAAGTTTGGTACACTTTTATCCACCCAAAGTTGGTGAGGTTCATATCTCTGCTTTGCTGCTGTCAACTAGAGAGTGAGGATTACTTCAGGGGAATTTCAGATCCACATGTGAGCTTGTTCCAACAGCTTTAACAACTCCAAACCCAACCTTCAAGGAAATTGTTTCAATTCACCAAGTCAATCTGTCACGCCCTGGACCCAGCTGATGGTGATCCAGGGGTGACAGCCCGCCGTATGCCAGGCATGCAAGACATCCAGTATAGTATCATTTATAAATAAAGAGGGTTAACAACTATATAACATACAAAATTTAATCCTTCATAATACAAATTATGTAATATTGGGCAACAAACCAAAGTTGCAAAATAAATCCAAATGGGGTTACATATAACAAAATATAATCAATTTACATCAAGAAGCTCCCAATTACCCATGTTGTTGCCCCTGATAATTTTGTGGCTCTGGAAAAATATTGTAAGATTTAATGAGTTTATACTTAGTAAGTAAGCCTACTATTACATGATATAGCCAAATAAGAATTTTACCAAGTCAAATACATGTCATGCTTCCAAATTTAAAAACATTTCATCATATTATAGAATTATACAAATCTCATATTCGAATAAATTGGAAGCAATTAATATGAAATAATATTTCAAAATACCATTTCAATTCCAAATCACTGTAAATCTTATTTTATACTAATGTCTCACGTCCACGTAATAAACATCCCAAGGATGTAACCTCCCTGTATGCCCCCAGTGGAGGAAGGGTGCCGGAGTCAGTTAGCATATAATGCTATATCCTGTCACAGCATATCCCTAGGATGTGTGTTCTCCACATATTCCCCCTGTGGAGGTGGGTTCCGGAGTCATGTAACATGTAATATGGACCGTGATGACATATAATAACACAATCACAAATAACATTTATTCGCATAATAGCAAACATAAATCAAATTACTTTTCATATTTTACCAAATTTGGTAATTTCACATAATCATGTAATAACCGGTTGCATGTATAAAATGCCAATTTAATTTACCAAAATTAAATTATAATCAAGTCAAATAATTCATTTGCATAAATGTGGTACCACCAATATCATTTTTCAAATAATACTATAAATTAATTTCATTATTTCAATAATGACATAATTTAATAATGATTTAAAAAATCATTATAACTGGCTTACTTACCTCACAACGCTAATCCAAAAGCGTAAATCAGCTGTATGGACCTTTGGGTACCTACAACATAATTTTTCAGATTTTTAAATTTCAATTTTAGGATGTCAAACTGACTCCTACATTTAACTCAATCTAATTCTGGGCCTAACTTGGGGTTTAAATATCTCCAAATATAGAAGCCCAAATGGGGAAATAAAATTTTTTTGACAAACTAGGATCCATGCTAATCACGACCATATTTTTCTTTTATTGGGCCAGACCCAATTTGGGGCCCGAAAATTTAGTCCAAAGGGATTAACTGGACTGGGTCGAAGCCGGCCCAGTCCCTGATTTTTTTTTTCTTTTTTCCCCTGTTCACCGTTTCACCCCTGGTTCAGGTGAACCAGGGGTGGCAGATGGCCGGCGGCGGCCCTCCGGGGTCGGCCCCGGCGACGCGGCCCTCCCGAGGTCGGGTGGCCGGTGACGGCCGGCCCCGGGCGGCCGCGCCGGCGGCGACCCCCTTCCTTCTCTTTTCTTTTCTTTTTTCCTTCTTCCTTTTCTTCTCCTTCTTCCTCACTGTGCCGGCGGCACGACCGGCCACCGCTGGCCGGCCGGACCTCATCGGACGCTGCCCCGGCGCTGGTGAGGGCACCGGCGCCGGTGAGGGCCGCGCCGCCAAAGCCGGGCCGGCGAGCCGGTGGGCACGCCGCCGGGCTCGGAGCAACGCGGGGAGCCGGCTTGGCTCCCGCGACAGGGGAGGGCCATTCGGCCCTCTCCCTCCACTCTCACCCCCACCGGCGACACGACTGGCCACCAGCGGCCGGCCGCACCTCGCCGGACGCTGCTCCGGCACCGGCAGGGGTTGCCGGCCAGAGCTCAGGCCTAGCGGGTTGGCGGGCACGCCGCCGGGCCTGAACCCACAGTGAAGGGAGGGCCGTTCCACGGCCCTCCCCCCCTCTTTCCTTGCCGGCGGCACGGCCGGCCTCCTCCAGCCAGTCGGACTCCATCGGATGCCACCCCGGCGCCAGTGGAGGCTGCCGCCCGAAGACCGGGCCCGGCGAGCCGGCGGGTACGCCGCCGGGCCCGAACCAAGCGCGGGAGCTGGCTTGGCTCCCGCGTCAAGGAGGACCCTCCTGCAGCCCTCTCTCTCTCTTTCTACATGCTCTCTCTCTCTCTCCCTCTTTTTGCCGGTGAGGAGGGATTACCTGCCGGCGGCGAGGTGTCGGGAACGAGCGGAGGGCGGCACGGTGACGAAAGCATGCGAGGAGGAGGGAAGAAGACGGAGGGGACTGCCAGTCCCCTTCCTATCTTTTCTTCAGTGAAGAAAGGGTTGAGTCCTCTCCTGCGCTCATGTGCATGTGCATGAGCACGTGTGCGCTGGTGCGCATGCAGCGCCGCGTGTTGCACACCCACGCACGTAACATTAAAAATTTTTTCAAGTGGGGGGAGGGGGTTTACACAATCCCTACAGCTGCTGTCCGAAATCTCCACCTCTATGTCATTAATGCCTCTTCTTACCCGACAGCAGGGGGAGGAAAGTGAGGTCTTATTCAGGTGGGGATTTAATACCTACACCTTGCTAGAGTAAATGGCATTCAGTGCTGAAACAGAATGATTACTGGCAGAAAATAGCAGACTGTACCTCGAAGAACAAAATAATGTACCAACAACATGCCAAAAAAAAAGAAAAAAAAAAACACACAAGCATAACACCAGAGCTTGAGACTCCTAGAGCAGATCCTTGCAACAGTCTCCTCTTCACAAGATGTAGATCGTCCTCTTTGCAAGATTTCCAAATCAGATGTCTTCACTTTTAAATCTCCAAATCGGATGCCTTCACTTTTAAATCATTCTATTGCTTTCTTCAGAATGGTGGGGTGAGATGAACTCACCATAAGCCTATTTGAAAAGCTATGGTCCCATCAAAACCTCAGATTTTCATGTGGCTGACCCTCAAGAATGGACTGTATACGGGGAGCAGATGTTGAGAAAGTGATGGAATGTTAGTAATGGCTGTCCGATGTGCAGGGATCCAATGGAAACAAGGTCATAACTGTTCTTCTCCTGCCTTTATGCTCACTCCATTTGGACCTTCTTTGAAAATACCCTTTGAATTCGTTCTTCCAAAGAACTTCCTTCATCTCTAGTCATCTTGGCGAACAAGAGTGATTCTATGGCATGGTGATTGGATTGGGATCAGCTTGTCATAGCAATCTGTTGGCAAATATGAAAGGAAAAGAATTCAAGAATCTTCACTTCAAAAACAGATCCAGCCTCATCTCTTATCTGGAAGATTCTTGCACTATTCTTCTCCTGAAAATTCATTGCTTTAGGAAAGACTGCAGAAGCTCATAATATTTTGAAAAATATTCTGTGCCCTGCTTGACCTTCTATTGTAATTTCTTACACTCCATTGATTAATAAAGGCTTGAAGGGTTTCCCCTCTCAATAACAAGTTGAAAAAAAAAAGAGAGCAAAAAAAAGAGGGTTTTGTTATCAATAATCAACGTGGAGGAATATGACATATAGAGGGAAACAAAGTCCTTTGAAAAAATATTGTCAAATATGGGTGGATGTTAAGAGATTAACGCTTATTATTTTGCATGGATATGTAGCCGGTTCCAACTAGTTTGGGATTAAAGCTTTGTTATTGTTACTGTTATAATGTCAAATATGGGTAAAGTGAACTATTGGACAGATAGAGAGTCAAAAAAATCCATGGGGAGGTAAATGCAATCGCTGACAGGAAGATGAGCAACCAATATGCTATGGTAAACCCAGTTAACCATCTTCTTTTTAAGCGAGGATGATGTTAATTGATACATGATAAAAGTATCTAACCGTATGAAAACAAGCATGAAGAACTTTTTATGCATTACAAATAGTTTTATTAAGATTCTGTGTTCTTTGTAGAAAAAAAAGGACTGGATATCTGACACTTCAAAGTTTTCAAGAATCATGTCAGTTATACTTTTGTGAAACTAGAGAATATAGACAGGTGTAGGAAGACCAGGCATTTGCAAAGTTGATACAAAATATCATTCAACAGCAGTAATTATTTTTCTCTCATACCTACATTTTCTTTTACTTATTTTGTAATTTTTCTTGTACCAAGAAGCAAATAAATCACCAAAGCTATGTTAGTTTGTCCAACAGAACCTAACCAAACAACCAATAGAGATCAACAAAAACAGGGGAGGATGGTTGTTGATAGGTACAAGTAACAATAGCAGCATAGCTTAGTTCAAGAAGATCTATCACAAGGATTACTTGTCACCATGGATGAAATTATTTTAGCAATACTTGTGCTATTTTCACCTTTTCTATTAAACTTTGAAGTCATGGGTTTCACATAGGTTGCTTATGGCCTCAAAAGAAACACTTAAGGTTATAGGTTGCGTTCATTTGTTACTTTAGTCTATTATGAATGACGAACTCCAGGGAACATGTGATGTTATAAAAGCAGCAATCAATCATCTTTGACGTCTAGCAATTTGGGTTGGGGAGGATCATCAATGACCATGGGAAGGTTGCAGAAAGTGTGTAATGGCTGCTGGCTGCAATTTCTTAACTAGTCTCGATGCTACTCACCTATTGCAGGAATGTTTTACTATTAATCTCTCTCATATTTTCTGTGAGGCCAATCAACCCATATATTGGCTCAAGGAAGGACTTGCTGGGATTGGCAATGTGTTCTGGACAAGCGATTTTTTTTTTCCTTTCAATATGATTCACTTAGCAAATGTGGGTTTTTTTTTTTTTTTTTTTTTGTTAGTGTTTACCAAATAAAAATTCTATATGGATTGCCTTGTCATAGGTGCTTTTGGGTTTGTGCTTCACAGAGGTGCAATTTGGGCCATGACAATTCTTGGTAAAAATCATAGATCTCTCTTCATAGGCAGTCCATGAAACAATTTGGCAGGCTGGGCTTGGGTTGGCACAAATAAGAGGCATAAGTAGTTGTTTAGTAGAGGTCAGATAAAACACTAGAATCCAACATAAAACAACCTTTTCTGACTTGATCTGATGCATGTAGACATAAAACAACTGAACAAGCACTTTCCCCTGTTTTAGGACCCTTGAACATATGCTTCAGAATTCCTCCCTGAAACCTGTCCCATGACCCTTTAATTTGTATTCAAGAATTCCCTCTCAGTGGGACCATCTATTGACAAGACAATCAAACCCTCTATAATCTTCCCTCAATTTGCCCACAAAAGGTGTAATGCTTCATCTCACATCTCCGGCGGTTAAACATTCTCAGTTCTGTTGCATTAAAGCTCACATGACAACACTACCCAAAATTTTGATCCATATAACTATCCTTCTATACTTTTCCTCAAAAAAAGAACAAGAAAACAAACACTATCTTTTGATGCATCTTTCTTTTTCCCTAATAATCTATTTTTTTGACAATAGCAAAGCACCCAAGATAATATTGAGATGCAAATGTAGAGTATCATGCAATATACAAATATCCATTGAAAATTAAACATTTAGATAACAGAATGCATGCAAATGTGCAGCACTATATTATATGAACCACATAATAGTTCTTATAAAGGCATTTGGTGATTGTATAGAGAGTGAACAAACATACGCAATAAACAGAAACAAAAAAGAGGCCTGAAAGGATTGGAACAGTCAAGGTCATCAATACCTCATGAACAAAAAGAATAAAAACATCCATCGAAGGGTTTAGAGAATACAAAGTGAGGAGCATGCAAAATTTTAAGAAGCTGAAAAAGCAAAGAAAGACTTCCCTAACTAACAGCTCCAGCAGAGCATGCTACTCTTTGAACTAAACCAATGACACAGTCGTAAACATGCTTATAGAATTATAAAACAGATAATCGAGCACATTTCTTCACAATCTGAGGCCCCATAGAAGTATAGAACGTATCAATACCATATGCCCAGGACGATATCTGAGAAAGCTTGACCTCCAATCACTTAACAGGCCACAAAATAATCTGATCACCCTCTTAACTAAAGAAAATACATTTAAATGAAACGATAAGATCTAAAACTTGTCATTAAGAAGCAAATAATTGATAGATTTTGTAATGCCATCACAAAACACACATTTTTCCTTGTGCCTACCACCTCACCATGAGAAGATAAGCAGCTGACCTACACACACTGCACTTCCACAGACCTTCTCAGAGTTTAAACCAAGCACATTTTCCCTTAGAGTCCAATACTGACATATCTATGCTCCATGTCGTCACCTAGCATAGTATTGCTTCCAAAGGCATCATTTTTCCTTATCAAAATCGGTTCTTTTCACACCAACCAATCTTAAATTCCATCAAAATAACTGCCAAATGATACCAAAGAAGAATCGAACTTTTCCACTTTAAAGGAAAAGATCGCCTATTCGTGTATAAATAAAGATAAATTGGTGTGAGAAAAAGAACGTAGAGGAAGCGCACTCATATTTGGAAACCCATGATGCAATGCGGCGATTCCGAACCCCTCGCCATCTACTCGTCCTCGACTCTTGAGGACGAATCCTATTCCATGAAAGAATCGAGGAGAGTTAGGGTTCGGATCGGCTAGGGTTTATGAGACGAAGAGGAAGGAAGATGCAGCTTGGAATCGAAGAGAGTTAGGGTTTCGGATTGACTACCTTCTCCCAAGGAGAGGCCAGGACAGAGCCATGGATTCGATTTGAGAAGCGGCGGTCGCCGTGGATTCGATTCGAGAAGTGGAGATCGCCGTGCATTCGAACAGAACGCATGGAGAGGGCGAGGCGGAGAACGTCCACGTGGGGCAATTACTTATCGGTCCCTGGTTAAAAATCAACTTGTTTACCAGTAAACATTAATGAGAAAATTAGCATCAGATCCCCAACAGAACGAAAAACTATTTCCGGGCTTTGTTCCTGGGAATGTTTAATTATTTGCTGGTCCAAAAGTTATGAACTTTATTATCTCATTACACTGTTTTTGAAATGGATTAAACTTAATAAATCCAACGTTGTGAATTGATATTGTAGCAGCAACATGGAATCCACCATGGGCTGTAATTGGTGAAATCATATCCATTGTTTTCATCCATGTTTGAGTTATATCAGTTGCATCAAGTGCTCCATGGTAACACTACATGTTTAATTTCTACTTCCCGTGATTAAAAAAAAAATATTAAATTCTTGCTCATTGTTTTCTCATTTTAACCTTGTAGCTTTCTTCTTTTTGTTATCATGCAGGTAACAAAAGACTCATTGAGTCCAATCAATCATGAAAAAAAAAGGGCAAAATTTAGTTCTAGATCTTTGTTATAATTGTTGAGAGAAGAGCTAATTTAGATTCCTAGCTAGATGGTCGTTTGTTGTTCATGGCTTTCTCTTGCTCAATGAAGCATGCTTGAAAACTATATCAATGGACTAATTGGTGCCTTTTAGTATTGCTCTCTGCAAAACATGGACATGATGAACTCTTTAACATTTTTCCAGTTGGGGACTCCACAAATAATACAACTTTAAACAAACAAAAAAAAAAAAAAAAAAAAAAAAGAAAGCTGGAAGTCATTATTCCTCGAGAAAGAAGAACCATCAATGCACCATCTCCTTGCTCGCTTTGTGGACTTTGTGCATGAAGCTTGTAGCACCAAAATTCTTGACCATTATAATGGAGTGATGTAGCGAGGAGAAAATAGTGGCGTTGAGGAAAGGCACTCTAACAGGAATTTAGTATCTTACTTTCAAAGCTAAGCCATTTAGTCATCAAATGGCTTCCTTTTTCGCTGCCTTTTCTTCTATCTTGTCACTATCCCTTCCCTAAATTTCCGCCATGAGTTATCTAGTAGACAATTTATGCGACTATCAAAATTGCTCTTATTGTCAGTGCATTTAGCGTGATAGGTATTTGAATGATACTGTTAATAATAATGGGCAATAGTGCTGGAATCATCTTTAAAATATGAGTTTCAGAACTTATTTTCAAAGAGGGGTGGCAATTTTTCATAGTGTCTGTGTCCACACCTACTTCATTTGAAGTAAATAAAAAAAAATAGATATAGGGATACATGCCATCATAGATATGAGATGAATATAGATATAAAGATATCTCTATCCTACTTTATTCCATTCCATATTGATTATGCCTGCTAGTAAATTTAGTTAATTACCTAATAATTTTAATTTTTTAACAAAAATTTTTACAAACAATCATAAACTATAATTTTTATAGGTTTAGCTTATTTGCCTAGCCTAATATGAAAGAGGGAAAAAAAAAAAGTTCGTAATTATTTTAAACTTGGGTTTAAAATTGTAATCTGAAGGAAAAAAATATAAAATAAATAAAATTAAGTTCAAAATAAATGATCGGTATGAAGTGAGTATATGTAATAGTATAGATATGAATATTACAAAAGTTTTACAAATATGAGTATAGGTATAAACTTTTATCCTGTGATGTATGGACTCTGCTTTATTATCATTGCCTCTCATGTCTGTAATATAAATTTATTCTCACAATGGATCCAATATGTACCTGCCAACTCATTAAGCTAATGAATTTGTTTAGTCTTTCTAATTATTTTTTATTATTCCCTTAGAAATGTAATGTTAGTAATAAGAGGTGAAGAGTATGGAAGGGCATTTAAACCTCGGCCAGTGGACTACGCAATTGGAGTAATCTAGCAAGCTAACATCTTGAACGGGCGAAAGGCAAGGTAATTACCAAATAAAAGTGTCGTGACTTCAACGTTATTTTTCTAATTTCTAAAAGATGGGATATTTATCATCAAATCTTAGTTCGATGACACTGCCTCTTGCCTTCTGAGCAGCGGGGAGTTGATTCGAAATAGCTATCATTTTTCATCAATTTTTCGGTTTTGTGAGCAGTGACTCATTCAATAAAATTTTAAAAGAGAGAGAGAGAATTTTTTAAAATGAAAACGGTGCATTTGACTCCTTTGTTCTGAGACACGCTGAAGACCCATTTCTAATCCAGCTCTCGCTATCGCTCCGGCTGGCAGAAACCTATCAATATACAAATACAAAGGCTGTTTTCCGGAATTAGCGCATCACCACATGTTTAAAATCCAGAACCGAACCAACCGGCAACACCATGAGCTTCTTCTTCGCATACAACGAACAAGAGATTTATTTTTATCGTGAATAATGCTTCCGGCCCAACCTTGGAACAAAACATTTAAAAAAGGACCCCCCATAGAGACGTGACGTGGTTGGATGCTTCACTTAAGTAAGCACCAATCTATAGTGCCATGTGGTGTGTGTGTGTGTGAGAGAGAGAGAGAGAGAACTAAAATCGTTGACTCTAGATTATAAATAATAATATATTTTAATCAATCTTTTTGAATAAAATTTTAAATTATTATAAATAATATCAAAATAAATTTTGTTCATGGCCTTTGTAAATCAAGGGACAACGTACTATAAATTTTTATGGGTATAAAATAATCATGATGTTTGTGATTGAATTTTTTCTTTAGCTTAATAAGATAAACTTAAGCAGGATGATATATAAGGACAAATGCAAGAGTGCCTTTTATCTCTCTATATATACACATATTCACCCCTTGATGATGTAAAAATTTTTAAATCGTATGTATTTTTGTATTTTAGTATTTCAAATATAGTGGATCATAACTAAAGGCTTGGATCATTGATGTCATGTAATGGTAAGGTTGCTTGATTATAACTTGACTATTATAAATTCAAAATATGGAATTAGCTCCTTTGTATAGGAGGTAAGATGGTGTATATTTGATCTTCTTCAATTCCCATGGTGGCAAGAGTTACATGCATTGGGATGTCCTTAAAAATTAAGAAGCCAACTATTTTCTTATTTATCAAATTATCACTAATATTAGGTATCATGAAAGTTTGTAGATGAAATATTACTAGAAAGATATTTACTATTGATGATTAAGGTTAGAATCATATAATTTTCTAGAAGATGGCCAAATATTTGTTCAATCAAGTGTGTTGGTGCATAAAACTCTATGTCCAACCGAAGATTCTAGATATTATCATTTTAAAATTCAAATGCATTAAAAATAAAAGGGTATCGAGGCGCCTTCAAAACATTAGCTTTTCAAATTTTTCTTTCTTTTTATTATTCTTGTTACCATCATTATTATTGTTGTGGGTATTGTTCTTGCTCTTCTTTTTATTGTTGTTATATTTATAAATACTTTTATTATTATTTTTCATATTATTATTTATTATTTATTATTTTTATTATAATTATTATTGTTATTATTATTATTATTATTGTTGTTGTTATTCTTGTTATTGTTGTTCTTATTATTATTGTTGTTGCCGCTCTTGTTATTTTTCTAGTTATATAAAATGGTTAAAAAATTAAATAATTAAAAATATAAAGTTATATATATATATATCATTTGATAAATAAAATAGAAATTTTAATATCATATAACTATTTTAATATCATCAACATAAAATGCCTATTATTTAATTTGAATCTGATTGGCTTTGTGTGAATAGCCAAGCCAAGTACTTTCCCAATTAATGCACTGAAACCCGAATGACTAAATCTTGGAAAATACCATATAATATGATACTATTCATGCGTAATGACTTGGGAAGACGTATCAACTACTAAAACAAAATTTGTCAATAAGGGTGCAAAGTACATCATAGGGATGGTCCATCAAATGATTTGATGCATTTTGGCCAACCAGCACATAAGAATTCTGATTTAGCTTGACACTCAAGCTTCTATATCATCGTTCTGAATACCTAGATTTTAATTTTCTCCTTCACGGTGATGTTCACGAACACTTACCGTATACTTAGATTTTTTTAGAGCAGCGTTGGATACTGTCTTGATACTCTCTCTCTCTCTCTCTCTCTCTCTCCTCTCTTCGCTCCTCTCTGTTTTCTTGCTTTCATTAGCTTTATTTTTAGACATAATCCCTTCCGTTGCCAATTCTTGAATATTCGTTGCCGCAGACGATGGGTTTGTACGAGTTTTTGTTTGAATTGTTTAACTAAAAAATATAAATTAATATTTTTTTTTAAATTTTACTAATCATATCGGTACCTATAAATATTATTTAATTATAAAACTAAAATACTATTTAAGAAATATATCATATTAAAAAGTTTTTTTTAAAAAATTACTATAATAATTTTCATAATAATCACATTTTTATCGTAAAAAATTTTATTATGAATATTTTGATACATTTTGATTTTTTTTAAATATTTTTTTAAAAAAAATAAAAAATATTTCATTTATCTTATCTTTTATTCTAAATTTAAAAAAATTAAAATTAAAATTAAAATTTAATAATATAAAAGTAAAAAATATAAAGATTAATTTTTTTATTTTTTAATTAATCATGACACCGGAGGAGCATGCACCTGGTCTATAATAAATGCCTTTTTTAAGCCCAACCGGATCCTTGATCATGGCTCCTTGGAACCTAACGATCGTTTCTCGAGGGCTTTAAATTATCTGTGAACTAGATTTGTCAACTCTGTTCGTTGCCCTGCCCTTAATTCCTCCGCGCCTCCACCGCAAATCCTCGTGACCCGAAGAAACGTAACGTAACGCCTCAGCCAACTCATGCCACTTAACACGTGCTCTCATACAACAAGCCAACTCCCCACACCCACAAAACCCAGCACTCGAACCAACACGTGTCCACATCCTACACATTTCTCACAGCGAACTCCACACCCCATCACACGCCCCAGTCGGCTCCTCTCAAAAGCATCAAACCTGTTAAATTAACAGATAACATGGACTCCCAAAACCTCACCCCACGGTCCACTCCCATATAAAACTAGCGGGGCCCCCCTTGTCGGCGTCAGTGGGAGCCAACTAGAGTCAATAAGAGGGGTTCTTTAAAAGATGTCCCGTGGGGGAAGTGGCGGTCGACGTGGCGCGTAGCCGACCGGCGAAAGTGGCCCCCACCCCCCGGCGACGTGTGAACGGGTGGAACGTGTGGCGGTGCTCGCGCACCGCGACAGGGAACCTTTTTGTGGGACCCACCACTGCCGGCACCCGACGACTCGGATGTCCGCGCCACGTGTTCCCTCTTCACTCGCCCACTGCAATACTCGGAGCTCCCAACGTGATAACCCTATCCCCTTGCCCTCCCCTCCCATTGGACCTCCCCCCTCCACGTGCCCCCTATTCCCCAGCAGAGAGCGTGGAGAGAGAAACAATGAAAAAAAATAGAGAGAGAGAGAGAGAGAGAGAGGGAGAGTAGAAGAGCCAGAGAAAGAGACGCCGTTACAAGAGTCTCCCATGGCGAAGAGAGACCGTTGCTTTTGGTCTTTGTAGGCTTCCAGTGCGAAGTTGATTGAAGGATGGTTGATTTTGGCTCATCCGTTGTGTTTGGAATGTGGAAGGGATAGCTGAAGTCTTCATTGGGTGGTGGAAAGTGATAAGAGGTGAGCGGTGCTAATGCTCTGTTTGGTCTGCCAGTATGTTTGGGATTTTCGGATACATTCTCTAGAATAAGCCTCTCGGTTCAAGGAATCTTTTGGTATGTATAGAGTGGGGTGGTGGTGGTGGTGGGGCATTTCATGTTGTGAGAGTGGAGGGAATTTTCATTAGCGATTTGAAAACAGAGTACTTGTTACAGTTTTCTGCTACTTTTGGATTCCATTTCTGCTTCTTATGTTCTGGGTTTTTATGGCGCTAGGTTGGAGTAACATGAGAGTTTTATAAGGTTTTCGTGAATGGGATGTGGTTCGTTGACTTGGTCTTTGATTTCAAGGTCTTTGCTGTTGCTTGCTTTCTAATACAATTGCTGCAGGAATGTTGTCTTTATGAGAATACACTGAATAAAGCTTAATTTTTCAATAAAAGGGCTTAAAAGTTCCGTTCCAAATAAACTTTTCAGGGAATCCAGACTACAGACGTGCAACCTTCAAGGACATTTGCGGATCTGGCAAGTTATTCTTTGCATCTGATTGGGGAGTCCTCTGGATCTTCTTGTTCTTCTAAAGCAAGGTTATGCGGGTTGTGGATATGATATTTAGAGGATTGGTCTTAAAATAAAAACACAACTCTTTAGGTCCTCTGCTGTACTAGTTAGCATTTTAGATGGCAATCTGGATGCTACGGGTTGTGTCACCAGTAGATACCTCAGCTAGCCTTGGGTGTTTCGAGGCAATTCGGGAAGCAGGTTGGCTTTCAGGCAGTTCAAGGTCGGTTAGAAAGGTTCTGAGTCCAAGTTATGATGAAAGGCTCCAGAGGAAAAGACGCAGATGGAGTTCTTGTGCACTCTATGCTGATTCAAAGTTTGCATGTGTGGGGTTTGAGCCTGAGAAGAATAACTATTTCCCAATATTGTCAAGTTTGGTAGCAAACCCGACCGGCGAGGTTGTGATATCTTCAGAGCAGAAGGTTTATGATGTGGTGCTGAAGCAGGCAGCCTTGGTGAAGAAGCAGTTTAGATCAGATACAGCTCTCGACGTGAAGCCTGACATGGTTGTTCCTGGAACTACAACCTTGATGAATGAGGCTTATGATCGTTGTGGACAAGTTTGTGCAGAGTATGCCAAGACCTTTTACCTTGGTTAGTTCACATATCCAATATTTAACCTTCTATTTATTTGCTTAGATTTCGCTATGGTATAAGAAGCCGAGAAATAGGCATGAATTCAGGCATAGTTTTTGGTTAGTTCAGACGTGAATTTCTCATGCATCTGATTTTTATTGTCTTCTGCCAGGAACACTGCTCATGACCCCTGAAAGGAGGAGAGCTATCTGGGCAATTTATGGTAATGGATCAAAAAACTCACCAGTATATCTTTTAACCAATTGTCGGATTTCAATCAATGAGTCTTAAGATTTTTTTGATAGCTGATTTATGTTTCTCTAAATCTTTTAGTTAGTAGGTAGTCTTCTTAGAGTTCTTCTCATTTTATAAGCAAGGTAGTTCTACTATTTATGGAAGATGTTCAAGACAGAGAGTGTGGCTTTGAAGGTGATTTACTCGAAAGGGAAAAGAAATATCATATCACAGATATTAAATATCAGTAGTATGTTTTGCTTGTGATGCTAGACATCAACCAATTTAATGATGGCCAACAATTGTTTATTCTCTTTTGACTGTTTCCATCTATCACTAGCCAAAGGAGGGTTACATGCGACACTGCTACACTTCCTTGAGTCTCAGCCAGCGGCCTCTATGTCAGTGCTAATCATTAACACATGTCTCCTAATTCTCATCCGTGGAAGGACAGCAGCAGCGTGTTGCTGCTACGTTGCTTTCAGCTGATCCTTTACTATTTAGCAAATAGACACCACGAGCCCATGTTTGAGCTATATTTAGCTTGTAAAGTCAATTTTAATTCAAGGATTTGCCTCAGATTGTCAATCCATGACTAGTTTGAAAAGAAAAGACTGAACCTGCTACTGGCCCAAAACACTTGATACATATAGTACTAAATGCAGACCAATTTGACAGATTGAAGGGATAAAAAACTTACGATCTTTTCTGTATTCTTGTTTCATAATGCCAGAAGGCACTAGTTCTTAGATAACTATAACCATGACTAGTGTTAATGTCAAGGGATGCTTGAAAGCTGAAAAATATGGTTAATAATTTTGAAATGGTTCATAATTCGGTTCTAGTTACATGATTTGTGCTGCCATTTCTTATACTAACTGAATCTTTAAGGTTTCTTCTGATCATGGTTAAAGAAACTCACTGTTACATCATATGTTCAGTGTGGTGCAGAAGGACAGACGAGCTTGTGGATGGACCCAATGCTTCTCACATTACACCTTCAGCTCTGGATAGGTGGCAGGCGAGGTTAGAGGATGTCTTTGCCGGTCGCCCCTATGACATGCTCGATGCTGCTCTATCAGATACTGTTTCAAAATTCCCTGTTGACATTCAGGCATGTCTTTCTTCCATGTAATTGATAGAAGCAAACTTTTTTTGGCTTTGTTCTTTTTTTTGAGTATATTTTTGGCTTCATTCTGATCTTCAGTTCATCTTGAAGTAGTACAAAGAGAAAAAAGAGAAAAAGGAAATCTAAATTCCTTATGTTCACTCCTAGGCATTTTAGATAGCTCTGAAATTTTATCTATTTCTTTGGTACTCATGACATCATGAGGACTCCTTATGCATAACATTCGAACTATTGTCTAGTGGCCAAAAGAGGGAGTTTTGAGGCCTGGGAGGGTTGAAAGCTTAATATTTCCCTTCTCTGCCTTGATGTCAATGAGTCATCTCAAGGATCATCTACATATTTGCATCTCTCAATAAAGGCTTCAAGTTCACATTGCTCAGACGCTTAGCAAAAAAAAAATTGCCTACCACTGTAACATTTCAAGCTTAATTTTCAGAAAATTGGTAAACAAATTAAACGTGCATTAGTGATGCATGCATGGATGCTAGCAATACAGGTTTCCCATTTGACTGTTCATCCAGAATTTGGGTTTCTTTGCACATTTCAGCCATTCAAGGACATGATTGAAGGGATGCGGTTGGACCTCAAGAAGTCAAGATACAAAAACTTTGATGAGCTCTATATGTATTGTTATTATGTAGCTGGGACCGTCGGACTAATGAGTGTGCCTGTCATGGGTATTGCTCCAGAGTCCACGGCAACAGCAGAGAGCGTATATAGTGCTGCTTTGGCTTTAGGGATAGCAAACCAGCTCACCAATATACTCAGAGATGTAGGAGAAGAGTAAGTGTTGCTTTTCATCTTAGTTATTACTTGCAATTTTCCTCTAATATGTTCTCCAAACTATCTGTATGCAGTATTCTATTTTATCCGAAAACTAGGAAAACTTGTTGCAAATGTTTCCTTTTCTTCTACTTACTGATGAATATTTCCTCAGTGCAAGTAGAGGCAGGATTTATCTGCCACAGGATGAGCTCGCGCAAGCCGGCCTTTCAGATGAAGATGTGTTTAATGGGAAGGTGACTGACAGATGGAGAAGCTTCATGAAGAGCCAAATTAAGAGGGCACGGATGTTCTTCCAGGAAGCAGAGAAAGGTGTGACCGAGCTCAATCAAGCTAGTAGGTGGCCGGTAAAATCAATCTCTCTCTTTCTTTCTTTCATTATTTTAATGCGCATCAATCAATGGTTCCTCTCCGTTGAATCAAATATAAAATGGGCACGGCCATTTTTGAGAGAGCAATAGACTTAGCAATCTTCTTAGCTGTCTATTGTTGCCAAAACAGTAGCCATTGTTACAGAGGCCTGTCTTGTTAATCCTTTTATCCCATTAAACAGAGTTGCCTTTCGGGCACTTCTGTTAGGAGAAAACTTAGACCAGTTACATCCTAGATTTTTTTTTTTTTTTCAATTTTTAACATTAAAAACCGACTCAAAAGACACTTGTGCATGGCCTGTTGCAGGTGTGGGCTTCTCTGTTACTGTACCGGCAGATCCTTGATGAGATTGAAGCAAATGATTACAATAATTTCACGAAGAGGGCTTATGTTAGCAAAGCAAAGAAGCTAATGGCTCTGCCCATTGCTTATGGAAGATCACTTATTAGCCCGTCTCCTCGGAAGCAGACATTATAACAAGAGCGCGAAGATTTATAGGATGTCCTTTACTTCCACGAATTGGTGATGTATAAATTATATATCTTCATGGAACACTTAGACCGGATAGATCTACATTGTCTATATTAAATACTAGAATCAAGGAAGATAGTGCATGTTGCTTCCTCAAATTAGGAAATGCACCAGCTTATTCTGCCTTCTTATTCATTGCTGCATCGCCATGTATAATAGTAGAAACGAGTATGATTCACTATGAGGTGAGCTCATTTTTTGTGATTCTTTTGAATGATTGTTGTGTGATTCCATCGCATCGTTAATAGTTTCCTATGCTTAATCCAGCGTTGCATGCATGAAGCTAAGTGGTTAACAAAGAAACTATATTATTTTCTCCTGCTATACATGGAGAATTCTAGGGGCATCGCTTGCTGCAATGGTAAAGGCTTATGACCATATGGAATGGGATTTTTTTGGTTGATGAGTGGATCACTTTGATTCAGGGGATTGTATCTTCAGCAAAAGCTGGGGTGCTAAGTCCGTCCTGAGCTGCGGCAAGGAGATCCACCTTTCAGCTCAGTACTTGAATTCAGTGTTATGTTTGTTCGCCTCCCATCCCTCCCCTCATATTTCTTTCTATTTTTTTCAGAGGGGCGTTTTGAAGGTATCCACAGTTTTCAAACAATCGAACGATTAATGTTGGTCTTGCGGTTTTTTTCTTTGTTAGTGTAACGCCCCAAGTTCATCTACTGGCCTAATTAACTTCTAACGGATCGAAATTATGTGACCCAAACCTTAACCATTTTTCTTCCATCCAATGTGGGACTAAACTTGGGTATTACAATCTCTCCATCTTATAATACGACGTCCTCGGATCATTGGTGCTACAAGGATGGCTTCACCTCATGGCGAAACTTCACCACCGCTCCATGGGTAGCCCTTTCCTTATGCTGATCATTGGTGCTGCAAGGATGGCTTCACCTCGTGATGGGATTCTACTATCGCCCAATGGATAGCTCTTTCTTTCGCCTCATGGGTAGTTCTTTCCTTGTATCCACCAACTTTCGCACATTCGGATTGGTTCTGATACCATTTGTAACGCTCCAATTTCACTCGCTAGTTCAATTAACTTCTAGTGGATCGAAATTACATGATCCAAAAATTTAAGTGAAAGTTAATGGGTAGCATTTCTTATCTATTTCTCTTTCATTCATTTAATATGTGACTAAACTTGAGTATTACAGTTAGGCTGTAAGTAGTACTCAATGGTGAAAGTTGCTACTTCGGAGAAATCGTTGCATCTGTAATTAGGGTGGTGTTGGAGTTGTTTTGTTTGCTTTGGAAAAGGAGTCCCGACCGGGTTATTGGGGGTGCTGAGGCCCGCCCTCTACCCATTCTCCCTATTTTATTTGTACAGCGGTACAGAGCACCATCCAAGTTTGATACGTGATATGGCTAAATAATCTTTAAAACTAATTATTCAAATTATGCAGGACCTACGATCTAATTATTTTTAAATTAATAGTCTCCGGACGTCTTGAAGAAATAAATTCATTCCATCCGCATAGAGGCGAGCTTACAATCAGCTCATCGTCTCTTTTTGATGATACATCTGAAAGAAAAAAAATTCTAAAATTTTTCTAAAAAATCCTCATTAGAGTAGGCTGTAGCATATAGGATATTCTTTTGAGTCTTGAGAATACCTACTAATCGATAAGGTTGCAAAGGAAAACATTCTCTTGAAACTTTTCCTATTATCTGCTCGATCAATTTCACCTTACTTGTATATATACTTTTTTTTCTAATAAATTTAGAAAAGTTTTACTTTTTTTATTCCAGTTTAAAAAAAAAAATCAAATGTTATAAGGTTACAAATTAAGACAGGTTAAATTATTAACAAATATCAATATTAGAAATCTAATATATCTAATGTAGTTGCTTCTCACTCCAATCATGGCTCACCTCTTATCGTAAACTTTCTAAGGCTTAACGAAAAATACGCACACATACATCAAATCAGAAGATGCAATAGTTAATATAATAATAAAAAATATAATCAATATGAATCAGTATTATATTTTAAATACATATTTAGAAAGATAATTTATCCAAATAATTATCTTTAAGGGTTAATGAGTATTAAAATAAGATAAAAAGAACAAGTCTGGATCAAGGCATCTTAGATATTATCTTAAGAACTAATTTTCGTTCCTTCATCAGGTTGTAAGTGAATTGCCCTTAAGGTACAATGATTTGGCTTAATCTGGACCTTCTTCCATGAACACGATTAGGTTGAAAGTGTGACTTAGAAGCTCCTTCAAATGCTCAGCATCTTTGATACTTAGAATAAATTTGAGCAGAAACTTTGTGAAAGAAAAAATAAATAAATTGTTATATATTAGGCCTTGGACCTAAAGCCTATTTATAGGCTTAGTCCAATGGTTATAATGCCTGGAACGGAATTACATAATGTGTTTTTTCCACTTGATAGCCTTATGAGACAATCACATTCAACACAATTAAAATTTCATTTGGGTATTACATTCTATTTTAAAAAGATTTCAAATGTTGCGTGGAATGTTAGATCAATATGCCTTTCGTTATCATTTTTTTGGCTAAGGATTCAAAGGTACAACGTTTGGATTCATTTTAACACGAGAATTCTAAAAGGCGAAGCAGAACAGGAGTGCTCTTCTGAGCAAGAATTTTCTACATGAATTCTAAATAATTAAGGTCATCATAACTGTGCACAATGTCAGCTCATTTGCAAATTTTCTTCAATGTTTTGATTGTTTATTCAGTTCCACACAATCAAGGACAAGCGTGTACACAAAAGTTTCTGTACTTATCTTTATGCGTTTGCTTCTAAAATATTTCCGTACACCATCCATGGCACCATACCATGGCATCACTTCTCTATGGTTTCCTGTTCAGATACGTAAAACTAATACTATATTACCTCATGTGTTAGTATCATGCCTCGGACCCAAGAATGGGTTCAGAAGATGGCAGAAGATGATAACCTGCTATATGTAAGGCATCCAGCAATTAAAGCAAACAACAAATAGAAAGCAAATAACTAATATATCATTAAAATAGTAATAATATTCTTACTATAATTTTAAATAAAATCGATGTTCAAAAATATAAGCAATAATAAAAATTATAAATTTATCTAAGCTGGCAGAAGCTCTGTTCTACCCATATCATAAATCATTTCTTTGGCTCTAAAATACATCAATGGGAGTTTAATAAGGTCACACTCAATAAGTAAGCCCAATATAAATATATTATAATAACTTCAAAAAATATAGCATATCATAATTCATATATGTCTTCTTGATATTTGATGTTACTCACATTTTTGAACTATGTTGAAATCATATTTACTTATATTTCTTAAATATGTTAAAAACATACTCCACATTATGTTTCAAAAATTTAGTTTCATATTTTTTAAGTCATCACAGCCAAAACTTACTATTATTAACATTTATATTTCATTTTATTACGAATACACCACGGTCACACATTATGGCCATACATATCCCTGTGATAAGGTCAGAACAGAATACCATATAAGAGTGCAATAGAATAGAACACCGCATGAGGGTGTAGCATAATATAAATCATATCACAGAACAGAATACCACATAAGGTGTACCCTTCATATATATTACCTGTGGAGGAAGGGTTTCGATACTATAATCATATCAAAAAATCACATCATAGCGGACCGTGAGTGGTACATTTTCTAATTCAAAACTTATTTACATATCTTATTCAAATGTCAACCATAAAATTCTTGCATAAATACACATCAAATACTATCACTATTTGATGGTTTAAACATATTATAAATATTCATTTGCAATAAGCAATATAAATTTTTAAATATTTTCATTATTAATGTGAGGCTCGTGGTATTGGACCGGCCCAAAGTGGATTGGTCCAACCCCACCCATGCGTAGACGCCACGCATGAAAACAGGAAAGGAATCCCTCCTCCCCTGCTCGAGTCCTCCGAGTAAATGAAGCGGCGTGAAATGAAGGGGCGCCCCTAGGGTTTTCTCGAGCCACCAGGGAAAGGAGAGGCGCCAGGAAAAAAGAGAAAGGTGTGAAGCCCCCTCTGCCGCTAGGGAAAGGAGAAGTTGAGAGAGAGAAAGAGAGAGAGAGAGGGAAAGGGAGAGAAAAAGAGGAACCACTATTCCTCTACCCTTCCACTGAGGAGCACCGCTGTCGGGGTATCGTCGGACGCCAAGAAGGAGAGGTAAGTCCTCAGCGAGGCATCGACGGAGGAAAGGGAGAGGGCGCCGGGTGGTGGCACAATAAGGGGATCACGGGGAGAGAAAAAAAAAAGAAGAGAGAAGAAAAGCCAGCAATGCTGGCTATTGCCCATCGCGGGTCCGATCGCCGCCGTTGCCGGAGGAGGTAAGGAACTCATGGCCGACGGCCATGGGGTTCCAATGGTATGGGTGGAGAGGAGGAGAAGAGTGCGGGAAAGCAAGGGGATCGGGAAAAAGAAAAGGAAGGGGAGAGAAAAAAAAGGAAAATAAAAGAAAAGAAAGAGAAAAAAAAAGGAAAATAAAAGAAAAAAGAAAAAAAAATAAAAAAAGGGGGGAAGGAGGAGGGTGAGTGCTGGGATTGCGGCGCAGACTCAATGATGGGTTATGAAAAGAAGAATTAATTTTTATTTTATTTTTAATTAATAAAAATTTTATTTCTATTGATTTAATAAAATGTATATGAATTGTATCAGTTGAAGGGGACGATCAGCGTGACAGTGTTGAGCCAAATTCGAGTCGTTAGTGAGGGGTTATTAACCGGATCGTTATATAAGATTTTTTCTATATAATTTTTACCATTATTTTATAAATAATAATTGCTTGAAATTTGTGCAATAAGCTGATTTGATTAATTACTGGGTTTTTGTGATTTACATTTGGGTGAATCGTGAATTTCTTGCTATTTCCTGATTTTTGGTTTTGATTGATAAATTTTTGCCTAATTATGATTTATGAAATTGTATTATTTCAAAATTGTACAAGTTACAATTTAGTTGATTATTTTGGGATATTATGTTATGTGATTATAAATTGATCATTAATAAATTGAAAAAGCATGATTTTTATTTGATTGCATTGATATATTGTCAGTCATGATTGAGTTGAAATGCATGGATATGCGTGCCATATGTTGGTTGCGATGCATGAGTGCATGAGGGTTGATGCTCTGGGCTGACCATGTGAGAGCCCCGCCACAGGTCGAAAATGTAGTAGTGTTGCCTGTTATAGGCTGGAGTGTAACATTGTGAGCCCTGCCATAGGCCGAAAATGTGGTAGTGTTGCCGTCACAGGCTGGAGTGTGACATTGTGAGTGCCCCGCCACGGGCTAGAAACGTGGTTATGGTAGTTTAGAGTTGAAAACCGTATGGAATTGGACTCAATGTATGACTGGTTGAGTCTGAAGTAATTGGATGTGTTACATGATTACATGATGGCATCTACATTTATGGGTTTGGTAGTTTGGTTTTATATAATCATATGAATTTATACGTGTATTTATATCATAAAGGTGGTATATTAAATTGTTATGTAAGAAGGTAAATTTTATGTAGGGGATTCTTACTGGGTTGTTTAGCTTATTGTACCTGTTGAAATTTTTTTACAGATCTGAGTTGATAGTCCGATGGAATGGGATGGAGCGGCGTTGCAGCTATTGCAATTAGTTAGATAGATATAAATTTTGTGTTAAATAAATTTATAAAGATTGTAGAAAAAAAAATAATGAACATATGTTTATGATGCTAGTGGATGTTTATCCAGGTTTTAAATTATTATAATTGCTATTTTCTTTTAATGATAAAGCTTTTATGCAATGTAGTATGGATTGTTCATAATAGGCGTCTCTAGGGCGTGCCCTAGGGTTCATGTGGCCGAATTAGATGGTAGATTCGGGCGTGACAGAAGTCCCGAATATGTGAAAGTTGGTGGGCATAGGACGATGGTGGAGTCCCGCTCCGACTTCGGGGGTAGATTCTGGCTAGATTGTGGTGTGAACGAGGAAATCGCATTATAAGGTAGGGAGATTGTGATACCCCAAATTTAGTCCCACATTGGATGAGAAAGAAATATGCTATGTGCTTATAAGTCAAGTCCACTTATTATTCATTAACTTTTACTTGAATTTTTGGGCCTTATGGTTTCGGCCTGCTAATGAATTAATTGGATCGTACGTGGGTACTATTAGTTTTAATATTACTATGTATGATTATTTATTTATTTATTATTTATTTAATTATTTTTATTTTATAAATTATACAAAATATAGCTAAAATCTAAGTATAATAATGTCAAATATTCAAATGCATATATTGAAATAACAAAATTCATTTTGTAGGATAAAAATAGATAATAAGCACTATGTAAACAGATATTTTAAATTTAAAAATAGTATATTTTAATAATTTATAAAAACCATTAATAATAAATGGCTTATTTTCACTAATTCATCGGTTCAAATCAATTATGACACGTATAATATTTGTATTTTTAATTTTAAAAAAATTTTGGTGTCAAAATAAATCCTATTATTTTAGTCAGTCTTGTTTTAAATCTAATTTGGACCTTGATTATCTCTATATATATCAGCCTAAATAGAAATTTTTTTTTTTTTTTTTTTTGGCAAACTAGAATCATCCCAAATCTAAATCTATACCTCAAAACGTTGAATATTAACTACTTTGAACTTCAAAAATTGGGCAACTGAGCTCATGGCTGAGCCAACGCCCCAACCCATTTCTTTTTACTCTCTTTTCTTCCTCGTTTCTGAAACCAGTCCCGAGCCTAAGCTCGCCGAAGGCCAGGGGTCGCCACCGCCGGCCCTTCCCGGCCGATCGGTCGGCCGCCACCGGTCGCCGCAGCGCCGGCGACCCCCGGCGGCCACCTCCCCCCTCTCTCTATCTCTCTTCCTCACTCTTTCACGCTCTCTCTCCCTCTTTCTCTCCTGTTTTATGCTGACACGGCCGAGCCCATGCTCGCCGCCTAGGGTCGCCAGGCCGACAGGCCGCCACCGCTGGCCGCCGCAGCGCCGGCGACCACCCTCCTCTCTGTTTCCCTTTCTTTCTTTTTCTTTCCTTTTCTTATCTCTTTTCTCCCTGTTTCTTCCACGATGCGCAGATCGTCCATGGCGGCATGGCCGACCCTCACCCGGCCGGCCGGCCACCACCGGACGCTGGCCGACGTCGGCCACGGCCGGACCCAGCTGTCCGGCGAGCCAGCGCGGCCGGCTTCCGCCACCCAGCGGCAGCGCGAGCCGCACACGGGAAGCCCGTCGCGGCTCCCTCCCGGGTTGCTCAAGGGTCGCCGGTTCCGGCGACCCTTCGAGTGGGTGAACCGGCGACCCTTCGAGTGGGTGGCCACCGCCCCTCCCCCGCCTGGTGCGTCCCGCTGGCGGGGGTGTAGTGGCCGGCCGCCAGGTGCGGCTGGGTCGCACCAGCAGCAGTAGCTGCTGCGTCCGCGACCCAGCCAAGGGTCGCCGGGGTGCGGCGGCCCTACGCAGCCGCTCCCCCGACTCCTCCTCCGCCGGAGCTCTCCGCCGGCGGGGTCCGATGGCCAGTCGACCCCCTCCCGACCTTCAGCCAACGGCGCCAGAGGCTTCGGCCGACGCCCCCCTCCTTCCCTCTAACTCTCTTCTCTTCACTCGTCCCGACGCCGGAACAGAGACGGCGCCGGAACACCGCCTTACTCTCTCCCTGCCTCTCTCTCTCTCTCTCTCTCTCACCACCACACCACCCTACCGGAGACAGCGACGGAGCTCACCTGCGGTGGAAAGCCGACGACGAGGGGCGAGCAGGGGCCTCGGGCCCCCCGCCTCTCATCATTTTTTTTTTAAATTTTATTTGGGCTCCGGGCCGAGCTGGTCAAATGCACCCAGCTCGGGTCGGGCCTCACAGTCAGTGTCAGGAAACCATGGAGAATGTGATGCCATGGTATGATATTTTAATTCCCGTATGCCATGGAATTAAAATGGAATTCAAGTTGATCTAGAATTCCCGTATGCCATGGAATTAAAATAGCTGTCCCTGCTAGAATACCCATATCAACCTTACAGTAATTCAAGTTCTTACAGTAATTCAAGTTGATCTAGTTTCTGGCTTCTCTATTTTCTAAAAAAAAAAAAAAAAAAAAATCAAGTTGGTCTCCAAGATTAAGGAGAAACAAATATCAGCGATGGAGAGAATCAGAGAAATGACAATTTATTGAACATAAATTCTGAGAGTTACACACAAGCAAATGATAATGTCATCAAAAAAAGATAAAAGGAAGGGAAACAAAATTACAAATATATCAAAACACCTGGAAATAGCAATTACATGAGAGAGAATAAACTCAACACAAAAAGTCAAACCAAACAAAAGAACCATTTAGGAGGAAGAAAGGCAAAATGCTGAGCACGTTGGTCCTCTGTTCCTGAGAAAGAAATAACGGCAGTGGTACCTGGGAAAGAAAAGATTATCATATAATAAGCAACATACCAACCAATTTAAAGGTGCTAGAGGGATTAAAAATGGAAACAAATATGCAATGGAAGGAGAAATTACCTCGCTAAAGAAGAAGTGATGGCAGATCCATGCTTTTAGTCTGATTCTTCCCATTCCTCAATGTTGGTTTCAAAGGTGGGAGGGGCCTTGGTATACCAAATATATAAGTGCTTGTTTGGTACATAATATTCAATCATGACCTCGGGGATCCACTCAATAATGGGCCAATTGGGGCCATCCTTGAGAAAGGTCGTAAGGAGTGGTATGCTGCATCTCAAGTAAAATTTTCTTAAATTCTGGAGAGAAGCTTGAGCATTTTGATGCTGCCCGAGTAGCCCCAATAACCACTCTGGAAGGGGTTGTGTCCATCCATCATCATTAGTGTTAGACATCTTGAAGAGATCTAATATCAAGTACTGCAACTTATCGAGATTCTCCACATGCTGCAACCCCGGGCAATCACTTATATACAAATATTTCAATGAGGGAAGGTTGGATACCCTTTCCAACATTGGAGTTCCCCAAATTGAAAGATTTTCTGTCAGAGAGGGGAGGTCGTTGATTTCTGTTAGCTTGTCAGCAAATCCAATGTACAATTCTTGTAAACTGGTGGCATGCCGTAGGTTTTCTGGAAGAGCTCTCAGCTTGGGACAATGAAGAAGATGCAAGGATCTGAGACAGGGCAGCAACTTAGGGGCTCCTCTTCTTTCTTCGCTAATCCTCTCCACGAAGGACCACTCTTCCCAGTTTTCCATGGATGCAAAACGTAGCTTTTCAAGCTTGGGAAATGCTGTCGGTGCCGATGATGCACTGGGGCCAAAAAATTCAGGTCCGATGGTTGTGATTGCATTTGCTCGAGCAATGTTAAGGAATTTCAGCTGGCGCAATAAGCCCAGTGGAGGTAGTTGTGGGCATGATGGGCAACTAGAGAGCTTTATTTTTGTCAGGTTAGGAAAA